>CM026404.1:24649512-24673500 GCA_014843695.1 Archivesica marissinica
ACTTGGTCATGTACAGAGTGGTAATATATCAATTGACTTGGTCATGCACATAATGGTAATATATCAATTGACTTGGTCATGTACAGAGTGGTAATATATCAATTGACTTGGTCATGTACAGAGTGGTAATATATCTATTGACTTGGTCATGTACACATAATGTACAAAGTTATATTATAAGATCATGAATTATTTTCACAAATAAACAACTATAAACCTGACTATGTTATTTGTATTGTCTGATCGGCGTAGGTAGTAGTTTGTCAGATTGAGCATGTCTCCACTGACATTCAAATCTTTACTAACCTGTTTTCTTATTATTATTTCTATTATGCTTTCCAATGGATGATTTTTCTCAGTGAAAGAAATCTCCATCTTCCTCTGCTTTGAAACAATGAAAGACGGCGTTATTTTCTCTGTCTCTGATTTGAGTTTCGTATTCGTCCGCGGTTGGATGTACTTTTGTATTTTAGCGATTTTCTGACAATCCTGAATAGTTATATATTCTAATGAATTTGTTTTGTCTGTAGTTTTTAATATTTTGACAGCAAACAGAAACAAACTTGAAAAGTATACCCAAATTATTTCTTATTATGGACATTCAAACTAACAGAAGTGGTTGTGCGGATGCGTATTGTAGTGAAATGAGGTTCCCGACAGGGACAGGTAAAATGAATAAATTTGATAGCAAATTTTATATTGGCCAAAATCTTTGGAAATCATAAAAGAAAACGATTTGTGTTTATTGGTGTAAGATAGGATTTTATTTCATCTCGTGATCACCGAAATATGTATTTCCATGATTGGCGTTTATCTTGCAGTAATAAACACAAATATCCTCTGATTTTAAACTGTATGGTTGTCATTCCGCTCTTCCTCTGTGTGTGCATCCAATCCTATATCAACAATTGGTTCAAATTGATACTTTTTTATTGATATATTTGTTCTATCGTTCTTGTCCCATTGCAATGTTACTTTGGTTCTTTTGTAAGGACCATTATAATGTTACTTTTGTTAAGACATCGTTCCTGGTGGAATCAATCGCCACGAGGGTAGAGGCAATGTGGAATTTAAGTGCGAAATTGTAAAGTCTACAGCTGGGTGCAGATTCTGGGCCTCTCGCACCTGAAGCGAATGCGCTATCACAACTTTTGCCCTTTGGTACTTGTCCCATTCCAATGTTGCTTTCATACTTGTCGCATTCTATTGTTACTTTTGTTCTAGTGTACTTACCTCATTCTATTGATATATTGTTATTCCCATGTAAGTTTTGTAATTTGTCACATTTTCTTGTTAGTTCTTTGGTACTCCCCATTCCAATGACACTATGTACTTGTTCCATTCCAATGTCACTATGTATTTGTACCATTCCAATGACACTATGTACTTGTTCCATTCCAATGACACTATGTACTTTTTCCATTCCAATGACTATGTACGTGTTCCTTTCCAATGACACTATGTACTTGTTCCATTCCAATGTCACTATGTACTTGTTCCATTCCAATGTCACTATGTACTTGTTCCATTCCAATGTCACTAGGTACTTGTTCCACAACACACACACCTTCCAATGTCACTATGTACTTGTTCCATTCCAATGTCACTATGTATTTGTTCCATTCCAATGACACTATGTACTTGTTCCATTCCAATGTCACTATGTACTTGTTCCATTCCAATGACACTATGTACTTGTTCCATTCCAATGACACTATGTACTTGTTCCATTCCAATGACACTATGTACTTGTTCCATTCCAATGTCACTATGTACTTGTTCCATTCCAATGACACTATGTACTTGTTCCATTCCAATGACACTATGTACCTGTACCATTCCAATGACACTATGTACTTGTACCATTCCAATGCACTATGTACTTGTTCCATTCCAATGACACTGTACTTGTACCATTCCAATGACACTATGTACTTGTTCCATTACAATGACACTATGTACTTGTTCCATTCCAATGACACTATGTACTTGTTCCATTCCAATGACTATGTACTTGTTCCATTCCAATGACACTATGTACTTGTTCCATTCCAATGTCACTATGTACTTGTTCCATTCCAATGTCACTATGTACTTGTACCATTCCAATGTCACTATGTATTGTCCATTCCAACTATGTACTTGTTCCATTCCAATGTCACTATGTACCCATTCCAATGTCACTATGTACTTGTTCCATTCCAATGACACTATGTACTTGTTCCATTCCAATGTCACTATGTACTTGTACCATTCCAATGACACTATGTACTTGTTCCATTCCAATGTCACTATGTACTTGTACCACCAACAAACCCATTCCAATGACACTATGTACTTGTTCCATTCCAATGTCACTATGTACTTGTACCTTTCCAATGTCACTATGTACTTGTTCCATTCCAATGACACTATGTACTTGTTCCATTCCAATACACTATGTACTTGTACCATTCCAATGTCACTATGTACTTGTACCATTCCAATGACACTATGTACTTGTACCATTCCAATGACACTATGTACTGTCCATTCCAATGACACTATGTACTTGTACCATTCCAATGACACTATGTACTTGTTCCATTCCAATGACACTATGTACCTGTACCATTCCAATGACACTATGTACTCCACCACACTATGTACTTGTTCCATTCCAATGACACTATGTACCTGTTCCATTCCAATGACACTATGTACTTGTACCATTCCAATGACACTATGTACTTGTACCATTACAATGACACTATGTACTTGTTCCATTCCAATGACACTATGTACTTGTACCATTCCAATCACTATGTACTTGTACCATTCCAATGACACTATGTACTTGTTCCATTCCAATGACACTATGTACTTGTTCCATTCCAATGTCACTATGTACTTGTACAACACAACCCATTCCAATGACACTATGTACTTGTACCATTCCAATGACACTATGTACTTGTACCATTCAATGCACTATGTACTTGTACCATTCCAATGACACTATGTACTTGTCCATTCCAATGACACTATGTACCTGTTCCATTCCAATGACACTATGTACTTGTACCATTCCAATGACACTATGTACTTGTTCCATTACAATGACACTATGTACCTGTTCCATTCCAATGTCACTATGTACCTGTTCCATTCCAATGACACTATGTACTTGTTCCATTCCAATGACACTATGTACCTGTTCCATTCCAATGACACTATGTACTTGTACCATTCCAATGACACTATGTACTTGTTCCATTCCAATGACACTATGTACTTGTTCCATTCCAATGACACTATGTACTTGTTCCATTCCAATGTCACTATGTACTTGTTCCATTCCAATGACACTATGTACTTGTTCCATTCCAATGTCACTATGTACTTGTACCATTCCAATGTCACTATGTACTTGTACCATTCCAATGTCATATGTACTTGCCATTCCAAACAAACTTCCAATGTCACTATGTACTTGTTCCATTCCAATGACACTATGTACTTGTTCCATTCCAATGTCACTATGTACTTGTACCATTCCAATGACACTATGTACTTGTTCCATTCCAATGTCACTATGTACTTGTACCATTCCAATGTCACTATGTACTTGTTCCATTCCAATGACACTATGTACTTGTTCCATTCCAATGTCACTATGTACTTGTACCATTCCAATGTCACTATGTACTTGTTCCATTCCAATGACACTATGTACTTGTTCCATTTCAATGTCACTATGTACTTGTACCATTCCAATGACACTATGTACTTGTTCCATTCCAATGACACTATGTACTTGTACCATTCCAATGACACTATGTACTTGTACCATTCCAATGACACTATGTACTTGTTCCATTCCAATGACACTATGTACTTGTTCCATTCCAATGTCACTATGTACTTGTACCATTCCAATGACACTATGTACTTGTTCCATTCCAATGACACTATGTACTTGTACCATTCCAATGTCACTATGTACTTGTTCCATTCCAATGACATTATGTACTTGTACCATTCCAATGACACTATGTACTTGTTCCATTCCAATGTCACTATGTACTTGTTCCATTCCAATGACACTATGTACTTGTTCCATTCCAATGACACTATGTACTTGTTCCATTCCAATGTCACTATGTACTTGTTCCATTCCAATGACACTATGTACTTGTTCCATTCCAATGACACTATGTACTTGTTCCATTCCAATGACACTATGTACTTGTTCCATTCCAATGTCACTATGTACTTGTTCCATTCCAATGACACTATGTACTTGTACCATTCCAATGACACTATGTACTTGTTCCATTCCAATGTCACTATGTACTTGTTCCATTCCAATGTCACTATGTACTTGTTCCATTCCAATGACACTATGTACTTGTTCCATTCCAATGACACTATGTACATGTACCATTCCAATGTCACTATGTACTTGTTCCATTCCAATGACACTATGTACTTGTACCATTCCAATGTCACTATGTACTTGTTCCATTCCAATGTCACTATGTACTTGTTCCATTCCAATGTCACTATGTACTTGTTCCATTCCAATGACACTATATACTTGTTCCATTCCAATGCACTATGTACTTGTTCCATTCCAATGACACTATGTACTTGTTCCATTCCAATGTCACTATGTACTTGTTCCATTCCAATAACACTATGTACTTGTACCATTCCAATGTCACTATGTACGTGTTCCATTCCAATGACACTATGTACTTGTACCATTCCAATGTCACTATGTACGTGTTCCATTCCAATGACACTATGTACTTGTACCATCCCAATGTCACTATGTACTTGTTCCATTCCAATGTCCCTATGTACTTGTTCCATTCCAATGTCATTATGTACTTGTTCCATTCCAATGACACTATGTACTTGTACCATTCCAATGTCACTATGTACGTGTTCCATTCCAATGACACTATGTACTTGTACCATTCCAATGTCACTATGTACGTGTTCCATTCCAATGTCACTATGTACTTGTTCCATTCCAATGTCACTATGTACTTGTTCCATTCCAATGTCACTATGTACTTGTACCATTCCAATGACACTATGTACTTGTACCATTCCAATGACACTATGCACTTGTACCATTCCAATGACAATATGTACTTGTTCCATTCCAATGACACTATGCACTTGTTCCATTCCAATGACACTATGCACTTGTTCCATTCTAATGACATTATGCTATTCTTATCACCAACCATACTGTCTGCATTTGAAGGCCCTAAGGAAGAAGAGGCCCTAAGGAAGATTAGTTCAGAACTAATTAGGTAACCTTCTATAAATAAAGACATCTATATAGGCTTGGATGTTTTGCATTTTAAGCAATACCGTCAGACCTGTGTTAGTGTTCACCTCCATTAAGCAGCCAACCTGTATTAAACACTCAATTTTCAGATTCCCAATAGTTTGCTTTACTATACATTTGACCTCTATTAAGCAGTCACGTTCTGTGTGTCCCTTCTCTGGCTGCTTAAGACATGTTTGACTGTAGTCCTGTATGTTCTTACTCTGATGAGGTTTTGCCAACTTATCGTAGCGTCCATCCATCCACCTTTAGCTTGTATGGGCTTCATCCCTAAAACCGTTTGCTAAATTTTGATGGAACTTTACAGGAGTGATCACTATACAGCCGCTCGGCTGAATATTAACGCAAGTTATGGATATTTGAAGATTTTTTAAAGGTCCCACTTTTCAAGCTTTGTCTCATAACCTCTTGCCGGATTATGATGACAATGTACATGAATGGTCATTATTAAACCTAGTTGTGCATGTCATCTTCGCTTTCCACTTGGCTGATTTTGACGGAGTTATGACCCTTTGAAGATATACAAATTTAAAGAACACACTTTTTCCCAGCTTCATCTCTAAACCCCTTTTGACGGATTTTGATGAACTTTATATGAGTGACCAATATCACGTCCAGTTGTGAATGCAACCTTCACATTCCGCTCGGCAGATTATTTACGGAGTTATGGCCCTTTGAAGATTTGTAGCGATGACCAATATGTCCCAGAGACTATGCTAAATCGAATGTTAAATAAAATATACCGTACATTTGATGGAACAGTATTCCTGGGACATGCTACCAGGCTTATTGTGTCACTTCGTGGCTGATGCAATAAAAATCCCCCACGGGTGGGTGGGTGTCGTACGTTTATTTATCGTCGCTACCGGTTGCCCATATGAGCGACGCCTTCTGAAGAGATTAGTCATTTTAGATTTTTGGAGGATAGTGCACTAATACAGAGAGACCCATTACAGAGTTTCCTCTGCTTCTTTTATATGCACGGCGTACAGCACCGACACGAGACCTTGGTTTAAAGTCCCATCTGAAAGACTGTTAATTTATTATGGTCAGACGGGGGATCGAACCTGCGATCCATCCCTGGAATACCAGTCCAGCGTGTTACCACTGGACTACAGATCCGTTATGAGATATTTTGATGCACATAGTCGATATCTGATTGTATGGCTTCTGTACAAGTTTCCAAATTTATACAATACACGACACCTTAATTAAGGACTTTGTTAAGTACGGCTCTGTTTTCGGTGGAATTTGGGCCAGCTAGGGACCTTTTAATAGTTTCAAAGTCGTGTGTTTTACAGGAAATTGGTCTACACGGGTAATTTAACACGGCAATATATATACAGGCCCGGGGGCACACCAAACATTTCCAAAGCCAAAAAATAAAATGAAAAATTAAATATAAACATGCAAAAAATAACACGGCAATATACAGGCCCGTAGCCACACTGAATCACACCAAAAATTTCCAAAGCAAAAAAAATAAAATGAAAAATTAATTATAAAAATGCCAAAAATATCCATTTGCTGTATAAAATGTTGACTGCTAGAGAGCTGAAAGGTCAGTCTCAGTCTCAAACTCATTAAATCAGAAAACGCAGGAAATCGCTTCTATACCCCCAACAATTGTATGGGTAAACATGCCCCCGGACGCCCTAGCTTTCCTCAGTTGAAATTTACCTCTGGCTACGGTACTGACATATCTCGTTATTATTACACTTTGTTTTGTAGAAACATCCCGTTATCCATTATTACTGTATATCAATGGTGATGATGTATGGAGAGAATGCTGTGCAAATAGTGCGTACATGCCAGTACATGTACACCGTTTTAAAAAGAAACGTGTTAAAATATACAATATATTGTCATTTTCCAGTATAAACTTATAAACTAATTTTCGAAAAATTTAAGCTAGTAAAATCATTGAACAATAAAAGCGAAAGTAGGACTTGTTTCTGGAAATTTGTTGCGTAGCTACCGTTTTCGAAAATTGAATGCTGGAGCGTATATCTGTATATAAGTGGAAGTCGTGATAGCGCAGTGGATGAGCGTTCGCTTCAGGTACGAATTAAAGGTCCGGAGTTCGAGCCCCGCTGGAGCCGTTACGATTGTGCTGTTAGGCAAGTCATTTAAATTCCACGTTGCCTCCTCTCTCCCTCGTGGCGATGGATTCCATCAGGAATGAGGTTTCGAGAGTGATTAATATAAGTTGCAATAACTTGTTTCGCAATCGAGCTAAAATAAATTTGTATAAACATATATCGGTTAACATGCACGTTTTCTTTATCTAGCAGCGCACATGCGCACTTGACTGTTCTCATATGTCCTGTTCTTGTTAGCAAGATCACATGCACTCGATTGTATAGATACGTTGCACTGTCGATTCGTATCCTAGTTACCTCGTACCCTGGTTTTACGACCCAGCACCCCCTGGCCATTGTACGCACCGATTTTCGATTTAAATAAGTTTAAAAGTGTAAACCGGAGACTTCGGCATATTACGCACCCCCTAAAAAGGTCCTTCCTACGAGCCTGATATTAGTATATATATTTGTAATATGAATCGAGCAATCAAATATGATTAAACGAAAGTAAACACGGAGGGTTTTTTAAAAATAATAATTATACACAAAGAAACCGAAAGTACGATATTCTGAGAAATTGTGAGTGGCCCATTGACCTATAACATTTGATAAACTCTTAAGTATTTGTGGAGATCTACCAGTTAACCCATTTGATTCTGGATACCGTTCTAACAGTATTTGGGAAGAACACAAGAGCCAGATCAGCCGCCACGGAACGTACCGTCTGATCAGGCTCTATGCTGTTTGCTATTCTTATGATCTTGCTAAGACACTTGGCTATGTAGCAAACAACATAGAGCCTGATCAGCATGCAGCGTCACGCTGTGGCTGATCTGGATCTATGTTGTTTGCAAAAGCCATTAAATGTATCCAGAATGAAATGGGTTAATAGTTAATATAATAGGCTACTGATAAGACGTGAACAATTTATTACATTAAACACGTTTTTTTCCGTGATACATTATCGACACTGACAAAACCACAGACAAAACGAGGTAAGATTTGTTTAAAACTCATATCTATAGATCTATATAAAATTGACGACATTGTATTTTCGTGACACAGAACATGTCGTATGTGATATTTAATATACCCAATATATCATAATTCCCTGCCAGACATAACACAACATAAGTTGAACTAGTCCAAATATTTAGACTTGAAAATTGTGACATTTTACTATCCAGGCATTTTTCAAAATAACAGGAACATATTTTTATGTAGAGGTCTTATTTATAGGACTAAAGTTGAACCTCGGTCATATTGTTATTAATTAGCTGATATGAGTGGTAAAGGTCATTGACTTCAAAGCACGTATCCATAAAGGGATTATTAACAATAAAGAAACACAGTGAAAACGAAAGTACGATATTTTTTCTGAAATTGTGGGATAGTCGGATGTTGGATGTGTCAGTTGTTCATTGATATTAAGCCAGTGATACATTATTATATCGACACTGATAAAACAAGGTAAGACTATATTTTACTAAGTCCTATATATATGACCTCTACATAAAAAATATTCTCTGTTATTTGAAAAATGCCTGGATAATAAAATGTCATATTTTTCAAGTCTAAATATTTGGACTATGCCAGACATAACACAATAAAAGTTACTTCGGCCTTCGTGATATATTTCTACGCATAAGAACTTCAAACTCGGGTTATTCTGCGATATACCACGGTTGATACTTATTATTTCTTAATTATAGACACAAATCCAACTTCATAATAATAGGTTGGCTTGGTTAGTTTTGTACTATGTCCGCTCCCTATTGCAGGAGCGCCACACCCGGTCGTAGATTCGGACAACGATCGGGTGTTTATGGGAGGGGTCCTAGCCTGGGTTCCAGTCTGTCGATTTTTCACTAATTTACCGCTGGCAAAATAACACGTTGATATTATCAGAAACTCAATACGGCCCAATTAATGGTATCGGTGTTAAAATATATTTATATGACTGACCAGGCAAACTATATCAACGCCTGTTCCCAAGCTGGGGATATTTACTTAAATATATATACTAGTACCCCCAAACGTGCCGAATCCCTGTGGTCCTGCATGGGTGGTGAGTGTTTCCTTCGAACAACGGATCCTTGTTACTGCCATATCCTTCATATCTGTAATCCCGCAGTAGCAGAAACCGGCTCAGATATCCTCCTCAAGGGTCTTCATCACGTCACGGCATCCCCATGCTGGTCCCCTCATGTCATGTCTACACTAGGAACAGTGTGAATATGTTATTGCATGTATTGTATGAAAAAAATGCAATAAAATATTATTAACACTAGGAACAGAGTCTGTGTCGATGAGACAACGTCTTGAATGAGCTGCTACTGCGGTGCGTGCCTAGGTCACGACGTGCATGTTGTGGTGGTCGACCTGAGTGATACGTATAGGATAGATCACGAATTGGCCCGTCTTAGCGAAATATACAATGAGTTGATATATCTGACTTAGACAACGTACATAAGTAGGTCACGTCTATACGATTTAGAAGCGAGAAATGTGGCTTTTTCATTGGACCATGTGACTTAGTCGTTGTCTAAGGTCGTTTAGCGATCATGCATATAAATTAGATTAGTCTAAAAATAAATATTCATAGGGACACATATGAGATAAAATGGTAAATCTGTACCGTAAAGCTTGTTGTAGGTAATCCATGGATCGCAGGTTCGATCCCCGCGAGGGGTTTGACATTAAAGGAACATACATACATATATACTGACCCTAATAAAATTAACAGTCTTTCAGATGGGACGTTAAACCGAGGTCTCATGTCGGTGCTTTACACCGTGTACGTAACAGAACCAGAGGAGACTCTGTAATGGGTCTCTTTCTGTATCATTGCACTATCCTCCAAAATCTAAAATGACTAATCTCTTCAGGAGGCGTCGCTCATATGGGCAACCGGTAGCGACGATAAATAAACGTAAAACACACATAACGCTTGCTATTCAGAAAACACGCGTTGTATTACGCATGGATGTGACCCTAATTATATTATTTTGTTATGTCAACAAACGTCGTATACTGTTTTGAAATACCCAGTTTTTTTTTACAATTCTGTAGAAAGTGGCGTTTTCACCGATGTAGTATCGCTTTTAGCTACATGTATGTTACTTGTATAATAATGATTTGTGATACACTGAATATCAATTATATTGTTAAACAACACTATATTTCGTAAATGTTATTGCTATGGTTACTCATACCTTATATCATGCTTTTCTGTAAGCATTTTTCTTGGCGATGTACATGTATATGCCAAAACAAACTTTGACTTGACTTGACTTTTATAATATTTAAAACCACAAACTCCCGGGTGAAATTGGTATTACGTGTATATCTGGAACAGAACTCCACTTGAACAGGTACATTATGTAATACAAACGTAGGGGATGCATTTCATTGAGTTTCATTACTAGTTAGAATGTCCATCATTAATTTCTATAAGAAACCGATTGATTCATGTTTAGATAGATAGATGTTTTATATAGTGTATTATTATAATATATATAATTATATGTTGATGAAATTAATTTATAAATTCTTTCAGTTCAACAGAATGCCGTCGAACTACGTAGATAATGCACAAAACCGCAAACTAGGCAGTCCTGGGATGCCTCACGGAAGTGCGGTCGTAGCTGGCGGCGCAACTTCAAGAGGCAGAAACATGGGCAGTCATAGCGCCAAGACGTATGTGGACAATGCGGCTAACCAAAGACTCGGTCGTGCTGGGATGCCACTAGGCAGTATGCCGGTATCCAAAGGTACAACGGATAACAATGTATCTAGACATAGCGCCAAGACGTATGCGGACAATGCGGCTAACCAAAGAAACGGTCGGGCTGGGATGCCACTATCCAAAGATCCACGGGATAATATGCCTACGTATAGTTCCAATAGGCCTACGCATGTGGACGAGTTGAATGTAGATGAAGATGCAAAGGGTAAATTTTACGTCAACAATAGACAAAACAGGGAATTAGGACTATTTGGGATGCCTCATGGAGAAGCTGTGATTCATAAGAATGACGGGAATAACCCCGAGCTCGCCACCAGATTATATACAAACAACGTTCTCAATAGGCGGCTTGGTCGGGTTGGCAAGCCAGTCGGTACAGCTGTATTATTATCTAAAACTAAATCAGTAGTGGAACAGAAGTACGGAGATACAAGCATCAATAGAATGCTGGGACGTGTCGGCAAGCCTCGTGGTTCTATGCCTCTACACAAATGTCCAGCGACCAAGAAGATTCAGAAGATGACAGATAGGATTGAGAATGGCGACGAGGTATGTGTATCCTTGATTAAGTACTGTATTTCATGGGATGTAAGGGCTCACAAACGTGTCCGTACCTGGTACCATACAGATCTTACATGTTTGTCACCTATGCTACACATTTTAATCCTTAAAATGCCGAATAAATTGGAAGGAATGTGCAAACAACATAGACCCTGATCAGACGGTGTTACTGATTCAGACACATGTTTTAGCTCCACATAGCAAATAAACATATGGAGCACTATGGGTGCCGTTTTGCTATTTATTCAGTATTTATGGATATCCAAAATTCCATGGATATCCATAAATGATGAATAAATAAATAGTAAAACGGCGCGCCTGGAATTATGGATATCCATACATAACGAATAGTTAGCAAAACGGCGCCCAATAGCGCATGTTACCATGCAACCTTTTTACTAAATTAACTATTGACCTAAACAGTTATGGCCAATTAATGAAGCTCTAGAACAATTCATTAATTTTTGTAACACATATCGATAATTAATTAATGAACAATTTATGCTTAATAGTTATCCCCTGCCACATATCGTACGGGTATCCCCTGCCACATATTGTAAGGGTATCCCCTGCTACATATCGTAAGGTTATCCCCTGCTACATATCGTAATGGTATCCCCTGCTACATATCGTAAAGGTACCCCCTGCTACATATCGTAAAGGTAACCCCTGCTACATATCGTAAAGGTGCCCCCTGCTACATATCGTAAAGGTGCCCCCTGCTACATATCGTAAAGGTGCCCCCTGCTACATATCGTAAAGGTATCCCATGCTACATATCGTAAAGGTATCCCATGCTACATATCGTAAGGGTATCCCATGCTACATATCGTAAGGGTATCCCCTGCTACATATCGTAAAGGTATCCCCTGCTACATATCGTAAGGATATCCCCTGCTACATATCGTAAGGGTATCCCATGCTACATATCGTAAGGGTATCCCCTGCTACATATCGTAAGGGTGTCCCCTGCTACATATCGTAAGAGTGTCCCCTGTCACATATCGTAAGGGTGTCCCCTGCCACATGTATCGTAATGGTGTATAGGAATGACATCCGTCCGTCCGTCATGCATGTGTTTCCAATCCATACCATAATTTTAAATTACTTGGAACAAATGCTTCCCATATCGAGACGATTTGCAGACCGCATTTATTTCAATTATGTTGGTTATTAAAGGTCAAGGTCACACATAGAACGTCGTGCCTAAATGGCTATTTTCTCGTCCGCTCCATACCTCAATCAATTTTAAAATTACTTGGCACAAATGTTACCCATATCGAGACGATGTGCAGACCGATCGCATGTTTCAGTCATGTCAGTCGAACTGTGGTCACACTTACAACATAGTGCTTAGATGACCACTCCAAAATGTAAAGGTCTTGAAATAAACATCTGTTCTGTTCTGTTTCTCTGCCATAACAATTGCACTGCAACGGCAATTTTAAAACTTACTTGGCACAAATGTTGCCCAATTCTAGACGATGAACAGAACACTGGCTTCAGCCATGTCGGTTCAAGGTCAATATCACACTTGTAATGTTTTAATTTTAAACTGACCTGGAACAACTGTTAACCATATACAAATCTGACCCAAAGCATAACTGTAAAACATTGTTCATTTCCTATGGTAGATATGGGTTGCATAACATAATCCATTGTACTAGAGCTTCATTAAATAACCATACCTTTTCATTTTAAGCATCTTAGTTGGGCCAATAGCCGAGTTAATAAATAAATGCAGTGATGTGAAAATGATCCAGTAACACCAGCGTCATTGTCCTTCGATTGACTGACAATACGCAAATATGTTCGTACGGAGGCTCCACTTCTAAGTAACCAATGGTGGAATTGCATGCAACCTAAATGAAATCTGTATCACCATAGTGCGGTGGTGCACGTGCACTATTCGTAGGGGTTGTCATAGTAACATCCGAGTTATTGCCTAAATTGACTAAAAATCCACACACGTCTTATATCTGTCTAGCTCCAGTGATATTGGTATTCTAATAATTTAACAATGAATATTACCGAGAAATACAATAGTATTCCTTTAGCGTGTATCTTCAAGCAGAGCTAAATGTCAAAACCGTGCCAGAAACCGTTCAGCTCCTAAGATTCTAAGATGAATTCTTATTTTCACTGAGATAAATGTAATGGTGATAATCTAGATATGGCGTTGTCAGTTTTATGAAGATGCATATGGCTGATAGATAGAAATAGTATTTATAAAAAACTAGTAAATATTCACTGTTGAAAAATCATACAAACGTCATAGAGATTTCCTGTTCTACAAAGAAAACAACACATTCTATGCGTTAGTTGTATTTATTTATCAAAAGGTTCCTTCTATTTTGCCTCTTCATATATTATTTAAGTTGTTTCAGTTCAAGGAATTCGACTTCGAGGACCGTGGTAGCGGATCAGAGGTTGGTTTGTGTCATTCAGATGAGGCTGTTGTTGAAGCTTTCGATCAGGCCATGTACCAGGTCAACCGTCAACAGGAAGAAATAGCGTGGCAGGACAACTTAAAGGAACCACCAAAAACAATCGTCTCTGTTCTTAAAGATTATCAGGGTAAGAAGATAGCGTTCGCTGACATAAAACTGCATAAAAAAATAGGCCGAGGAGGTTTTGGTGAAGTATACTTTGCGAAGTGGAACGAAACCGTTGTTGCCGTGAAGAGGATACAAAAGGAGAAGATCTCGAACACAAGAATTAAAGAGTTCGCCGAGGAGGTGATGACATTCTGCACACTCAACCATCCGAATATTGTCAAGTTCATAGGCGCCTGTGTTGAGACAACTGTGAATACATGTATCGTTATGGAGTATATGCAAATGAGCTTGTACGATGCCATCCACATTAGAAACGAGATCAACTTTACCGAGCTTGAGCGCATCGGGATTATCCAGCAGATCTGTGACGGAATGAAATATTTGCATTTCAAGAGAATCGCCCATTGTGACCTCAAGTCCGCTAATATTCTAATGGATTACATCGAAGATCAAATCTGCGAGGTGAAGATCACCGACTTTGGTCTTAGTATAATTAAAAGAAACGACACACTGTCGTCTGGAAGTACGGATGAGTTGGTGCACAATATCGGTACTCCTCGCTATTCCTCGCCGGAGATTCTCCGCGGCGAGTTGCTTTCTGCCAAAGATATGATGCTTGCAGATGTCTATGGTCTATCGCTGATTTTCCTCGAAATAATTTTCGAGGAAGAGCCATTTTCCGATTTCACATATCAGGAGCTTAAAAGGTGTGTAGGAGATGAAGGTTTCGTACCGAAAGTACCACAAGCTCACAACATAGAGAAAGATGTCATGGAAATCATACAGAAGGCTTGGAGCTCAGATCCGTCAAAACGACCGAACGTGGCACAGATATGTGATGTGTTCCGATATCGCCAGAAAATATATACTGGGCAATAATGTCATTCTTACAACAACTTCAACCAGGTTTATTAGAATGTTGCTACTGAGATATACAAATACTACGCTAAACATCTTTTTCTACCGGATAAGTACCAGGAAATTTGGCAAATATAATCAATTCAAATCAATTGATCTTTAAACATTCAGATAATTTACTACATGACATATACGAATACACATATATAGATAACAACTGTTGTGACACGGGTTGAAATAGTATATTTGATAAAATAATAAAGAGTATAGTAGAGAACATAATGGATAGATTGATGTTTAACAGGATGGAAGATGATCATCACCTGGTTCATTCGTTTGGAGAACGTGTTGTGTATTGGATATGCTTGCTATTGTAGGATTATGTCGTCTAAATTTACCACATTGTCGGCACGAATCCCCAATATAGAGAAATGGAAGAGCCCGTGCACATGTTTTGCTTCTATAGACAAGTGTTCTTTCTGTATTCATAACAATGATATTTAAAAATGACATTATCAACATTTCCCCCCAGGATTAATCGTAATTTATATACTGCAAACACTGTGCACTTGTAGTAAGATATGTTTTTAGCAATATTGCATTTATCGAAATTTATTAGTGTGGTGCCAATGTCATATCACATGTATTATCTAATTTCAAAACTATTTTCTTAATTATTTGATAACAGTATCACATACCCAGGAAAAATGAAGCATACATGAAGATCTCTACCTGTATGATTCGTAGTAATGGAGAAGTAAAGTTAGTGGGGTGTGTTGATATGGGAGAGGAATCTGATTGTTTCGAGCAAATGTGCTCAGGGAAATCATAACAATAATTCGCAACTCATGTTCTGCAGTGTATATATATGGGTTTAAATAGTTTTCTTTTCTCATTTGCCTGTTTCCCAGTAGCTCAAACTAAAGCTGGGAATCTCCATTTTCTATTTTGGAAAACTGTATAACATTTTTCAAGGTGTGTTTTGTATCCATGGACGGTGCCCAAACTAACAGAGACTTTATGAATATATTGTTCACAGATTCTACACCTTTATCCAATTGTATTCGACAAAGAATATCTGGTTTCCAAGCCACGCCCCTGTCCTATTTATAATGGATTATTCACATGCGCATCAGAAATAACATCTTAAAGAGTTGTGAGAATAATTCAGGAACACGTCAACTGCTGTATAAAACGCCTATATTATGGAATCATAGGATCAATGCGTTTAAGTGGGACAGAGACACAAACAGCTTCCCAATCCATTACATACTTACAAATGAACACCTCTACTTGAGTCAGGAATCCAAAATGAGAAATAAATTAGGGATGTTTAGGAAGATGTGTTGGATACCGAAATTTTCAATGATTTGATGCACTCATTTCAATTGTCACTCGGAGATAAGGCGATGCGCTGGATGATTCAATAAACTTATTGAAAGCCACGAGTACTACATGGTAGCAGTGTTTAGAGATAAAAAGCCTATTACAGACGTTGGAGACATTCGTTTGTTTGACGATTGGGAATACTATGTTCAGAATTCGGAAAGAGCTTCATCTGCAAAGAATGAAAAGAAATTAGTGTCGTATATAGTCTGCTTTACACAACTTTGCAAACATATTCTGAAAATAAACAGAAAATCCATATTACCTGCAAGAATCAACAGTGACGTAATTGAAAATATTTTCTGTCAACAAAGAGGGATCATAAACGGAAGTACTACCAATCCTACCTTCTGTCAATTTGTCACGAACACTGTCATCGTTGATGAGTGCTCTATCCAAAACGTGTATCGCGGGTAACGGACACGTCACACCTGTAATCTTACTCAGTTCAAATAAGCCTTATAAGAAAACGGGTAAAACTGATAAAAGAGAACCACTAAAGACTCTAAATATCTAATAGAAAGCAGACCATTCCCGTTTCAATAACCGCTATATCACGGATAATAAGACCAACATGGAAATCTGTAGAATGACCATGCGGGTGTGGATTGTCCATACTGCTTGATCCTTTATACAAGGATTTTACAATAATTCCTCATTACAGTTTAGTGGGAACTCTGAAAACCTTTTCCATGTACTGTCAAACGTGTCTATTTGAAGTGCAAATGAGATTAATTGAAAATACAAGTCCGCGACATATGCACCGATACATACTCCGAAATACCACCGGCCTTACAAGCTGGCTACCATAACACCTTTAATGAATAACCAGACAAGAATGGGCATCCGTTGCCTGAACAATGCGCGTGTGGACTGCCCGTACCTCTTGTTCTTTCAATATGTGTGTGCACTGTGCGATTTATTACATACATACAATTGGTTATTGTCAAAATGACGATTTGGACAAAAGTAAGAGAACAAGTTACTCGGCAACCCACGGGTGTATGTTATGATATATGAATTGATTACCCAAGACGCATACTAGTTATGCAGACGTTCGTCAGATTGTATCGTAACACAAAATTCATCATCGCGTGATTAAAAGAATCAAAATAAATTCATGTGCTTGATTCGAATAGACTGCGTGTAAGAATTTATGACACTGGGTCATTTATGAAAACACTATGACTGGCGGTGATTCTCATCGGAGAATGCATTATAGTACTGTCATTGTAGTAACACCAAACATGTTTTACATAAAGGCTACTACAGCATAATAGTGATTCAATTTGTGAAAGCATAGCTGCTGCATGGATTCACATGTGATGTGTTCAATTGTAATTTTAGCACACATAATGTCATCACGTTCAGCATTACAGAAGTTGGCTATAGAATTATAGCATGGTGTGGGAGGAAGATATGATCATGTACTGGTATTATATCATCAACATGAACAAAGAAATATAATCGTATATCTACTACACAAATACATAGTTTTGTTTTTTATTAGATTTATTTTGAGCTACCAGTAGTAATTTGTATATTTTTTTGATAATATCATTAACTATTACATATGTAAACATATAATATAAATTACAGTTATTTTACAATAATCTATAGATACTACATACTAATATAGTATATCTATAAATGCATTTATTAATTTTTATATAGAGAGAAGGAATTAAGAAAGTAAGATAGCAGGAAAGATGCTCTATACTTTGAATACCAAATGAAACTGTTTTATACTCTATATTAAACTCTATATGTTTGTCTATCAAATATGTTTTGAATCGCGACGAAAAATGTTGAACATGAGAACAGTCCCAGAATAAATGTTTTAATGTATCTGTATGCATATTGCAAAGTTCACATAAAGTTGAGTTTCTTATTTTTAATTTATAGAGTAGTTCATTAGTAGGTAATATTCGTGTCACATATTTATATTGGAATGTTCGTAATTTTGTATCGATAGTACATACAAATTGCATGTTATATATTTTCTTCCATTCCAGGTATTCAAACATATCTTTCCATTTTTGTTTCGGTCTTGTTTTGTGAAGTTTTATTGTACGTTTTTAGGAATGTTTTTTGTATATGAGTTGTGTTGGTCTTTTAGTATGTTTTATTTCCTCTGGCGACGTTTTTGAATTTCTATCCATTTGGTTATTCTCTTTTATTTCTTCTTTCCATTTTTTAGAAATATTTGACACTAGCATGTGGTATTTTAGAAAATCTGAACGGTCTATTCCATAGATGTTTTGTAGTTCTGTAATAGTATGAAATTGTCTTGTTATTCGATTATATATATATGACCTATATATTTAATTCCCTTTTGAAACCAATTCTTATAAAATAATGTATTTTCTATAACCTATATAAACGAGCTGTTCCATAATATCTCATTTGCATAACAATATTTTCCTTGAAATTGACTTTTGTCCAATTGATAATTACATCTCGCAAAAAGCTATTTCCAAGTTTCGCAGCAATGTGCTTGGCAGATATATTTGAGTCAAATAGAAGTTGTCCTCTATTACATAAATTTGTTATGTCAACGTGTATACGAAGTTTGTTTATTAGTTGAAATACTCTGTTTATGAGGCAAATATTTGTTATTTATAATAATGTCAAGTTCACTCTTTTTAATTGAAGTTTGTTGAATCATTTATTAATTAATAGTTTTTTCATTTTTATTATTTTCCTTCTTTTTCCATGAACACTATTTGATAGTTACATTTCTGATACAACCTTTAATCAATTCCCAAAGAGTATTTGGATTTGCACTTACATTGTTTGATGCTATTTCAGTAACACTAGTTCTGATTTGTTTTTGATAATCTTCCTCAAGTATCACATGATTGTTCAATCTGAGGTAGTCCGGGCCACGGTTAGATAAATCAAGGAATGGTCTGATTTTATACCATCTACATTTTTAGATGGAGTATAATAATACCTTTTTCGTGATGGAGTCTTCCCAAACGCATGGAGAATTGCAAAGGTTTATGCCCCTTTTCAAAAAAGGTAGTAGGAATACCCCATCTAATTATAGACCAATTTCTTTAATTCGCTGTGTCGGTAAAGTCATGGAAAAAATAATATTTCAACATATTTATAATCAATTTTATTCCAGCAATTTATCCGTATATCAATTAACAAACATTCAACATGTATTATAACTTTCTGTGATATATCTAAGGCTTTTGACAGAGTATGGCACCGTGGTCTCTTGTTTAAACTTAAGCAATATGGAATCAACAATGAACTTCTTCGATGACTAAACGACTATCTGTCCAATCGGAAACAGACCAGCCCGTCTTTGAAACTACATTGAACCACGATCTCAGAAACATTAACGAATGGTCTTAAGCAGTGACTCGTCAATTTTATTCCTAATAAAACTGAAGGCATGTTATTTTCATCACATCAGACTGATAAACCCATTCTTTACTTTAATGACGTTCCGCTTGGTTTTGTCGACCATTACAAACATTCAGGCATAACATTCTCATCGGATCTTAAATGACACGAACATATCACTAACATAACTCTTTCAGCGTCTAAAGTATTAAGTTCAATTCGAACTCGTAAATTTAAATTAAATAGATCAACTCTAAATCAGATTTACATATCTTATAAGCGACCTATCTTAGAATATGCATCTGTTGTATGGGCTGGATGTACGGCATACGAAAAACAATTATTAGAACACCTACAATTTGAATCAGCACGTATAGTTACCGGTTAACTAGGCCTGCATCTATATAATCTTTAAAGAAATAGGTTGGGTACTATTATCAGACCGGCGGAAAATTAAAAAAACTAGTAATAGTCTACAAAGCCAAAAACGACATTCTCCCCGAATATTTAGAAACTATATTTCCCCGAACTATAGCCGAAACTACTACAACTATCTCATAGACAGACAGACATCAACACCCAAGAAAGATGCTTAAAACAAATGTTGATGGCATTTTCTGTTAATACTCGGTATCCGAGCTAAACATGTTCCTCGGGGTGTAACCGATACCGCAAGACCGGATAACAACATGTTATTGTTGATTATTGGTCACAGTAAGGTCAACGGTCAAAGTTTCAAACGAGTGAAAATGTTGAAAATAAAAAATGTAAGGTGTAGTGAATAATGAACATACAACAATGCACTGTATACATTTTATTACTAAATGGTAGATTAACGTACATAATATATGCACAACATAATATTTCCTAGTATGTATGTTAAAGCGAACAACTTCTAACTCCAAACTCTGTAACAAAACCCAAACACAACAAAACACAACACAACAACCCACAACAACCCACACTCAAACATACATACATGTCCAGACTTGTAGCATTTACATCTTGCAGTGCCACCCTGCAACCACAAGTTGTCAGTTCTATGCACGATTTTGGGACTGCTGGCAGCCTGTCCATACGGGTTTGAGCACATTGTCGTCAAATACCCAGCCTTCTGTCTGAACGACATTGTCCACAGTTATAGTAGGAGTATCCACTTGAAGCCATACATTTGCTTGATAGTTGGTCCAAGGGCATTCGCTGTCGGTGGCAGTAACTCTAACCCTTTTTTAGTCTATGAACAGACAGTACCGGCACATGTTGATACCAGGATCGTGTCTCTTTTCGTTGCAGCCATATAGTTTACATAAGAACTTCTCCACATCAACAAGTTCTGAGCAAACTAGCACATTTCTTTGAAAATTCACAGACTAACTATATTAAATCTTGTAAAATGCAAAAATGCATTATGTACATGTTTTCAGCACTAACTACGCCACTTACATTCTGTTATTCTTAATTTATTTTATGGGGAGGGCCAATCACTAATGTTGTTAGAACTTGTTGCCCAACCCATTTGCTAAATTTCTATTTGTACAACGATTGTGATTTTTATATACATGTATATAGAGCAATAAAATATTATCAAATCAAACCTTTTAGAAGATATTAAGAAGTCATCCAGTATGCAGCATATTGGAGGGTTATGGTTAGAATGTCAAGTGAATTGTTTTAATTCCGGATTCATGATACACCATATGTCCAACATGTCATTGTTTTCTATTATGTTATGAAGTTTCTTACTACTTTATTTATGTGCATCAATTATTTCGTGTTTCTTGTCTATATTTTACAATAACAATGTTACTCCCCACCCCCCATTCATTTTCTTCCATAAATCGTTATATTGTATTAAAACAATTAACGTCATCAATGCTTGGCCCATATACATTCATTAGCATGAACTCATTGTTGTCTGTGATAAGAGACAAGCATTGTATGTATGTTCCATTAATGTCAAACCCCTTGCGGGGACCTAGACATGTTTTCCTGGGCAGGCTTACATACGTGGCCTGAGCAAGTATCGAACCGGGGATTGTTCGATTCCAAATCCGAAGGGGGCCACACTAGCATTGCAGACGGCCTTCAATAACTTCCATGTACATTATATTCTAATGTTTCAAAGAATCTACTTAAAATGAGTTTGTGTCATTTAATGAGTGTATAAATAGTTAACTTTCGGGATGATCGCAGGTTCGATCCCCCGTCTGACCCTAATAAAATTAACAGTCTTTCAGATGAGACTTTAAACCGAGGCCTCGTGTCTGAGCTTTACATCGTACACGTAAAAGAGCCAGAGGATCTCTGGAATGGGTCTCTGTTTGTATCATTGCACTATCCTCCAAAACCCTAAAATGACTAATCTCTTCAGGAGGCGTCGCTCATATGGGCAACCGGTAGCGACGATAAATAAACGTAAAAACACACATGATCACAGTATATGATCCTAGCATACATATGTCGGTCTTCATATTCCCCCATTGCGTATTAATATAATCGAATGCAATTTATACATTCACTTTATTTTCCAGGTGGCCTTTATATTGACATTTGACACTCCACGAGCAATATAAATTAAACCGTGTACGAAATTGATATTTGTTTATTTTAATCCAGGGATCGCAGGTTCGATCCCCCGTCTGACCCTAATACAATTAACCCGTCTTTCAGATGGGACTTTAAAACGAGGTCTCGTGTCGGTGCTTTACACCGTGCACGTAAAAGAACCAGAGGAGACCGGAATGGGTCTCTGTCTGTATCATTGCACTGTCCTCCAAAATCTAAAATGACTAATCTCTTCAGGAGGCGTCGCTCATATGGGCAACCAGTAGCGACGATAAATAAACCTAAAACAAACAATATTATTTTATTTATGATCGTCATTTGATTCGATATTTGATGATTTACAACATGACTGTTAGTTGTCGAGGACAGTGTGTGGTACAGATGCTACCTTGAGCAAACATTGAGATTCTATAGCGTTCTACTGATAACACCTTTTCTGTTCTCTGGTTCGATAGAGTTCTACTGGTACAAGATTTTCTTTTCTCTGGTTCTATAGCGTTCTACTGGCGCAATAGTTTCTATTCTCTGGTTATATAGCGTTCTACTGGTACCATATTTTCTGTTCTATAGCGTTCTACTGGCACCAGAATTTCTGTTCTCTGGTTCTACTGGCACCAGAATTTCTATTCTCTGGTACTAAAACGTTCTACTGGCACCAGAATTTCTGTTCTCTGGTACTACAGCGTTCTACTGGCACCACATTTCTGCTCTCTGGTAATACAGCGTTCTACTGGTACCAGAATTTCTGCTCTCTGGTTCTATAACGTTCTACTGGTACCATAATTTCTGTTCTCTGGTTCTACTGGCACCAGAATTTATGCTCTCTGGCTATATAGCGTTCTACTGGCACCATAATTTCTGCTCTCTGGTAATACAGCATTCTACTGGTACCATACTTTCTGCTCTCTGGTTCTATAACGTTCTACTGGTACCATAGTTTCTGTTCTCTGGTTCTACTGGTACCATACTTTATGCTCTCTGGTTATATAGCGTTCTACTGGTACCAAACTTTCTGTTCTCTGGTTCTACTGGTACCAGACTTTATACTCTCTGGTTCTACAGCGTTCTACTGGCACCAGACTTATGTTCTCTGGTTCTATAACGTTCCACTGGTACCATACATTCTGTTCTCTTGATATATAGCGTTCTACTAGCACCAGATATCTGTTCTCTGGTTCTATAGCGTTCTACTGGTACAAGATATTTCCTGCTGCTCTCTGGTTCTATAGCATTCTACTGGTACCAGACATTATGCTCTCTGATTCTACAGCGCTCTACTGGTACCAGACTTTCTGTTCTCTGGTCAACAGCTTTCCACTTGTACCAGATCTCTGTTCTACAGCGTTCTACTGGTACCATATTTTCTGTTCTCTTGATCTATAGCGTTCCACTGGTACCAGACTTACTGTTATCTGGTTCTACTGGTACTATATATTCTGTTCTCTGGTTCTATAGCGTTCTATTGGAACCGTTGTTGCTGTTCTCTGGTTCTATGACGTTCTACTGGTACCATAGTTTCTG
>CM026404.1:24674500-24726778 GCA_014843695.1 Archivesica marissinica
GAATGTATATATGAATGTATCGGAATGTATATATGAATGTATCGGAATGTATATATGAATGTATCGGAATGTATATATGTATGTATCGGAATGTATATATGTATGTATGTATCGGAATGTATATATGAATGTATCGGAATGTATATATGTATGTATCGGAATGTATATATGAATGTATCGGAATGTATATATGTATGTATCGGAATGTATATATGTATGTATCGGAATGTATATATGTATGTATCGGAATGTATATATGTATGTATCGGAATGTGTATATGAATGTATCGGAATGTATATATGTATGTATCGGGATGTATATATCGGAATGTGTCTGTGTATGAGTGTGGTCTACATATGGGCGGCCTCCACGTGGCGTAGACTGGAAACGTCGCTTTTACATATATGTAATGTAAATGTGACGGCCGACGGCCCACTGTACGTATGAATGTGATTGATATTAGTATATATTTCCTACAGCACACAAGTTTCAACAGGACAGTGATCCTAAACATGCTTCCAATTCATATATGGAAGAACACAAGATAAACTGTGTACCATGACCAACTTCGTAGTTAGATCAGGAGGATGCTTGTTATATATCACAGATTTGATCCCGTCTGACCGTAACAATATTAATAGTCTTTCGGATGTGACTAAGCCAAGGTATTGTGTTGATGTCTAAGCTGTGCACGTAAAAGAACCGTGGAGACTCTGGAATGGGCCACTGTCTGCATCATGCACTATCCTCTAAAATACCCAGTAGGCGTAGCTCATATGGGCAACCAGTAGCAAAGATTGCAAAAAATAATAATGCATGTTAGTATGAACCTGCTACACTCTAGCACGGTGGCTTGGGCAGGAGCTCGGATTTTGTTCACATTCCTGTCTGGCTACTATACTGTGCAATCATGAGAGAAGCTATCCATGTGTCGATTACCTAGTCAGTATGTATCTATGTACGAAGTCATGTACAAAACCACATGCATACACAAACACCATCTTATCTTTATAAGAGAAAATTATTCAAACTAGTCCCTAATGGCACTGTCTTTCATATTTAACATATTGATGTCGTGGAAGTCGTAACCACATTCGCTTCAGGTGCCAAAGGCCTGGAGTTCGCGACCAGCTGTAGCTGTTACGATTGTGCCCTTAGGCAACAAGGGACCTTATCATGCTAGGTCTATGTAATAGCGATATATTAATTATATACAATGTACAGATTGTAATTATTGGCATTGAAACGACGTAAAGTATCATGTGCATTTATGTCACATATAACGTTCTTCTTCAATAATTCACTATATTTATATTCACTATAATATTATTGTATTGTCCCATATAGTCGTCCCATTACATTAGTTCAGAATAGTCTTCAATGTGCGGGCGTAAATCAGCGTTGCTGTAATGGACCAGATCTGCATCAAACAGATCTGGGTATACCACTGCTTTATCTAGACATATAAAATTTCTCTTAAATTTTCTTATTTACTGCATGTCATTGTTGATTAAAATTAACAGCCGATAATGTTCCCCGAAACCTGCCATGCTTCCCGATCTCCTGTTAATATATATTTTCTATTCCATTTTCGTTTAGCTTGTTTATAAATTCGAGAATGCTACGCATGATATCTTTTGGGTTACTGGTAGTGTGTATGTCATTACCACCCATATTTATGTAGACAGTATGTGGCCTGAACTGTAACAGATTGTCGAATGCCTTTCTAAATCTCTCGTCCATAGATATTTGGTCGGCTCGCATGCCCCCCCCCCGACACCGAAAATCTGCTCGTATACCAAGGTCGCCCCTGCAAAATCTCTGTAGCCTCGAAATGTACGAGTCGCCGAAAATCGGGGTTCGACATTAGCGGAAGACAGATAGATAGTTAATAAACTATTAAAATTACAATGCTATGATGTTTAGAGAGCTATGTGGGTTGCAATAATCTCGGAGTGTGTTCGGTTTTCATATCTCCCACCCCCGCTCGCACACGATTGTGTACCAACGGGGGTCGGAGGTAGACCGGGTGAAGAAATTACGTTACCGGCTGACGTCGTCTGACGCGGCGGTCTAACGTATCCCACAAATGTTCTATGGGTGACAAGTCTGGTGACAAAGCAGGCCACGGCAGGGTTTCAATATTGTTCTGCTCCAATAATGTGGTGGAAATCAGAGCAGTATGACACCTGGCGTTGTCCTGTTGGAACAGTGTGACGTTTCTGTTGGCGTTAAAGAACGGCACAACAACTGGCGCAAGGATCTCATCACAGTACCGCTGGGCGTTTAGGTTCCCGTCCACCGCTAACAGTTCAGTGCGACTGCCGAAGGTGATACCGCCCCACGCCATAACGCTTCCGCCCCTGAACAGATCGACCTGACGTACACATGCGTCGGCGTAACTTTCACCGCGTCTGCGATATACCCGCTATCTGCCATCCGCTCGACGCAAACAGAACCGCGATTCATCGCTAAACATCACCGAATTCCACTGTAACCAGCGAGCACGTTCCGTCGTCCATTCCCGCCGTACGTCACGGTGACGTCGTGTCAGGATGGGTCCAACGTATGGCCGATAGGCACGAATGCCACGTTCACCGAGCCGGTTCCTGACTGTTTGTGAACTGATGCGATTGTTGGTCATCCCAGGAGTAACGGCAGCTGTGTGAGTAGCAGGTAGGAACCGGTCACGTAAATGTGACGTCCGAATGTGACGGTCCTGTTCACGCGTCGTCACATGTGGTCGACCAGATCTTGGACGGTCGTCCACCGATCCATGTGTTCGATAACGTCGAAGTAGACGTGTTATCGTGATCCGCGTAACCCCGAGTCGATTTGCGACGTCACGCTGACGTAAACCGCCGTCAATCATGCCAATGGCACGCATTCTCTGATTGCGGTTTAGCATAGGCATTTTGTTAGAGGTAACAATGAGTATGTAAGGTGTTTTTCCTCGATGATAATGCAATACCCGTACAATAAACCGGTTTTCCGATTTGTACATGTGCAGGAAGTTGTCTTTGTTGAGGAGCACGTGCAAATCGGAAATTCGGCGTTCCAGGATTATCGGGTGTTTATTTACCTGTGTTTATGGTTGGCTGACATTGCAATAAGATACCCGGTACTGATACGTAATAATATATTAAACCTTTCTATGGTTTTATCCGTTTTACGTCATTTTTAGTTTGGTATCGTTTCTTTTTTGATTATAGTGCACAGCAGTATCGAGGTTGCTAAGAAGATAAAATTCATGGACTATCTTAATATGTATCTGTACTAAGATATTTAGTTGATTGATCCCAAGTACATATAGTTACTACCAGTCATACAGATATATAACTGGTAGTAAAATATCTTCCATAGTTATGGAAAATGTCAACAGGATCGAGAATTTCACATATCACAAACGACTAAACCATTAGAGGTATCAGCCTACTATGATGTTTGGTCAACTGTTTTAACATATATAAGTATCACCAAACTAAACTATCATGGGTTACCCCTAAAAATATTTACATAAAACTAATTCCATAGTAGGTTGTACAATGTGTGATATGTGTACCCAAAAATAATACCCCCCCCCTATATGCCCCCGTGTACTGGGATCATAAAAATTACATCTAAAAAAGGCGGCTTAACCCCTGCGTGACAGCATTTAAAAATAATGTGGTAAAATACACTTCCGTACAAACAACGGTCACCTTCGTAAGGCCTTTAAAATTACATTTAAGTATAAAAAACAATCAGTTCTTGGCTATTTACAATAAAACTTTGTCACACAGGGGAATGCCAAACTAATAAAAATTAGCGATCGCTCGCGAGATGAAGATTTCATGGCAGGAGTACCGGTTCCGTTGTTTACTCGGTGATTTCGGAGACCGACCGCACGCAGTAATTGCTCATATAACTACTCAGCCGGCCAGGCTACTCATGCAACTTGAGGGTATCTGATGACCGTAATTAAAGTAGAGGATGATGTTGGGTGTCCTTGTTTGTTTTAAGTTATTTGTTAAGCTTATTCAGAACTAATATATATTTATAGATTAGGTTTTACAGTCTAATACCTACTGGAGTGGTATTAAGATTAATGAAGAATTGTTAAACAAAAAATTAAAAAATAAAGACGTGAATTTGGGCTAGTGTCATAGCATTTGAGCTTCAGTTTTAGATTTACTGAAGATTACTTCTTGAAGTTGATCAAACTTTGTTAACATAATGTCGACCTTAATACAGAACACTAAAAACTCTAGATAATTTAATCAGATGATCATTAGATTTTGCCGTATGGCTGCACAGAGTCAGTAAATAGGAATGTCCAACTGCATATTGAAACTTCAGATGGCATTTTTTCCAAATACTGTGTTGATATAACAATTATGTGGTAGATAATCTACAGGATAGTAGGTTCAATGTACCAAGGTGTATAAAAATAATAATATCCATGTATGGTAGTGGAATTTACCAAATTACTATGGAATATTTGTGATTTTGGATATTTCCTTGTGCCATAGGAGAAGGGCCTCAAGGTGAATACTGACAGGGCCTGGTCAGAATAATAGTTCTGTCTAAGTCAATAACATGTTATTGTTACTAGTAATGTAGGGAAGTTTGTAACAAATTAAATTACAACCACCAGAAATTTGATAATTTCTGACCCTAATTTCCAGAAATTAGACATTTCTGTCGTACTTTATTATGTAGGAAAGTTAGGGCCTCAATTCAACCACCTGGTCAAGTTGAGTGTACTAACAAGATGAATAATTACATAACCTTAGCTTAAGAACTTATGAAGCACACTCATGTACAAGAATATTTAGATTTAAGATGAATATGTACTTGTTGAGACTAGACTATACCAGGATGGTAATCCGCTCCAACTAAACATATTTAAAAATATCAGATGACATTTTTTTTTAAATATTGTACTAAGGGCTCTATATTGAGGTAATTAGAGTTTAAAATAGAACTTTACATGTAGATTATGAATATAGACCCTTTAAATTTTATTTGGACCTTAAAATTGACCAAAAACTGGCCAAAATTGTACAAATTGAGCATTTTGCTTATGACATAGCATAAGGGCCTCAATTTGATTATTGGTGGATAAAAAAAATAATTGATGATTATTTTGGATAAACAACAATATGAAGTTACTAGAAAGTTATAATTATATAGGATTTATCAATCCTTGTTACATAAAAACAATTTAGCTAATAATTTCCTGAATTTACAATTGTGTTGAAGTAATCTTATTGATCACAAACCAATACAATTTAAACTAGCTTTATTTAGTTTTAGAGTTACTTGGTCACAAAGCACCGGCAGTATGGGCTTTACCCGGCCGGACTGAGTCCACTGGTTGTTCTGCGCGCTGTCATACTACCAATCCGGGTAACTTGGACCAGGGGCTCTTGGTCCCAATTTAAGTTTCTCACACAAGTATGGGACATGTTTACAAGCTTAATCGCTTGGGGATTTTCAAATACTAATTTAATAAATACTATATTTTCCTATGTAAATGGTCACAGGGGGGAAAGGTGATAATGAATAGCTACGGTAAGCTTAGCTATAAGGTAAGAAATGAATTAGTAAAACAGGAGGGTCACTAATTTAAATGGGATAGGTTGCATATAGCAAAGTAATAGCTATTTATGAGCTATTGGTTTGACAGGAAATCTGTCTTAATAGTTTAGTTTGAGAGGTAGAGACAGTTTGAGTGGATTTGGATTTTCCAGGTTGTTGTGGATTGTCCCACATTGGTTTACTTATTCCAATGAAGTAAAAATGAAGTTGTTGTGATGTTTAAACAACCGGTATTTATGAAACTTACAATAGTGAATTGCAAGTGATGTTAACTCAAAAAGTTAACAATTGTATATTATACACTGATATTATATTGTATATATTTTATAACACCATACATAGAGGTGACGTGGTGTTTTTTGGTTGCTTAATGTACATTAGACCCTGGTAATATGTAGGTTAATAGGTTGTGTCCATTAAACAGTGAGTTGGTAGATTATACCAAGTTTCATCTGAGTAGATGAATAACTAAAAGATACTTATTGATTTGTATAACTAAAAGATACTTATTGATTTGTATATCGATCTGTAAAAACGATCGAGTTAAGTATATTAGGATACGAAAGCAGTTTTTGTGCTCGTATTGGCCCGCACGGAGCCCCTAAGATGAAATTTAAGTAAACTCTTTCATCTGGGGTTGGAAATTACTCATCTCAGGTGAGAAGCCTGCAGTGGAATTGCTTTTCAAAAGGGCTCCGGTTGGGCCAATAACAGCACTATAGAAGGGTAAATTTATCCACAAACAACCTGGAGAGATATGGGAACCTTGTCTGAGCTTAATAACTGCAAATGTCCTCTAAATTTTGTCGAACATCTGACAGTCTAGAATGTACGTTTCCAGAGCTTTAAATACTGAGGTGCGGACAGCCTTGCTGGGGCTGAGAATGTTCTCAATTGAGAAAGTTTTACCAACCCCGGCAATTGCCGCCCGCAAGACAGCCCGATGAGTCTCGTGATCGCAACAGTCCAGCAGAAAATGTTCAGTAGTGTATCTGACATCGCACTTGGGACAAACTGGATTTAGGTTAAGTATATGTTGGCCGCTATTGCCTGCCAACAGGTTTGTCCCAAGTCTCAGCCGAGTGATGCACTTATCTATTCTTAAAGACTCAGAGTACTGCACCGGACGGCTGAACCGCACGGAGCTCCTTTTATAAGTTTGTTTGAAAGGCCTATCCAGGAGTGAGTGGCCCCAACGTAGATTCGTTTGGGCCTTAACAATGGAGTAGATCTCCGTGGGTGTGAGCCTTACACTATTCTCCACATTAGTGTGCTCCAGGCCAGACTTGGCAGCCCTGTCCGCCATCTCATTTCCAGTGATACCAATATGTGCTGGACACCATGCTATGGTAACCTGGAGGTTTTGGTTCAAGCCCTCGTTGTATAACTTGACTATATCCGTGTAATTATATCTGGTCTAGACTTACTATTCCTTGATTGTAAGGAGACCAGTGATGAAAGTGAATCAGATAATATCACATTTTTCGGTGAATTATTATCTACTATCCAGCACATTGCTTTCTTAATTGCACTTAGCTCAGCCGTATAGATGGATACCTTATCGGTTAACCTTTCTACATAATTCACATTGTAGGGATGGAATGACTACGGCTGCAGCTACCTTGCCAGAGTCAGGACATTTTGATCCATCTGTATATGTGTTGACTGTAATTTTCCTCTATGTGGCATTGAGCTTCCAATCTAGCGAGGTGAACTAGATCGGTTTTCTTCACTTTTTCTGATAAAGATATATCTATCACTGGATCTGACTGTGTCCAGGGTGGTACCGAGCCAGTCCTGAAGTCTGCCACCTGGACACCCTCGAGACCGAACCCCGCCACAAGTTCTTGGACATGGGCTCCGAAAGGGAGTGTTTTGTCACTGAATCGGGCCTTGTGGTGGTATCCGGTCCCGAAGATCGCGTTCACGGGATTGTCCCAATATTTAACGCATTGAGCCTGGCGTCGGATCGCCAACGGCTCAATCCCTGACTCAATTTCAAGCATATAACTTGGGGTTGAAGGAAGGGCTCTCAGAGCTAGTCTCAGGGCGGAATTCTGTAACCTGTCTAGGGATTTGAGATGAGTGGGGCATGCACTAGAATAGATTTGTGCACCATAATCTATTTTTGAACGTATTAAAGACATATACAGTAGCAAGAGGCTTTTTTTAGAAGTTAGTCATTTTAGATTGACTCATAATGAGGGAGATGGATTAAATTTCCTCTTCTCTCCCCCATGGAGATGAATTAAATTTCCTCTTCTCTCCCCCATGGAGATGGATTAAATTTCCTCTTCTCTCCCCCATGGAGATATCTCGGATTAAATGTCCTCTTCTCTCTCCCAGGATTAAATTTCCTCTTCTCTCCCTCGTGGAGATGGATTAAAATGTTATCTTCTCTCCCGCGTGGAGATGGATTAAATTTCCTCTTCTCTCCCTGATTATGAGGGAGATGGATTAAATGTCCTCTTCTCTCACCCATGGAGATGGATTCCACCAGTAATGAGGCATTGAGAGCGATTAATCTAATATAGTAAACACTTGTTCTGCAATCTAGCTAAGGTAAATTTGTATAACCTAAATTGACATGCAACAATCGATATCTTATTCTTCTCTGTTAATGGCTAACAAGTCAACCATTGAGCTATTATGGTCATGCGTGGGGGGAATGATTTATGACCGTCAAAAGGGTCATACACAATACACAGATACGATTTTGTGTTTACCCAATAATTTTATGGTAAAATTGTATAAATTATTAATACAGTCACAATGTATTAGAAAATGTAAGGGTCAACACCTTAGGTCATGTCATATAGCGATAACCAGAAGGCTGTTCCACCAATTGAACCGCGTAATCGGTAAGTCATGGTTATACACAAACATCAACGTTTTTAAATCCCATATACTGGAAATTGGAGTCTCATTAGTAGCCTTTATCTACTATCATTTATTTCTATGAATAATTGAGAAATAAAATGTTTGAACTAAAGTTGAGGAAAGATATTGTTATTGACTTTCAATTCTCACAACTTACGATTCTTATACCCGTAGCGTGAGCCCCGTAAGTCACAACTAGCGAACTTACAATCCTCACGGACTTACGGGGCTCACGCTACATAATTAATTTGACTCCTCGTTGAGCAAATTCCTCCTTCATTACAAATCCCCTGTCTGCCATGACAACATCCCCAGGTAAAAACTTGTCCATGATCCCGCTTTCTGTGGTTATTTTCTTATCACTTGCCCTATCGCCCCATATTTCTGATAAGAAAATCACACTGCCTGATGGGCTAATACCAATTAAGACCTTCAGGGTATTATGTCTTTTGTAACTTGAATATGTCTGGCAACGTGCTTTTAATGCTGTTGGTCTCTCAATAAAAATCTCTGTACAGTCAATTATGCATTTCACCTTTCTAAAATCATGATTGTTAAATACATCGGGTAGTTGCATTTCTTTATCATTTGGAGGCCAAATAACTAATCCACCAATTGACTTGTATAGTGCATGTAGCCATGCATGAAAAATTGTAGAAATCAAAGGTTGACTAACACCAAATCGATACGCAAGATCACCTGTGCCAGGATTTTGCTTTAACTTGACCAATGTTAGAAGCAACTCGTCCTTCAAGTCGAGTTTGGTATTCTTCCTGGTTATGTGGCGACGGGCATGCTCAAACACCACAAGAAATGTTGAATAATTAGGTAGGCCGGTGAAGTATGATGTTCTATCGTCATTACATTTAATGAAATCATTGCTTAGACAGGTTAGAACTTTGGCTTGTAGTGATGTGATTTCATTTTCTAATGATTGTACTTGAATTTGAAGCGAGTTCATTCTATCCACACAACTATCAAACTGTTGTTGCAACATATTGTTCTGGTTTAGCAAAGTGGTAAAATCATCTTGGTATTGCTCTATAACATGACACTGCTTGTCTGTCAACATATTGATCGAGTCGATCGTTAGAGAGTCCAAATCTGTTTGAATTCCAATCTCTCTTGTTTCAACAGATGTTTGTGTGGCTATACCTGGCACAACATTTTCCTTATGTTTAGACAGCTCCATGAGTGCCAAAGCAGCTGAAGTCTTGTTCTTATTTTCCTCTCTAACTTTTACTCGATTCTGACGAACTAGCTTTTGCTGTAACACCTGTGGGGTTTTCTTTGCAGCTGGGGTGTGGCAGAATATTGTTGGAACAAAATCTACTTCCAATGGGTCCTTGCTTGGTTTCCCTGTAATGTATAATCAAATATTGAGCTTATCATCCTTTCGAATGAGTGACATCACTATAGTCCAAATTCTGATAGATCTATGTCTGTGATTGTTTATTGTAAAGTTTTACATTTGTATATTTTATATGCATAAATAAAACATCTAATATGCACTAGACTGCAGTTTTTGATTTCTGGAAACTATCCGCCCACATTTTTAGCAGTAGCAGTAACAAGCTGTAAGGTAAATATGAAGACAGTATGTTGGTGTAGTCTGTTAATCAGACTCTGGTACATCCAGTGTTAATTGGTTTGAGACCCAGAAGTTATTTCATGTACTTGGTGATTAACTTGGCAATAAGATGGTATGATGTAAAATTAAATCATGCATATGGCCATGATATGGGTCAGTAGTCCAGTGACAAAAAGGACTGTCAATCCAGCGAGCTCAGATGCTGACGTGGACAAGCGGTATTACCGAATATTAATACAATATTAACCCTTATCATTCTAATCCCATATAATGTCGGTTTTTCAAACAGCATAGAACCAGATCAGACGGCACAAATACTCTTTCTATCCTAGAGCCGTCACTCAGTGGAACATGCTACCGCCCACCATATATTCCGCAGACACAGTGGACGCCTTCAATGCATTCAGTGTGACATCCGTGGTCCAGTGGTAGAGCATCGGATCTGGAATATATCGTCCCGGGTTCGATACTCGGTCAGGCCACGTGTGTAGTGTCATTGAGCAAGGCACCTCACACACATTGCTTAGTACTGGTTAACCACTTAGGTCGGCTAAGCTTGCCCAGAAAAACATGTCTACGTCCCTGCAAGGGGTTTGACATTAATGGAACATACATACATACAATGCCCTGATCCCTGTGTCTGTCCTTACCCCAATATATTTTGCATAAATTGCCACAATTATGTACATAGTTTTATATAAAAAAACACTTAAATATATCTATTCACTGTATCCTTTCTAATGAGCACTTTCTGATCAAGCACTTAACTAACACTTTTTATTATGGCGCCAGCACCTAATCTTCATAAGTGAAGAAGTGGGTGGGGTGCGATAATTCGAAGCTGTACCAAGTAATACATGTATAATATTGCAACCTACCCGAAACAAAATGGGCACTGCATAAACGATCATGATCCTTGGGTTCCCAAAGGCCATCTGATCGAGTACTTGTCTGTCCCGGGGCTGGTAGACGTCCAATTCTGACTATCCATTTGTCAAGCTTGTCTTTGTCCGACAACGGAAGACGGTACATTTTTACTTCATCGTTTCCTTTAACTAACCTCTTTGCGCATCCCGGGGCACAACAAGATGAAGGCATTGTTAAAATTCAATGAAGTCAAGCATTAAATCACTAGTGCATACAATTATAATTATATTATTTCGATCGATATCTGTCTTGTAAAATCTCAACGTTTTTTGCCCTACGTAGTTTGCGCATGCGCGTGCATTTTATTTCTTCCGGTAAATGCACAGAGCAACCGATAGCATTCATTATAAGATATATATGGTAAAGTAAAAGGGCCGAGGTGTCTTAGGGCCGAAGTGTCTGTAATTCGTTTAATTCAGCACTGAAAAACATTGCACAAGTCATGCAGTTGGATAACAATTTAAACAATAATTATACGTCATCAAAGTCAGGACGAGTAGGTTTTCCATAAAGACGAGTGGCATTTGCAGTGGAGGTTACTAAACACCGAGTGGAAAGATCAACAACATGGTGCCCGTTTTCCCGCTCGCGTGATTAGACAAAGAACTACAGAAACGTTATAAATTCCACTGCCTAACTCAGTAGCTGCTATCAAATGTATGTGACAATACAACATGCATCACACTATTTTCAAACAAATAAAAGTCATAAAAATATATAATATTCTGAATATGTTTTCCTAAAATCATAAACACGTTCACTCGAACCTCTTTACTCGGCCGCCATTTTTCATACAAATATTTGTGACGTCACAAAAATTAAATATACACGTGACTGACTTGCTCCGCCCCCAACGGATACTAGTTGTCGTATAGAAATTACCTGTGTGGTTACTTTCGTTTAATCATATTTTATTGCTCGATTCATATTACAAATATATATACTAATATCAGGCTCGTAGGAAGGACCTTTTTAGGGGGTGCGTAATATGCCGAAGTCTCCGGTTTACACTTTTAAACTTATTTAAATTATTGAAATCGAAAATCGGTGCGTACAATGGCCAGGGGGTGCTGGGTCGTAAAACCAGGGTACGAGGTAACTAGGATACGAATTGACAGTGCAACGTATCTATACAATCAACGTATCTATACAATCAACGTATCTATACAATCAACGTATCTATATACAATCAACGTATCTATACAATCAACGTATCTATACTATACAATCAATGTATCTATACAATCAACTCTATACAATCAACGTATCTATACAATCAACGTATCTATACAATCAACGTATCTATACAATCAACGTATCTACGTATCTATACAATCAACGTATCTATACAATCAACGTATCTATACAATCAACGTATCTATACAATCAACGTATCTATACAATCGAGTGCATGTGATCTTGTTAACAAGAACAGGATATATGAGAACAGTCAAGTGCGCATGTACGCTGCTAGATAAAGAAAACGTGCATGTTAACCGATATATGTTTATACAAATTTATTTTAGCTCGATTGCGAAACAAGTTATTTCAACTTATATAAATCACTCTCGAGACCTCATTCCTGATGGAATCCATCTCCACGAGGGAGAGAGAAGAGGCAATGTGGAATTTAAATGCCTTGCCTAAGGGCACAATCGTAACGGCTCCAGTGGGGCTCGAACTCCGGACCTTTCGCACCTGAAGCGAACGCGCATCCACTGCGCTATCACGACTTTTAGGGATGAAGCCCAGACAAGCTAAAGGTGGATGGATGGACGCTATGATAAGTTGGCAAAACCTCATCAGAGTAAGAACATACAGGACTACAGTCAAACATGTCTTTTGCAGCAAGAGAAGGGACACACAGAACGTGACTGCTTAATAGAGGTCAAATGTATAGTAAAGCAAACTATTGGGAATCTGAAAATTGAGTGTTTAATACAGGTTGGCTGCTTAATGGAGGTGAACACTAACACAGGTCTGACTGTATTGCTTAAAATGCAAAACATCCAAGCCTATATAGATGTCTTTATTTATAGAGGGTTACCTAATTAGTTCTGAACTAATCTTCCTTAGGGCCTTCAAATGCAGACAGTATGGTTGGTGATAAGAATAGCATAATGTCATTAGAATGGAACAAGTGCATAGTGTCATTGGAATGGAACAAGTGCATAGTGTCATTGGAATGGAACAAGTACATAGTGACATTGGAATGGAACAAGTACATAGTGACATTGGAATGGAACAAGTACATAGTGACATTGGAATGGAACAAGTACATAGTGACATTGGAATGGAACAAGTACATATAGTCATTGGAATGGTACAAGTACATAGTGACATTGGAATGGAACAAGTACATAATGTCAATGGAATGGAACAAGTACATAGAGACATTGAACTGGAACAAGTACATAGTGACATTGGGATGGTACAAGTACATAGTGTCATTGGAATGGAACAAGTACATAGCGTCATTGGAATGGAACAAGTACATAGTGACATTGGAATGGAACACGTACATAGTGTCATTGGAATGGAACAAGTACATAGTGACATTGGAATGGAACACGTACATAGTGTCATTGGAATGGAACAAGTACATAGTGACATTGGAATGGAACAAGTACATATTGACATTGGAAAGGAACAAGTACATAATGTCATTGGAAAGGAACAAGTACATAATGTCATTGGAATGGTACAAGTACATAGTGACATTGGAATGGAACAAGTACATAATGACATTGGAATGGAACAAGTACATAGTGTCATTGGAATGGAACAAGTACATAGTGTCATTGGAATGGAACAAGTACATAGTGTCATTGGAATGGTACAAGTACATAGTGTCATTGGAATGGAGCAAGTACATAGTGTCATTGAACTGGAACAAGTACATATTGTCATTGGAATGGTACAAGTACATAGTGACATTGGAATGGAACAAGTACATAGTGTCATTGGAATGGAACAAGTACATATTGTCATTGAACTGGAACAAGTACATAGTGACATTGGAATGGAACAAGTACATAGTGACATTGAACTGGAACAAGTACATAGTGACATTGGAATGGAACAAGTACATAGTGACATTGGAATGGAACAAGTACATAGTGTCATTGGAATGGAACAAGTACATAGTGACATTGGAATGGTACAAGTACATAGTGTCATTGGAATGGAACACGTACATAGTGACATTGGAATGGTACAAGTACATAGTGTCATTGGAATGGAACAAGTACATAATGACATTGGAATGGAATACGTACATAGTGACATTGGGATGGTACAAGTACATAGTGTCATTGGAATGGAACAAGTACATAATGTCATTGGAATGGAACAAGTACATAGTGTCATTGGAATGGAACAAGTACATAGTGACATTGGAATGGAACAAGTACATAGTGACATTGGAATGGTACAAGTACATAGTGTCATTGGAATGGAACAAGTACATAGTGTCATTGGAATGGAACAAGTACATATTGTCATTGGAATGGAACAAGTACATAGTGACATTGGAATGGAACAAGTACATAGTGACATTGGAATGGTACAAGTACATAGTGTCATTGGAAAGGAACAAGTACATAGTGACATTGGAATGGAACAAGTACATAGTGACATTGGAATGGTCATTGGAAAGGAACAAGTACATAGTGACATTGGAATGGAACAAGTACATAGTGACATTGGAATGGTACAAGTACATAGTGTCATTGGAAAGGAACAAGTACATAGTGACATTGGAATGGAACAAGTACATAGTGACATTGGAATGGAACACGTACATAGTGACATTGGGATGGTACAAGTACATAGTGACATTGGAATGGTACAAGTACATAGTGCCATTGGAATGGGGAGTACTAAAGAACAAACATGAAAACGAGACAAATATCAAATTACAAAACTTACATGGGAATAACAATATATCAATAGAATGAGGTAAGTACAATAGAACAAAAGTAACAATAGAATGCGACAAGTATGAAAGCAACATTGGAATGGGACAAGTACTAAAGGGCAAAAGTTGTGATAGCGCATTCGCTTCAGGTGCGAGAGGCCCAGAATCCGCACCCAGCTGTAGACTACAATTTCGCACTTAAATTCCACATTGCCTCTACCCTCGTGGCGATTGATTCCACCAGGAACGATGTCTTAACAAAAGTAACATTATAATGGTCCTTACAAAAGAACCAAAGTAACAATGCAATGGGAAGAACGAAAGAACAAATATATCAATAAAAAAAGTATCAATTTGAACTAATTGTTGATATAGGATTGGATGCACACACAGAGGAAGAGCGGAATGACAACCATACAGTTTAAAATCAGAGGATATTTGTGTTTATTACTGCAAGATAAACGCCAATCATGGAAATACATATTTCGGTGATCACGAGATGAAATAAAATCCTATCTTACACCAATAAACACAAATCGTTTTCTTTTATGATTTCCAAAGATTTTGGCTAATATAAAATTTGCTATCAAATTTATTCATTTTACCTGTCCCTGTCGGGAACCTCATTTCAATACAATACGCATCCACACAACCACTTCTGTTAGTTTGAATGTCCATAATAAGAAATAGTTTGTGTATAATTTTCAAGTTAGTTTCTGTTTGCTGTCAAAATATTAAAAACTACAGACAAAACAAATTCATTAGAATATATAACTATTCAGGATTGTCAGAAAATCGCTAAAATACAAAAGTACATCCAACCGCGGAGGAATTTTCTTTCACTGAGAAAAATCATCCATTGGAAAGCATAATAGAAATAATAAGAAGAAAACAGGTTAGTAAAGATTTGAATGTCAGTGGAGACATGCTCAATCTGACAAACTACTACCTACGCCCATCAGACAATACAAATAACATAGTCAGGTATATAGTTGTTTATTTGTGAAAATAATTCATGATCTTATAATACAACTTTGTACATTATGATGTGTACATGACCAAGTCAATTGATATATTACCACTCTGTACATGACCAAGTCGATCGATATATTACCATTCTGTGCATGACCAAGTCAATTGATATATTACCACTCTGTACATGACCAAGTCAATTGATATATTACCACTCTGTACATGACCAAGTCAATTGATATGTTACCACTCTGTACATGACCAAGTCAATTGATATATTACCACTCTGTACATGACCAAGTCAATTGATATATTACCACTCTGTACATGACCAAGTCAATTGATATATTACCACTCTGTACATGACCAAGTCAATTGATATATTACCACTCTGTACATGACCAAGTCAATTGATATATTACCACTCTGTACATGACCAAGTCAATTGATATATTACCACTCTGTACATGACCAAGTCAATTGATATATTACCACTCTGTACATGACCAAGTCAATTGATATATTACCACTCTGTACATGACCAAGTCAATTGATATATTACCACTCTGTGCATGACCAAGTCAATTGATATATTACCACTCTGTATATGACCAAGTCAATTGATATATTACCACTCTGTACATGACCAAGTCAATTCAATCGATATATTACCAGTACCAGTAGAACGCTGTAGAACCAGAGAGCATAAAGTCTGGTACCAGTAGAACCAGAGAACAGAAACTATGGTACCAGTAGAACGTCATAGAACCAGAGAGCAGAAAGTATGGTACCAGTAGAACGCTGTATGACCAGAGAGCAGAAAGTATGGTACCAGTAGAACGCTATATAGCCAGAGAGCATAAAGTCTGGTACCAGTAGAACCAGAGAACATAAACTATGGTACCAGTAGAACGTCATAGAACCAGAGAGCAGAAAGTCTGGTACCAGTAGAACGCTGTATAACCAGAGAGCAGAACAAATCTGGTACCAGTAGAACGCTGTAGAACCAGAGAACAGAAAATCTGGTACCAGTAGAACGTTTTAAAACCAAAGAATAGAAAATCTGGTACCAGTAGAACCAGAGAACAGAAAATCTGGTACCAATAGAACGCTATAGAACAGAAAATATGGTACCAGTGGAACCTATAGAACCAGAGAACATAGTATGGTACCAGTAGAACGCTATATAACCAGAGAATAGAAACTATTGCGCCAGTAGAACGCTATAGAACCAGAGAAAAGAAAATCTTGTACCAGTAGAACTCTATCGAACCAGAGAACAGAAAAGCTGGTATCAGTAGAACGCTATAGAACCTCAATGGTTGCTCAAGGTAGCAACTGTACCACACACTGTCCTCGACAACTAACAGTCATGTTGTAAATCATCAAATATCGAATCAAATGACGATACATAAATAAAATAAAATATTGTTTGTTTTACGTTTATTTATCGTCGCTACCGGTTGCCCATATGAGCGACGCCTCCTGAAGATATTAGTCATTTTAGATTTTGGAGGACAGTGCAATGATACAGACAGAGACCCATTCCGGTCTCCTCTGGTTCTTTTACGTGCACGGTGTAAAGCACCGACACGAGACCTCGTTTTAAAGTCCCATCTGAAAGACGGGTTAATCGTATTAGGGTCAGACGGGGGATCGAACCTGCGATCCCTGGATTACCATAAACAAATATCAATTTCGTACACGGTTTAATTTATATTGCTCGTGGAGTGTCAAATGTCAATATAAAGGCCACCTGGAAAATAAAGTGAATGTATAAATTGCATTCGATTATATTAATACGCAATGGGGGAATATGAAGACCGACATATGTATGCTAGGATCATATACTGTGATCATGTGTGTTTTTACGTTTATTTATCGTCGCTACCGGTTGCCCATATGAGCGACGCCTCCTGAAGAGATTAGTCATTTTAGGGTTTTGGAGGATAGTGCAATGATACAAACAGAGACCCATTCCAGAGATCCTCTGACTCTTTTACGTGTACGATGTAAAGCTCAGACACGAGACCTCGGTCTAAAGTCTCATCTGAAAGACTGTTAATTTTATTAGGGTCAGACGGGGGATCGAACCTGCGATCATCCCGAAAGTTAACTATTTATACACTCATTAAATGACACAAACTCATTTTAAGTAGATTCTTTGAAACATTAGAATATAATGTACATGGAAGTTATTGAAGGCCGTCTGCAATGCTAGTGTGGCCCCCTTCGGATTTGGAATCGAACAATCCCCGGTTCGATACTTGCTCAGGCCACGTATGTAAGCCTGCCCAGGAAAACATGTCTAGGTCCCCGCAAGGGGTTTGACATTAATGGAACATACATACAATGCTTGTCTCTTATCACAGACAACAATGAGTTCATGCTAATGAATGTATATGGGCCAAGCATTGATGACGTTAATTGTTTTAATACAATATAACGATTTATGGAAGAAAATGAATGGGGGGGGGGGTAACATTGTTCTTGATATGAATATAGACAAGAAACAGGAAATAATTGATGCACATAAATAAATTAGTAAGAAACTTCATAACCTAATAGAAAACAATGACATGTTGGACATATGGTGTATCATGAATCAGGAATTAAAACAATTCACTTGGCATTCTAACCATAACCCTCCAATATGCTGCAGACTGGATGACTTCTTAATATCTTCTAAAAGGTTTGATTTGATAATATTTTATTGCTCTATATACATGTATATAAAAATCACAATCGTTGTACAAATAGAAATTTAGCAAATGGGTTGGGCAACAAGTTCTAACAACATTAGTGAGTGGCCCTCCTCATAAAATAAATTAAGAACAACAGAATGTAAGTGGCGTAGGTAGTTCTGAAAACATGTACATAATGCATTTTTGCATTTTACAAGATATAATATAGTTAGTCTGTGAATTTTCAAAGAAATGTGCTAGTTTGCTCAGAACTTGTTGATGTGGAGAAGTTCTTATGTAAACTATATGGCTGCAACGAAAAGAGACACGATCCTGGTATCAACATGTGCCGGTACTGCCTGTCCATAGACTAAAACAGGCTTAGAGTTACTGCCACCGACAGCGAATGCCCTTGAACTCCATTTCATACGGACCAACTATCAAGCAAAAGTATGGCTTCAAGTGGATACTCCTACTATAACTGTGGACAATGTCGTTCAGACAGAAGGCTGGGTATTTGACGACAATGTGCTCAAACCCGTATGGACAGGCTGCCAGCAGTCCCAAAAGCGTGCATAGAACTGACAACTTGTGGTTGCAAGACCAAATGCAGCACTGCAAGATGTAAATGCTACAAGTCTGGACATATATGTCTGTTTGAGTGCCCATGCGACACCGTTGTTACAGAGTTTGGAGTTAGAAGTTGTTCGCTTCAACATACATACTAGGAAATATTATGTTGTGCATACATTATGTACGTTAATCTGCCATTTAGTAATAAAATGTATACAGTGCATTGTTGTATGTTCATTATTCACTACACCTTACATATTTTACATTATTTTCAACATATTCACTCGTTTGAAGCTTTGACCGTTGACCTCACTGTGACCAATAATCAACAATAACATTTTGTTATCCGGTCTTGCGATTTCGGTTACACTCCAAGGAACATGTTTAGCTCGGATACCGAGCATTAACAGAAAATGCCATCACAATTTGTTTTAAGCATCTTTCTTGGGTGCTGATGTATGTCTGTCTATGAGATAGATGTAGTAGTTTCGGCTATAGTTCGGGGAAATATAGTTTCTAAATATTCGGGGAGAATGTCGTTTTTGGCTTTGTAGACTATTACTAGTTTTTTTAATTTTCCGCCGGTTATACCTGAATGTTTGTAATGGTCGACAAAACCAAGCTGAACGTCATTAAAGTAAAGAATGGGTGTATCAGTCTGATGTGATGAAAATAACATGCCTTCAGTTTTATTAGGAATAAAATTGACGAGTCACTGCTTAAGACCATTCGTTAATGTTTCTGAGATCGTGGTTCAATGTAGTTTCAATATAAGTCATATCGTTAGATGAAACGGCAAGTGAACTGTCGTCTGCGAAAAGTCTTGTTACACTAAGTATATTATCTGCTATATCGCTAACATAAACAAGAACTACCAGGGGTCGAAGGGCGGGACCTTGGTGTGCATAAGCAATGATATTACATGTACATATATTAGAAAGTTCGGATCCTACAAAGACGGGCTGGTCTGAAATAGCATCAAACAATGTAAGTGCAAATCCAAATACACTTTGGGAATTGATTAAAGGTTGTATCAGAAATGTAACTATCAAATAGTGTTCATGGAAAAAGAAGGAAAATAATAAAAATGAAAAAACAATTCATACAAGAAATTGATGAACTAGAGTTAAAATTAATAAATGATTCAACAAACTTCAATTAAAAAGAGTGAACTTGACATTATTATAAATAACAAATATTTGCCTCATAAACAGAGTATTTCAACTAATAAACAAACTTCGTATACACGTTGACATAACAAATTTATGTAATAGAGGACAACTTCTATTTGACTCAAATATATCTGCCAAGCACATTGCTGCGAAACTTGGAAATAGCTTTTTGCGAGATGTAATTATCAATTGGACAAAAGTCAATTTCAAGGAAAATATTGTTATGCAAATGAGATATTATGGAACAGCTCGTTTATATAGGTTATAGAAAATACATTATTTTATAAGAATTGGTTTCAAAATGGAATTAAATATATAGGTCATATATATATAATCGAATAACAAGACAATTTCATACTATTACAGAACTACAAAACATCTATGAAATAGACCGTTCAGATTTTCTAAATTACCACATGCTAGTGTCAAATATTTCTAAAAAATGGAAAGAAGAAATAAAAGAGAATAACCAAATGGATAGAAATTCAAAAACGTCGCCAGAGGAAATAAAACATACTAAAAGACCAACACAACTCATATACAAAAAACATTCCTAAAAACGTACAATAAAACTTCACAAAACAAGACCGAAACAAAAATGGAAAGCTATATTTGAATACCTGGAATGGAAGAAAATATATAACATGCAATTTGTATGTACTATCGATACAAAATGACGAACATTCCAATATAAATATGTGACACGAATATTACCTACTAATGAACTACTCTATAAATTAAAAATAAGAAACTCAACTTTATGTGAACTTTGCAATATGGATACAGATACATTAAAACATTTATTCTGGGACTGTTCTCATGTTCAACATTTTTGGTCGCGATTTAAAACATATTTGATAGACAAACATATAGAGTGTAATATAGATTAAAAAACAGTTTCATTTGGTTTTCAAAGTATAGAGCATCCTTCCTGCTATCTTACTTTCCTAATTCCTTCTCTCTATATAAAAATTAATAAATGCATTTGTAGATATACTATATTAGTATGTAGTATCTATAGATTATTGTCAAATAACTGTAATTTATATTATATGTTTACATATGTAATAGTTAATGATATTATCAAACAAATATACAAATTACTACTGGTAGCTCAAAATAAATCTAATAAAAAACAAAACTATGTATTTGTGTAGTAGATATACGATTCTATTTCTTTGTTCATGTTGATGTTGATGATATAATACCAGTACATGATCATATCTTCCTCCCACACCATGCTATAATTCTATAGCCAACTTCTGTAATGCTGAACGTGATGACATTATGTGTGCTAAAATTACAATTGAACACATCACATGTGAATCCATGCAGCTGCTATGCTTTCACAAATTGAACCACTATTATGCTGTAGTAGCCTTTATGTAAAACATGTTTGGTGTTACTACAATTACAGTACTATAATGCATTCTCCGATGAGAATCACCGCCAGTCATAGTGTTTTCATAGATGACCCAGTGTCATAAATTCTTACACGCAGTCTATTCGAATCAAGCACATGCATTTATTTTGATTCTTTTAATCACGTGATGATGAATTGTGTGTTACGATACAATCTGACGAACGTCTGCATAACTAGTATGCGTCTTGGGAATCAAGACATATATCATAACATACACCCGTGGGTTGCCGAGTACGTTTTCTCTTACTTTTGTCCAAATCGTCATTTTGACAATAACCAATTGTATGTATGTAATAAATCGCACAGTGCACACACATATTGAAAGAACAAGAGGTACGGGCAGTACACACGCGCATTGTTCAGGCAACGGATGTCCATTCTTGTCTGGTTATTCATTAAAGGTGTTATGGTAGCCAGCTTGTAAGGCCGGAGTATGTATCGGTGCATATGTCGCGGACTTGTATTTTCAGTTTAATCTCATTTGCACTTCAAATAGACACGTTTGACAGTACATGGAAAAGGTTTTCAGAGTTCCCACTAAACTGTAATGAGGAATTATTGTAAAATCCTTGTATCCTTGGACAATCCACACCCGCATGGTCATTCTACAGATTTCCATGTTGGTCTTATTATCCGTGATATAGCGGTTTTTGAAACGGGTATGGTCTGCTTTCTATTAGATATTTAGAATCTTTAGTGGTTCTCTTTTATCAGTTTTACCCGTTTTCTTATAAGGCTTATTTGAACTGAGTAAGATTACAGGTGTGACGTGTCCGTTACCCGCGATACACGTTTTGGATAGAGCACTCATCAACGATGACAGTGTTCGTGACAAATTGACAGAAGGTAGGATTGGTAGTACTTCCGTTTATGATCCCTCTTTGTTGACAGAAAATATTTTCAATTACGTCACTGTTGATTCAATATGGATGTTCTGTTTATTTTCAGAATATGTTTGCAAAGTTATGTAAAGCCGACTATATACGACACTAATTTCTTTTCATTCTTTGCAGATGAAGCTCTTTCCGAATTCTGAACATAGTATTCCCAATCGTCAAACAAACGAATGTCTCCAACGTCTGTAATAGGCTTTTTATCTCTAAACACTGCTACCATGTAGTACTCGTGGCTTTCAATAAGTTTATTGAATCATCCAGCGCATCGCCTTATCTCCGAGTGACAATTGAAATGAGTGCATCAAATCATTGAAAATTTCGGTATCCAACACATCTTCCTAAACATCCCTAATTTATTTCTCATTTTGGATTCCTGACTCAAGTAGAGGTGTTCATTTGTAAGTATGTAATGGATTGGGAAGCTGTTTGTGTCTCTGTCCCACTTAAACGCATTGATCCAATGATTCCATAATATAGGCGTTTTATACAGCAGTTGACGTGTTCCTGAATTATTCTCACAACTCTTTAAGATGTTATTTCTGATGCGCATGTGAATAATCCATTATAAATAGGACAGGGGCGTGGCTTGGAAACCAGATATTCTTTGTCGAATACAATTGGATAAAGGTGTAGAATCTGTGAAAAACATATTCATAAAGTCTCTGTTAGTTTGGGCACCGTCCATGGATACAAAACACACCTTGAAACCGTAAATGTTGAGATGTTATACAGTTTTCCAAAATAGAAAATGGAGATTCCCAGCTTTAGTTTGAGCTACTGGGAAACAGGCAAATGAGAAAAGAAAACTATTTAAACCCATATATATACACTGCAGAACATGAGTTGCGAATTATTGTTATGATTTCCCTGAGCACATTTGCTCGAAACAATCAGATTCCTCTCCCATATCAACACACCCCACTAACTTTACTTCTCCATTACTACGAATCATACAGATAGAGATCTTCATGTATGCTTCATTTTTCCTGGGTATGTGATATTGTTATCAAATAATTAAGAAAATAGTTTTGAAATTAGATAATACATGACATTGGCACCACACTAATAAATTTCGATAAATGCAATATTGCTAAAAACATATCTTACTATAAGTGCACAGTGTTTGCAGTATATAAATTACGATTAATCCTGGGGGGAAATGTTGATAATGTCATTTTTAAATATCATTGTAATGAATACAGAAAGAACACTTGTCTATAGAAGCAAAACATGTGCACGGGCTCTTCCATTTCTCTATATTGGGGATTCGTGCCGACAATGTGGTAAATTTAGACGACATAATCCTACAACAGCAAGCATATCCAATAGACAACACGTTCTCCAAACGAATGACCCAGGTGATGATCATCTTCCATCCTGTTAAACATCAAGATATCCATTATGTTCTCTACTGTACTCTTTATTATTTTATCAAATGTACTATTTCAACCCGTGTCACAACAGTTGTTATCTATATATGTGTATTCGTATATGTCATGTAGTAAATTATCTGAATGTTTAAAGATCAATTGATTTGAATTGATTATATTTGCCAAATTTCCTGTTCCTTATCCAGTAGAAAAAGATGTTTAGCGTAGTATTTGTATATCTCAGTAGCAACATTCTAATAAACCTGGTTGAAGTTGTTGTAAGAATGACAATATTGCCTAATATATATGTTCTGGCGATTTCGGAACACATCACATATCTGTGCCACGTTCGGTCGTTTTGACGGATTTGAGCTCCAAGCCTTCTGTATGATTTCCATGACCTCTTTCTCTATGGTGTGAGCTTGTGGTACTTTCGGTACGAGACCTTCATCTCCTACACACCTTATAAGCTCCTGATCTGTGATATCGTAAAATGGTTCTTCCTCGAAAATTATTTCGAGGAAAATCAGCGATAGACCATAGACATCTGCAAGCATCATTTCTTTGGCAGAAAGCAACTCGCCGCGGAGAATCTCCGGCGAGGAATAGCGAGGAGTACCGATATTGTACACCAACTCGTCCGTGCTTGCAGATGACAGTGTGTAGTTTCTTTTAATTATACTAAGACCAAAGTCGGTGATCTTCACCTCGCAGATGTGATCTTCGATGTAATCCATTAGAATATTAGCGGACTTGAGGTCACAATGGGCGATTCTGTTGATATGCAAATATTTCATTCCGTCACAGATCTGCTGGATAATCCCGATGCGCTCAAGCTCGATAAAATTGATCTCATTTCTAATGTGGATGGCATCGTACAAGCTCATTTGCATATACTCCATAACGATACATGTATTCACAGTTGTCTCAACACAGGCGCCTATGAACTTGACAATATTCGGATGGTTGAGTGTGCAGAATGTCATCACAACCTCGGCGAACTCTTTAATTCTTTTGTTCGAGATCTTCTCCTTCTGTATCCTCTTCACGGCAACAACGGTTTCGTTCCACTTCGCAAAGTATACTTCACCAAAACCTCCTCGGCCTATTTTTCTATGCAGTTTTATGTCAGCGAACGCTATCTTCTTACCCTGATAATCTTTAAGAACAGAGACGATTGTTTTTGGTGGTTCGTTTAAGTTGTCCTGCCACGCTATTTCTTCCTGTTGACGGTTGACCTGGTACATGGCCTGATCGAAGGCTTCAACCAAAGCCTCATCTGAATGACACAAACCAACCTCTGATCCGCTACCACGGTCCTCGAAGTCGAATTCCTTGAACTGAAACAACATAAATAATATATGAAGAGGCAAAATAGAAGGAACCTTTTGATAAATAAATACAACTAACGCATAGAACGTGTTGTTTTCTTTGTAGAACAGGAAATCTCTATGACGTTTGTATGATTTTTCAATAGTGAATATTGACTAGTTTTTTATAAATACTATTTCTATCTATCAGCCCTATGCATATTCTAAAACTGACAACGCCATATCTAGATTATCACCATTACATTTATCTCAGTGAAAATAAGAATTAATCGTAGAATCTTAGGAGCTGAACGGTTTCTGGCACGGATTTGACATTTAGCTCTGCTTGAAGATACACGCTAAAGGAATACTATTTTATTTCTCGGTAATATTCATTGTTAAATTATTAGAATACCAATATCATTGGAGCTAGCCAGATATAAGACGTGTGTGGATATTTAGTCAATTTAGGCAATAACTCGGATGTTACTATGACAACCCCTACGAATAGTGCACGTGCACCACCGCACTAATGTGATACATATTTCATTTAGGTTGCATGCAATTCCACCATTGGTTACTTAGAAGTGGAGCCTCCGTACGAACATATTTGCGTATTTTAAGTCAATCGAAGGACAATGACTCTGGTGTCACTGGATCATTTTCACATCACTGCATGTATTTATTAACTCGACTATTGGCCCAACTAAGATGCTTAAAATGAAAAGGTATGGTTAATTAATGAAGCTCTAGAACAATGGATTATTTTATGCAACCCATATCTACCATAGGAAATGAACAATGTTTTACAGTTATGCTTTGGGTCAGATTTGTATATGGTTAACAGTTGTTCCAGGTCAGTTTAAAATTAAAACATTACAAGTGTGATATTGACCTTGAACCGACATGGCTGAAGCCAGTGTTCTGTTCATCGTCTAGAATTGGGCAACATTTGTGCCAAGTAAGTTTTAAAATTGCCGTTGCAGTGCAATTGTTATGGCAGAGAAACAGAACAGAGTGTTTATTTCAAGACTTTTACATTTTGGAGTGGTCATCTAAGCATTATGTTGTAAGTGTGACCTTGAACATAGTTCGACTGACATGACTGAAACATGCGATCGGTCTGCACATCGTCTCGATATGGGTAACATTTGTGCCAAGTAATTTTAAAATTGATTGAGGTATGGAGCGGACGAGAAAATAGCCATTTAGGCACGACGTTCTATGTGTGACCTTGACCTTTAATAACCAACATAATTGAAATAAATGCGGTCTGCAAATCGTCTCGATATGGGAAGCATTTGTTCCAAGTAATTTAAAATTATGGTATGGATTGGAGACACATGCATGACGGACGGACGGATGTCATTCCTATACACCCTTACGATACATGTGGCAGGGAACACCCTTACGATACATGTGGCAGGGGACACTCTAACGATATGTGGCAGGGGACACCCTTACGATATGTGGCAGGGGACACCCTTACGATATGTGGCAGGGGACAACCTTACGATATGTGACAGGGACATCTAACGATATGTGGCAGGGGACATACGATATGTGGCAGGGGACACCTTACGATATGTGGCAGGGACACCTCGATATGTGGCAGGGACACTTAACGATATGTGGCAGGGGACATACGATATGTGGCAGGGGACAACCTTACGATATGTGGCAGAGGACACTCTTGCGATATGTAAGGGAACACGATATGTGCAGGGGACTACGATATGTGGCAGGGGACACCCTTACGATATGTAGCAGGGGATACCTTTACGATATGTAGCAGGGGATACCCTTACGATATGTAGCAGGGGATACCCTTACGATATGTAGCAGGGGATACCCTTACGATATGTAGCAGGGGATACCCTTACGATATGTGGCAGGGGACACCCTTACGATATGTAGCAGGGGATACCCTTACGATATGTAGCATGGGATACCATTACGATATGTAGCAGGGGGCACCATTACGATATGTAGCAGGGGGCACCTTTACGATATGTAGCAGGGGGTACCTTTACGATATGTAGCAGGGGTTACCTTTACGATATGTAGCAGGGGATAACATTACGATATGTAGCAGGGGATATCCGTACGATATGTAGCAGGGGATACCCTTACGATATGTAGCAGGGGATACCCTTACGATATGTAGCAGGGGATACCCGTACGATATGTGGCAGGGGATACCCGTACGATATGTGGCAGGGGATAACTATTAAGCATAAATTGTTCATTAATTAATTATCGATATGTGTTACAAAAATTAATGAATTGTTCTAGAGCTTCATTAATTGGCCATAACTGTTTAGGTCAATAGTTAATTTAGTAAAAAGGTTGCGTGGTAACATGCGCTATGGGGCGCCGTTTTGTTATTTATTCGTTATTTATGGATATCCATAATTAGATTTATGGATATCCATAATTCCAGGCGCACCGTTTTGCTATTTATTTATTCAGCATTTATGTATATCCATAGACTTTTGGATATCCATAAATTCTGAATAAATAACAAAACGGCACCCCATAGTGCTCCATATGTTTATTTTCTATGTGGAGCTAATCCATTGGTCTGAATCAGTAACACCGTCTGATCAGGGTCTATGTTGTTTGCACATTCCTTCCAATTTATTCGGCATTTTAAGGATTAAAATGTGTAGCATAGGTGACAAACATGTAAGATCTGTATGGTACCAGGTACGGACACGTTTGTGAGCCCTTACATCCCATGAAATACAGTACTTAATCAAGGATACCCATACCTCGTCGCCATTCGCAATCCTATATATCATCTCCGGAATCTTCTTGGTCGTTGGACATTTTTGTAGAGGCATACAACCACGAGGCTTGCCGACACGTCCCAGCTTTCTATTGGTCCTTGTATCTGCGTACTTCTGTTCCACTACTGATTTAGTTTTAGATAATAATACAGCTGTACCGACTGGCTTGCCAACCCGACCAAACCGCCTATTGAGAGCGTTGTTTGTATATAATCTGGTGGCGAACTCGGAGTTGTCCGCATTGTAATCCGTTGTATCTTTGGATACCGGCATACTGCCTAGTGGCATCCCAGCCCGACCGATTTTTTGGTTAGCCGCATTGTCCGCATACGTCTTGGTGCTATGTCTAGATCATGTAATCCGTTGTATCTATGGATACCGGCATACTGCCTAGTGGCATCCCAGCCCGACCGAGTCTTTGGTTAGAAGCATTGTCCACATACGTCTTGGCGCTATGTCTAGATACATTGTAATCCGTTGTATCTTTGGATACCGGCATACTGCCTAGTGACATCCCAGCCCGACCGAGTCTTTGGTTAGAAGCATTGTCCACATACCTCTTGGCGCTATGTCTAGATACATTGTAATCCGTTGTATCTTTGGATACCGGCATACTGCCTAGTGACATCCCAGCCCGACCGAGTCTTTGGTTAGAAGCATTGTCCACATACGTCTTGGCGCTATGTCTAGATACATTGTAATCCGTTGTATCTATGGATACCGGCATCCTGCCTAGTGACATCCCAGCCCGACCGAGTCTTTGGTTAGAAGCATTGTCCGCATACGTCTTGGCGCTATGTCTAGATACATTGTAATCCGTTGTATCTTTGGATACCGGCATACTGCCTAGTGACATCCCAGCCCGACCGAGTCTTTGGTTAGAAGCATTGTCCGCATACGTCTTGGCGCTATGTCTAGATACATTGTAATCCGTTGTATCTTTGGATACCGGCATACTGCCTAGTGACATCCCAGCACGACCGAGTCTTTGGTTAGAAGCATTGTCCGCATACGTCTTGGCGCTATGTCTAGATACATTGTAATCCGTTGTATCTTTGGATACCGGCATACTGCCTAGTGACATCCCAGCACGACCGAGTCTTTGGTTAGCCGCATTGTCCGCATACGTCTTGGCGCTATGACTAAGCGCACTGCCCATGTTTCCGCCTCTTGAAGTTGCACCACCAGTTACGACCGCACTTCCGTGAGGCATCCCAACACGGCCTAGATTGCGGTTTTGTGCATTATTTACGTAGTTCGCCGGCATTCTGTTGAACTGAAAGAGTTTACAAATGAATTCCATCAATATAATAATAATACACTATATAAAACATCGCTTTTTAAAAGCACAGTTTGCATAGTCTTCGCTGTTTGCATAGTGTTTGAAGTGTGCGTGCGTGCGTGCGTGCGTGCGTGCGTGCGTGCGTGCGTGCGTGCGTGTGTGCGTGCGTGCGTGCGTGCTTCGCTACAATATGATAAGACACTGTTTTCATAATCGCTACGCAGCGTAACTCGTATAAAATTATAATGTGCACACAATTTCTATCTAAACATGAATCAATCGGTTTCTTATAGACATTAATGATGGGCATTCTAACTAGCAATGAAACTCAATGAAATGCATCCCCTACGTTTGTATTACATAATGTACCTGTTCAAGTGGAGTTCTGTTCCAGTTATACAATACAATACAATATTTATTGCATTAAACATCAGCAGATGCTTATAGCATCACATGGAAGTCGTGATAGCGCAGTGGATGCGTGTTCGCTTCAGGTGCGAAAGGTCCGGAGTTCGAGCCCTTCTGTAGCCATTACGATTGTGCTCTTAGGCAAGGCATTTAAAGTCCACGTTGCCTCTTCTCTCTACCCTCGTGGCGATGGAGTCCATCAGGAATGAGGCCTCGAGAGTGATGAATATAAGTTGTAAGAACTTGTTTCGCAATCGAGCTAAAATAAATGTGTATACATAGCATCACATATATACAGTTTACAGAGAAGCATGACATATAACAGTATAATAGCAATGTAAAGAATGATGGTAATGATCTATTGATGTCTTGTGTGAGTTGCATAATAAATATACTTAGCAAGATCTGTGTTTGTGACTGACAAGTCATTAAAGATAAGAATTTATGCATGTTAGGCCAAGAACAAAAATAACGTTTTAAATATTTTCTTCTTAAATCTTTAAATTTCGGACAGACTAAACGGAAATGAAATTTCTACTTAAATTTGAGTATCTTCCCTTTTCAATTGCTAGGTCATGTGATGATGTTCTAAATTTAGATACATGTACATGTAATACCCATTTCACCCAGGAGTTTGTGGTTTTAAATTTTAAAAAAGTCAAGTCAAGTAAACGTTTGTTTTGGCATAAATATGTACATCGCCAAGAAAAAAGTTTACCGAAAAGCATGATATATATAAGGTATGAGTAACCATAGCAATAACATTTACGAATTATAGTGTTGCTTAACAATATAATTGATATTCAGTGTCTCACAAATCATTATTATACAAGTAACATACATATAGCTAAAAGCGATACTACATCGGTGAAAACGCCACTTTCTACATAATTGTAATATCCTATTATATGGTGCAACATTTGTCTCAAAAACTGGGTATTTCAAAACAGTATACGACGTTTGTTGACATAACACAATAATATAATTAGGGTCACATCCATGCGTAATACAACGCGTGTATTCTCTTCTTCTTCTTCTTCTTCTTGTCGTTCGCGAATCACATGGACAAGCCGGCAGCAAACACGAAATGGGCCGTCCTCCTCAGATCCTCCCGGCAGCCATGTAACTTCGTCTGGAGAGAAGTATCTGTTGCCCAGGTTGTTTTCCTCAGCCCATGAAGATTGGGACACTCCTGGAGGATGTGTTCTGCAGTCTGGTCCCCTATTTTGCAGCTGCAGGCAGTTGATGGAGCTAGTCCAAGCTTCCGACACATATGGAAGTTCAGGCGGTTATGCCCTGTTCTAAGCCGGAATATCGTGACTTGCTCCTGTCTGGTGAGAAGGTGGTAGTCATCCTTCTCGACTGTTGGCTTTGATGCAGATTTGATTATGGTGCATTTCTCCTTGTAAGTCAAATCTTTGTCTGGTTGCCTCTCGGTAGAACCTTGCTTGGCAAGCTGGTCAGCGGCTTCATTGCCAGGAATGCCTATGTGTGCAGGTACCCACTGGAGGACAGTTCTTTTAGTTACGCTGACTGTTCGAAGGGCTTCCATCAGGTGGGGTTCTTTGTTGTTAGACAGGGCATCCAGAACTGAGAGCGCATCAGTCAGGAAGACAACCTGGGCACACTCTACAGTGTTGTGTACTAGAGATGCTGCTGTTTCAAGGGCATGTACTTCTGCCCTATAGTTACTGCAGTGTACTCCAGTAGGTAGAGCAACTGACTGTGTGTGTCCATCTGGGTGTCGGACATACACGCCTGCTCCTCCGTTTGCTACTGCTCTTGTGGCTGAACCATCTGTGTAGACTTGTACCCATGCTTCTCCAGGATAACTCTTGTCGATGTGTGCTAGTGTGAGGGCACGTTTGACGTCATCATGTTGTCTATCTCTGGATGTCATGTATGGGATTGTACTGCAGATGGTAACCTTGGATTCATCGCTAGTCAACCATGGCTTGGATAGAAATGGCGTTGGAGGCAATGTCTTGGCTGGGAGATGGCTGGTGTGCTTTCGAGCAAGCTTCTTGGACTGGTGGATGAAACTGCTTCGCTTTAGACGATTCTTCGTTAGTGCCTCAACTCTCTGCTTCATCGGCTGTTCTTCCTGACATCGAAACTTCTCTGTCTGTAGAAGAATTCTTGTGTCGCGACGTTCTTGCAGTGGCTGGATGGAAGTAATTTTCTCCATGGCCTTGATTGGGGTGCTCTTCATTGCACCTGTGATCAGCCTGAGAGCCTTGTTCTGAACCTTGTCGAGTGTCTGTTGGTTGGTTTTGGCTGATGATGTCCAGGCGGTGGATCCATATTCCAGGTGAGGCCTGACCACACATTGGTATATAGTCTTCAGGATGTGATCATTGGCACCCCATGTGGTGCCAGCAAGCTTCCGAAGGATTGCAAGCTTGCGCTTGGCTTTGGCCTCTGCTTTCTGGATATGTGGCTTCCATGTCTGCCGTCTGTCAAATGTCACCCCCAAGTATGTTGGCTCGTTGTCCGTCTTCAAGGCAGTTCCACCGACTTTGATGGTTCCAGCTTTCTGTTTGGTGGAAAGTGTGAAGAGTGTGGTTGACGACTTCTCCTTATTAATAGAGATGCACCAGTCTTCTGCCCATGCTGTGAGCTTGTCTGCGGCCATCTGCATTCTGTATGTGGCAGTCGTTGCATGTTCTTCAACACACCACATGACCAAGTCGTCAGCATAGAGTGCTGCTTTGATACCTTTTGGGAGCTCTGCAAGCAAGTCATCGATGAAGATGAGGAACAGCGTAGGCGAGATCACTCCTCCTTGAGGAACACCGTGTCGGATGAGGCATTTCTTGCTCTTCTGGTTGTCAACAAGTACTCTGGCTCTGCGATTGTGTAGGAAGGATTTGGTCCATCGGAGCATCTTGTCGGCAATTCCGCATCGTTGCATCTTGACCAGCAGCCCATCAGTCCAGACTTTGTCAAACGCCTTCTGGAGGTCTATCCAGGTTGCAAAAACTACCTTCTGGCCTTGGAATGCATCCTCAACTTCCTGAGCGAGGTATGTTGCCTGGTCCTCTGTGCATCTGAACTGTCGGAATCCTGCTTGTTCCTTGGATAGGAGGTACCACATGAGTCTCTTGTTAACTATCCTCTCCATTGTCTTGACCACACAGCTAGTGAGACTAATAGGGCGATAGCTGGAAGCTTTCTTTCTATCCTTGCCGTTCTTGTAGATTGGGATAACATTGGCTTCCTTCCAGATCTGCGGAACTATGCCTTCTTTTCAGCTAAGATTGAAGATGTCAAGAAGTTTCAGCATGGCTGAGCATCCAAGATGAGTTAGCATCTCATTGGAGATTCCATCTGGTCCAGGTGACTTCCTCTTTTTCAGTTGTCTGAGCGCTGTGTACAGTTCCTGGTATGTAAGTGGAAGTTTCGTGGAGTCTTGTTCCGTATGCCTTTTACTTCTATCCTTCTGTTCTTTCCGTGCCTCTCTTTGCTGTTGGCGTCTTCATGTTGCGTTATGCGTGCTTGTATTCTGAATAACAAGCTTTATGTGTGTTTTACGTATAATTATCGTCGCTACCGGTTACCCATATGAGCGACGCCTGCTGAAGAGATTAGTCATTTTAGATGTTGGAGGATAGTGCAATGATACAGAAAGAGACCCATTACAGAGTCTCCTCTGGTTCTTTTACGTGCACGGTGTAAAGCACCGACACGAGACCTCGGTTTAACGTCCCATCTGAAAGACTGTTAATTTTATTAGGGTTAGACGGGAGATCGAACCTGCGATCCCTGGATTACCAACAAGCTTTATGGTACAGATTTACCATTTTATCTCATATGTGTGCCTATGAATATTTATTTTTAGACTAATCTAATTTATATGCATGATCGCTAAACGACCTTAGACAACGACTAAGTCACATGGTCCAATGAAAAAGCCACATTTCTCGCTTCTATATCGTATAGACGCGACCTACTTATGTACGTTGTCTAAGTCAGATAGATCAACTCATTGTATATTTCGTTAAGACGGGCCAATTCGTGATCTATCCTATACGTATCACTCAGGTTGACCACCACAACATGCACGTCGTGACCTAGGCACGCCCCGCAGTAGCAGCTCATTCAAGACTTTGTCTCGTCGACACAGACTCTGTTCCTAGTGTAGACATGGCATGAGGGGACCAGCACGGGGATACCGTGACGTGATGAAGACCCTTGAGGAGGATATCTGAGCCGGTTTCTGCTACTGCGGGATGACATATGTGAAAGATATGGCCGTAACAAGGATCCGTTGTTCGAAGGAAGCAATCACCACCCATGCAGGACTTGTCACCCTGGACCACAGGAAGAGGATGCCTGATCGGGATGTCAGCATAAGCAACGTAGCAACTACTTAAACTTCTTAGAAAAATCAGTCGCCAACATGCCTCGGTGGAGGCGACTATATATAAAGCTACATTATCAAAAAAGTCTGTATGCGTTTAGTATAGATTCCAATGATAAACAAACCTCAAATCAGGAGCGTGGCTGACCGATATGTGAAATCCTGCGGTCAGTTTTGAAAGTGTGTAGACCGTAACACACAGTTTATTGATTGAAAGCTAGTGTTCGAATTATTATACAAGGACTGACATTTTATGACAACATAGATCAACATGATATATTGAAAAATGGGGCCATAGTGCCATAGTTTATGTTTATCACCACCCATAGCTACTTGCCATATGGAGCGGACAGCCCTCCCATACCTATCCGACCGTTGCACCAATCTACGACCGGGCAAGCCATGTCTGCAATAGGGGGCGTACAGCGCTCCCATACCCACATGACCGTCGCCCGAGTCTACGACCGTGTGTGCATGCCTGCAATAGGAGCGGACATATGGAGCGCCGTTTTGCCATTTATTCGTTATATATGGATATCCATAAATCGATGTTTGGATATCCATATTTCCTTTTGATTATTGATTATCCATAATTCTATTTTTGGATATCCATAAATGCTGAATAAATAGCAAAACGGCCCGCCTGGAACTATGGATATAAATAAATACTGAATAAATAGCAAAACGGTGCCCCATACGGACACCCCTAGCTTGGGAACAGGCGTTGATATAGTTTGCCTGGTCAGTCATATAAATATATTTTAACACCGATACCATTAATTGGGCCGTGTTGAGTTTCTGATAATATCAACGTGTTATTTTGCCAGCTGTAAATTAGTGAAAAATCCCATAAACACCCGATCGTTGTCCGAATCTACGACCGGGTGTGGTGCTCCTGCAATAGGGAGCGGACATAGTACAAAACTAACCATGGCAACCTATTATTATGAAGTTGGATTTGTGTCTATAATTAAGAAATAATAAGTATCAACCGTGGTATATCGCAGAATAACCGGAGTTTGAAGTTCTTATGCGTAGAAATATATCACGAAGGCCGAAGTAACTTTATGTCTGGCATAGTAGTAGTATAGAGCGAGGAGTTGGGCAGAGTGCCTGGTACGCCTGGTACGCCTGGTACGCCTGGTACTGTCACGTGACCGTAAAGAACAATGGGGTCAGTATCGTATGACCGCGCACGAACAATGGGGCGGTATCCTATGACCGCGCACGAACAATGGGGTCAGTATCGTATGACCGCGCACGAACAATGGGATCCTGACGAGTTTGGGCACGTTCGGTGACGTCAACCACCCCACCCCGGAATGTAGGCGAGTCATCGGGAATTTCCGTGACGTCAACGACCCAACCCACATAGTAGAACAATGGGTAGGTATCGATATGACCACGCACGAACACTGGAAATGGTTACGCCTGTAGTTGGGAGAATTTGCCTGCGAGGGTGCGAGGCTGCGAGGGTATCGTATGACCGCGCACGAACAATGGGGTCAGTATCGTACGACCGCGCGAGTCATCGGGAAAACCCGTGACGTGGGGATTGACCGATATATTAGAGTATAGCGATCGGCAACCGGCCGCTCCTCAATATTCGCTACCACCTGACTTCTATATTTTTAATCAATATTCCATTGTTCTAACGTAATATAATTTTAACCGAATAGCCATAAACTACACCCAGTTCCACCGTATATTACGGCGATATTAAACGCGATTAAACGTATCGTGTATTTTTTCTTTGAAAGAACAATACAGACACTTCCATAAAATTATATATTTTTTCGTTCGGACAACGGTTTTATATTAACTCGATATCAAATTAATATCTATCATTTATTAACCCATTGTTTTATAGATATTCATATAGTATAGAAAAGCCATAAACCAACGGATTCAATAACACTCTTTTCAATGTTTAGATCAAAGTTTAAGATATACTAAAAACTTTTTACAGACTTGATCGCCACGGTGTAAAATGATACTTGGATTTGTGTACTTTACCAAGTGTATTTTATTCATAGCTAACTATTATCGCTATGACCTGTGTTGTTTTGAAATGTGATACTATTCCTATGCGACTGAATTTACAATCAGCCTTTACGGACGGACAACTCAATCACTAGATGCTGTGTGGCCTGACTGAGTATCAAACCCGGGATCTTTGGATTCCGAATCCGACGCGCAACCAATTTTGACGTTACATATTGATTAATAAGGAGCGGTCTTTCTATTATATTCCGTTATAATTCATACGTTAACGGTAAGTGAATATAATATATTACGACCATGAGTGAGTTAGTGAGTGACTGAGTGAATGAGTGAGGTGGTGAGTAAATGAGTGAATGATTGTATTGTATTACATGGATTTGTATTGTAGTATAGTATCTTGTATTGTATTACATGGATTTGTATTGTAGTATCTTGTATTGTATTACATGGATTTGTATTATAGTATCTTGTATTGTAATACAAGATACTATAATACATTACAAATCCATGTAATACAAGATACTATAATACAATACAAATCCATGTAATACAATACAAGATACTACAATACAAATCCATGTAATACAATACAAGATACTATAATACAAATCCATGTAATACAATACAAGATACTACAATATAAATCCATGTAATACAATACAAGATACTATAATACAAATCCATGTAATACAATACAAGATACTATAATGCAATACAAATCCATGTAATACAATACAGGATACTATAATACAATACAAATTCATGTAATACAATACAAGATACTATAATGCAATACAAATCCATGTAATACAATACAGGATACTATAATACAAATCCATGTAATACAATACAAGATACTATAATACAAATTCATGTAATACAATACAAGATACTATAATACAAATCCATGTAATACAATACAAGATACTATAATACAATACAAATCCATGTAATACAATACAAGATACTATAATACAAATTCATGTAATACAATACAAGATACTATAATACAATACAAATTCATGTAATACAATACAAGATACTATAATACAATACAAATCCATGTAATACAATACAAGATACTATAATACAAATTCATGTAATACAATACAAGATACTATAATACAATACAAATCCATGTAATACAATACAGGATACTATAATACAATACAAATTCATGTAATACAATACAAGATACTATAATACAAATCCATGTAATACAATACAAGATACTATAATACAAATCCATGTAATACAATACAAGATACTACACTATAAATCCATGTAATACAATACAAGATACTATAATACAATACAAATCCATGTAATACAATACAAGATACAATAATACAAATCCATGTAATACAATACAAGATACTATAATACAATACAAATGCATGTACTACAATACAAGATATTACAATACAATACAAATTCATGTAATACAAGATACTATAATACAAATCCATGTAATACAATACAAGATACTATAATACAAATCCATGTAATATAAGATACTACAATACAAATCCATGTAATGCAATACAAGATACTATAATACAATACAAATCCATGTAATACAAGATATTATAATACATTGCAAATCCATGTAATACAAGATACTATAATACAAATTCATGTAATACAATACAATATACTACAATGCAAATCCATGTAATACAATACAAGATACAATAATACAATGCAAATCCAGGTAATACAATACAAGATACTATAATACAATACAAATCCATGTAATACAATACAAGATACTACAATACAAATGCATGTAATACAATACAAGATACTACAATACAAATCCATGTAATACAATACAAGATACTATAATACAATACAAATCCATGTAATACAATACAAGATACTACAATACAAATCCATGTAATACAATACAAGATACTACAATACAAATCCATGTAATACAATACAAGATACTATAATCCATGTACTACAATACAAGATACTATAATACAATAGAAATCCATGTAATGCAATACAATATACTATAATACAAATCCATGTAATACAATACAAGATACTATAATACAAATCCATGTCCTACAATGCAAGATACTATAATACAATGCAAATTCATGTAATACAATACAAGATACTACAACACAAATCCATGTAATACAATACAAGATAATACAATACAAATGCATGTACTACAATACAAGATACTATTGGATCCTTGACCCAGGAAAGCCTGACGACCCAAGCATTGCAGTTGAGACACGTCTCTGGGATTTTTCATAAGCACGAGAATATGTGAATTCAGATTAATCGTGCAAATGGCAGATCTCGTTCCATGACTTCGAATATAGGTTGGTAAATGTCGTAACAATACAGTATTTTCTGAGGGGGACTGTCAAACATGTCCTCTTTGTGACGCAAAATATACATATTTTAAAAAATCTGAATTTTCGAAATATATTTAATACAAATCTCCGAAAATCCAATTTCCATTTTTTTTATATGTAATTTCAAAATATACATATTTTAAAAGATAAAAATTTATAAAAATATTCAAATTCAAAATACACAATTTTTACGAAAAATCACTTTCATTTATAAATGTTCTATGTCACAAAATATTAAGATGCAAAAGCGAATAAAGTTCTTGATTTTTATTACTATACATATAAAATAGCTAAATATATGACAACAATCAAAATAAATCTGAATTTTCAAAATATATTTAACACATATCGAAAAATCCAATTTCAATAAAAATAATAATAATGTAATTTCAAAATATACACATTTCTGTTTTAAATCTGAAAAATGTTTACAAATTGAACTTTTCAAAATAATTCAAATTTTAAAAGATACAAATTTACAACAATATTCAAAATAAATAAATTACAAAATTTTAAAAATGAACAATTTACAAATATAAAAATCAAAATGTACAAATTCGTAAAAAATCAAAATGTACAATTAGTAAATATCAAAATTTACAATTAAAAAAATAAATATATATATACATATATATATACAAATTCGTAGAAATAACAAATTCTAAATACACAAGTTTGTCAAGGGAATACCCCTAAATCTGAACTCTGCCGATTTCCTAGATAATACAAGATACTAATATACAATATAAATCCATGTACTACAATACAAGATACTATAATACAATACAAATCTATGTACTACAAAACAAGATACTACAACACAAATCCATGTAATACAATACAATATACTATAATACAATACAAATTCATGTAATACAATATAATATACCATACTACAATGCAAATCCATGTACTACAATACAAGATACTATAATAAAATACAAATTCATGTAATACAATACAAGGTACTACAACACAAATCCATGTAATACAATACAATATACTATAATACAATAAAAATCCATGTAATACAATACAAGATACTATAATACAAATTCATGTAATACAATACAAGATACTATAATACAAATCCATGTAATACAATACAATATACTATAATACAATACAAATTCATGTAATACAATACAAGATACTATAATACAAATCCATGTAATACAATACAATATACTATAATACAATACAAATCCATGTCATAGAATACAAGATACTATAATACAATACAAATTCATGTAATACAGTATACTATTATACAAATTCATGTAATACAATACAAGATACTACAATACAAATCCATGTAATACAATACAAGATACTACAATACAATACAAATCCATGTAATATAATACAAGATACTACATTACAATACAAATCCATGTACTACAATACAAGATACTACAATACAAGATACTATAATACAATACAAACCATGTAATACAATACGAGATACTATAGTACAATACAAATTCATGTAATACAATACAATATACTACAATACAAATCCATGAACTACAATACAAGATACTATAATACAATACAAATCCATGTACTACAATACAAGATACTATAATACAATACAAATCCATGTAATACAATACAAGATATTACAATACAAATCCATGTAATACAATACAAGATACTACAATACAAGATACTATAATACAAGATACTACAATACAAGATACTACAATACAATACCAATCCATGTAATACAATACAAGATACTACAATACAAGATACTATAATACAAGATACTACAATACAAGATACTACAATACAATAAAAATCCATGTAATACAATACAAGATACTACAATACAAGATACTATAATACAATACAAATCCATGTACTACAATACAAGATACTATAATACAATACAAATCCATGTAATACAATACAAGATACTACAATACAAGATACTATAATACAATACAAATTCATGTAATACAAGATACTATAATACAATACAAATCCATGTAATACAATACAAGATATTACAATACAAATCCATGTAATACAATACAAGATATTACAATACAAATCCATGTAATACAATACAAGATACTATGATACAAGATACTACGATACAAGATACTACAATACAATACCAATCCATGTAATACAATACAAGATACTACAATACAAGATACTATAATACAAGATACTACAATACAATACCAATCCATGTAATACAATACAAGATACTACAATACAAGATACTATAATACAAGATACTACAATACAAGATACTACAATACAATAAAAATCCATGTAATACAATACAAGATACTACAATACAAGATACTATAATACAATACAAATCCATGTAATATAATACAAGATACTATAATACATATTGTCTATTGTAATACATACCTGGATCCTGTGTCAGACTTACTGTCAGGACATAACTGGATCCTCCGCTTCACTGTTTTAAACTAGTTTTCACCACTAATTATAGCATGAATAGGTGTACCTTTCCTTATCATACATCAATAAACAATATTCAAGTTGTTTTTCCTGGTTTGTTTCAGGCTTTGCTCAACAAAGATATCGATACAATCCAAGAAAACGTATTAACGGTAATAAAGGTCCAGCAGTGTGTGTTGGATCAGCTAAAGAACGTAAGGTCTAGGCTACAATTAATAGTGAAAGACATTTAGAACAAATCCATGTAATACAATACAAGATACTATAATACAATACAAATGCATGTAATACAATACAAGATACTATAATACAATACAAATACATGTAATACAATACAAGATACTACAATGCAAATCCATGTAATACAATACAAGATAATATAATACAAGATACTATAATACAAATCCATGTAATACAATACAAGATACCATAATACAATACAAATGCATGTAATACAATACAAGATACTATAATACAATACAAATACATGTAATACAATACAAGATACTACAATGCAAATTCATGTAATACAATACAAGATACTATACTACAAATCCATGTAATACAATACAAGATAATATAATACAAGATACTATAATACAAATCCATGTAATACAATACAAGATACTATAATACAATACAAATCCATGTAATACAATACAAGATAATATAATACAAGATACTATACTACAAATCCATGTAATACAATACAAGATACTATAATACAATACAAATACATGTAATACAATACAAGATACTATACTACAATACAAATACATGTAATACAATACAAGATACTATACTACAATACAAATACATGTAATACAATACAAGATACTATACTACAATACAAATCCATGTATTACAATACAAGATACTACAATACAAATCCATGTAATACAATACAAGATACTACAATGCAAATTCATGTAATACAATACAAGATACTATACTACAATACAAATCCATGTAATACAATACAAGATACTACAATACAAATCCATGTAATACAATACAAGATACTACAATACAAATCCATGTAATACAATACAAGATACTACAATACAATATACTCTAATACAATTCAAATCCATGTAATACAATACAAGATACTACAATACAAATCCATGTAATACAATATAAGATTCTATAATACAATACAAATCCATGTAATACAATACAAGATACTACAATACAAATTCATGTAATACAATACAAGATAATATAATACAAATCCATGTAATACAATACAAATCCATGTAATACAATACAAGATACTATAATACAATACAAATCCATGTAATACAATAAAAGATACTACAATACAATATACTATAATGCAATACAAATCCATGTAATACACACAAAAAAGATACTATAATACAAATCCATGTAATACAATACAGGATAATACAATACAAATCAAATCCATGTAATACAATACAAGATACTATAATATAAATCCATGTAATACAATACAAGATACTACAATACAAATCCATGTAATACAATACAAGATAATATAATACAAGATACTATAATACAAATCCATGTAATACAATACAAGATACTACAATACAAATCCATGTAATACAATACAATAAACTATGATACAATAAAATTCATGTAATACAATACAAGATAATATACTACAATACAAATTCATGTAATACAATACAAGATACTACAATACAAATTCATGTAATATAATACAATATACTATAATACAATAAAAATTCATGTAATACAAGATACTATAATACAATACAAGATACTATAATACCATATAAGATACTACAATACAAATTCATGTAATACAATACAAGATACTATACTATAATACAAATCCATGTAATACAATACAAGATACTACATACAAATCCATGCAATACAATACAAGATACTATAATACAAATCCATGTAATACAATACAAGATACTATAATACAAATCCATGTAATACAATACAAGATACTATAATATAAATCCATGTAATACAATACAAGATACTATAATAAAATACAAATTCATGTAATACAATACAAGGTACTACAACACAAATCCATGTAATACAATACAATATACTATAATACAATAAAAATCCATGTAATACAATACAAGATACTATAATACAAATTCATGTAATACAATACAAGATACTATAATACAAATCCATGTAATACAATACAATATACTATAATACAATACAAATTCATGTAATACAATACAAGATACTATAATACAAATCCATGTAATATACTATAATACAATACAAATCCATGTCATAGAATACAAGATACTATAATACAATACAAATTCATGTAATACAGTATACTATAATACAAATTCATGTAATACAATACAAGATACTACAATACAAATCCATGTAATAAAATACAAGATACTACAATACAATACAAATCCATGTAATATAATACAAGATACTACATGACAATACAAATCCATGTACTACAATACAAGATACTACAATACAAGATACTATAATACAATACAAACCATGTAATACAATACGAGATACTATAGTACAATACAAATTCATGTAATACAATACAATATACTACAATACAAATCCATGAACTACAATACAAGATACTATAATACAATACAAATCCATGTACTACAATACAAGATACTATAATACAATACAAATCCATGTAATACAATACAAGATATTACAATACAAATCCATGTAATACAATACAAGATACTACAATACAAGATACTATAATACAAGATACTACAATACAAGATACTACAATACAATACCAATCCATGTAATACAATACAAGATACTACAATACAAGATACTATAATACAAGATACTACAATACAAGATACTACAATACAATAAAAATCCATGTAATACAATACAAGATACTACAATACAAGATACTATAATACAATACAAATCCATGTACTACAATACAAGATACTATAATACAATACAAATCCATGTAATACAATACAAGATACTACACTACAAGATACTATAATACTATACAAATTCATGTAATACAAGATACTATAATACAATACAAATCCATGTAATACAATACAAGATATTACAATACAAATCCATGTAATACAATACAAGATATTACAATACAAATCCATGTAATACAATACAAGATACTATGATACAAGATACTACGATACAAGATACTACAATACAATACCAATCCATGTAATACAATACAAGATACTACAATACAAGATACTATAATACAAGATACTACAATACAATACCAATCCATGTAATACAATACAAGATACTATAATACAAGATACTATAATACAAGATACTACAATACAAGATACTACAATACAATAAAAATCCATGTAATACAATACAAGATACTACAATACAAGATACTATAATACAATACAAATCCATGTAATACAATACAAGATACTACAATACAAGATACTATAATACAATACAAATCCATGTAATATAATACAAGATACTATAATACATATTGTCTGTTGTAATACATACCTGGATCCTGTGTCAGACTTACTGTCAGGACATAACTGGATCCTCCGCTTCACTGTTTTAAACTAGTTTTCACCACTAATTATATCATGAATAGGTGTACCTTTCCTTATCATACATCAATAAACAATATTCAAGTTGTTTTTTCCCCGTTTGTTTCAGGCTTTGCTCAACAAAGATATCGATACAATCCAAGAAAACGTATTAACGGTAATAAAGGTCCAGCAGTGTGTGTTGGATCAGCTAAAGAACGTAAGGTCTAGGCTACAATTAATAGTGAAAGACATTTAGAACAAATCCATGTAATACAATACAAGATACTATAATACAATACAAATGCATGTAATACAATACAAGATACTATACTACAATACAAATGCATGTAATACAATACAAGATACTATAATACAATACAAATGCATGTAATACAATACAAGATACTATAATACAATACAAATGCATGTAATACAATACAAGATACTATACTACAATACAAACACATGTAATACAATACAAGATACTACAATGCAAATTCATGTAATACAATACAAGATACTATACTACAAATCCATGTAATACAATACCAGATACTACAATACAAATCCATGTAATACAATACAAGATACTATAATACAATACAAATCCATGTAATACAATACAAGATACTACAATACAATATACTATAATACAATACAAATCCATGTAATACAATATAAGATTCTATAATACAATACAAATCCATGTAATACAATACAAGATACTACAAAACAAATCCAAGTAATACAATATAAGATTCTATAATACAATACAAATCCATGTAATACAATACAAGATACTACAATACAAATCCATGTAATACAATAAATGATACTACAATACAAATTCATGTAATACAATACAAGATACTATAATACAAATCCATGTAATACAATACAAGATACTATAATACAAATCCATGTAATACAATACAAGATACTACAATACAAATTCATGTAATACAATACAAGATACTATAATACAAATCCATGTAATACAATACAAGATACTATAATACAAATCCATGTAATACAATACAAGATACTACAATACAATATACTATAATGCAATACAAATCCATGTAATACAATACAAGATACTACAATACAAATCCATGTAATACAATACAAGATACTACAATACAATATACTATAATGCAATACAAATCCATGTAATACACACAAAAAAGATACTATAATACAATACAAATCAAATTCATGTAATACAATACAAGATACTATAATACAATACAAATTCATGTAATACAATACAAGATACTATAATATAAATCCATGTAATACAATACAAGATACTACAATACAAATCCATGTAATACAATACAAGATACTACAATACAAATCCATGTAATACAATACAAGATACTACAATACAAATCCATGTAATACAATACAAGATACTACAATACAATATACTATAATGCAATACAAATCCATGTAATACACACAAAAAAGATACTATAATACAATACAAATCAAATCCATGTAATACAATACAAGATACTATAATACAATACAAATTCATGTAATACAATACAAGATACTATAATATAAATCCATGTAATACAATACAAGATACTATAATACAATACAAATCCATGTAATACAATACAAGATACTATAATATAAATCCATGTAATACAATACAAGATACTATAATACAATACAAATTCATGTAATACAATACAAGATACTATAATACAATACAAATTCATGTAATACAATACAAGATACTATAATATAAATCCATGTAATACAATACAAGATACTATAATACAATACAAATTCATGTAATACAATACAAGATACTATAATATAAATCCATGTAATACAATACAAGATACTATAATACAATACAAATTCATGTAATACAATACAAGATACTATAATATAAATCCATGTAATACAATACAAGATACTACAATACAAATCCATGTAATACAATACAAGATAATATAATACAAGATACTATAATACAAATCCATGTAATACAATACAAGATACTACAATACAATACAAATCCATGTAATATAATACAAGATACTACATTACAATACAAATCCATGTAATATAATACAAGATACTATACTACAATACAAATCCATGTAATACAATACAATATACTATAATACAATAAAATTCATGTAATACAATACAAGATCCTATAATACAATACAAGATACTATAATACCATACAAGATACTACAATACGACTTCATGTAATATAATACAAGATACTACAATACAATAAAAATTCATGTAATACAAGATACTATAATACAATACAAGATATTATAATACCATACAAGATACTACAATACAAATTCATGTAATACAATACAAGATACTATACTACAATACAAATCCATGTAATACAATACAAGATACTACATACAAATCCATGCAATACAATACAAGATACTATAATACAATACAAATCCATGTAATACAATACAAGATACTATAATACAATACAAATTCATGTAATACAATACAAGATACTATAATATAAATCCATGTAATACAATACAAGATACTACAATACAAATCCATGTAATACAATACAAGATAATATAATACAAGATACTATAATACAAATCCATGTAATACAATACAAGATACTATAATACAATACAAATCCATGTAATACAATACAAGATACTACAATACAAATCCATGTAATACAATACAAGATACTACAATACAATATACTATAATGCAATACAAATCCATGTAATACACACACAAAAGATACTATAATACAATACAAATCAAATCCATGTAATACAATACAAGATACTATAATACAATACAAATTCATGTAATACAATACAAGATACTATAATATAAATCCATGCAATACAATACAAGATACTACAATACAAATCCATGTAATACAATACTAGATAATATAATACAAGATACTATAATACAAATCCATGTAATACAATACAAGATACTACAATACAAATCCATGTAATACAATACAATATACTATAATACAATAAAATTCATGTAATACAAGACACTATAATACAATACAAGATACTATAATACCATACAAGATACTACAATACAACTTCATGTAATATAATACAAGATACTACAATACAATAAAAATTCATGTAATACAAGATACTATAATACAATACAAGATACTATAATACCATACAAGATACTACAATACAAATTCATGTAATACAATACAAGATACTATACTACAATACAAATCCATGTAATACAATAAAAGATACTACAATACAAATCCATGCAATACAATACAAGATACTATAATACAAATCCATGTAATACAATACAAGATACTATAATACAAATCCATGTAATACAATACAAGATACTACAATACAAATCCATGTAATACAATACAAGATACTATACTACAATACAAATTCATGTAATACAATACAAGATACTACAATACAAATCCATGTAATACAATACAAGATACTACAATACAAATTCATGTAATACAATACAATATACTATAATACAATACAAATCCATGTAATACAAGATACTATAATACAATACAAGATACTATAATACAATACAAGATACTACAATACAAATTCATGTAATACAATACAAGATACTACAATACAAATTCATGTAATACAATGCAATATACTATAATACAATACAAATCCATGTAATACAAGATATTATAATACAATACAAGATACTATAATACAATACAAGATACTACAATACAAATTCATGTAATACAATAAATACAAGATACTACAATACAAATCCATGTAATACAATACAAGATACTACATACAAATCCATGTAATACAATACAAGATACTATAATACAAATCCATGTAATACAATACAAGATACTATAATACAAATCCATGTAATAGAATACAAGATAATATAATACAAGATACTATAATACAAATCCATGTAATACAATACAAGATATTACAATACAAATCCATGTAATACAATACAAGATACTACAATACAAATTCATGTAATACAATACAAGATACTATAATACAAATCCATGTAATACAATACAAGATACTACAATACAAATCCATGTAATACAATACAAGATACTATACTACAATACAAATCCATGTAATACAATACAATCATTCACTCATTTACTCACCACCTCACTCATTCACTCAGTCACTCACTAACTCACTCATGGTCGTAATATATTATATTCACTTACCGTTAACGTATGAATTATAACGGAATATAATAGAAAGACCGCTCCTTATTAATCAATATGTAACGTCAAAATTGGTTACGCGTCGGAGTCGGAATCCAAAGATCCCGGGTTTGATACTCAGTCAGGCCACACAGCATCTAGTGATTGAGTTGTCCGTCCGTAAAGGCTGATTGTAAATTCAGTCGCATAGGAATAGTATCACATTTCAAAACAACACAGGTCAAAGTCTGTAAAAAGTGCTTAGTATATCTTAAACTTTGATCTAAACATTGAAAAGAGTGTTATTGAATCCGTTGGTTTATGGCTTTTCTATACTATATGAATATCTATAAAACAATGGGTTAATAAATGATAGATATTAATTTGATATCGAGTTAATATAAAACCGTTGTCCGAACGAAAAAATATTATATATGTATTGTTCTTTCAAAGAAAATATACACGATACGTTTAATCGCGTTTAATATCGCCGTAATATACGGTGGAACTGGGTGTAGTTTATGGCTATTCGGTTAAAATTATATTACGTAAGAACAATGGAATATTGATTAAAAATATAGAAGTCGGGTGGTAGCGAATATTGAGGAGCGGCCGGTTGCCGAGCGCTATTCTTTAATATATCGGTCAATCCCCACGTCACGGGTTTTCCCGATGACTCGCGCGGTCGTACGATACTGACCCCATTGTTCGTGTACGGTCATACGATACCCTCGCAGCCTCGCAGGCTAATTCTCCCAACTACAGGCGTAACCATTTCCATTATAGTCTCACTGCTCCGTGTTTATGAGTTATGTCCGTTATTACACACAAGGGGTCCTTATTAATAATATCGATTGTCACCGTGTTTCACCTTCAGGTCCACGGGTTGTCCAGTTAGGCGAAAACCAGTGACGTCATTCCTGATTTCTGAAAATGAGGTGCCGCCATTTTGTCACCTTTTCTCATAATGTAAACAATCGGTTTTCTTTGAGATTTTTGTGAATGAAATGTAAAATATTGTTTATTCGATGACATAAAATTGTTTGCAGTGTATGCACATTCCAAACCTATAGGAGTCCGTTATGTACTACATCGTCGAAAACCAGTAACACCGGGATACTCATAGTCCAAATATTTAGACTTGAAAAATATGACATTTTATTATCCAGGCATTTTTCAAATAACATAGATTTCTTTTTATGTAGAGGTCATATATATAGTAAACTATAGTCTTACCTTGTTTTATCAGTGTCGATATAATAATGTATCACGGACAAATACTGGCTTAATATCAATGAACAACTGACACATCCAACATCCGACTATCCCACAATTTCAGAAAAAATATCGTACTTTCGTTTTCACTGTGTTTCTTTATTGTTAATAATCCTTTATGGATACGTGCTTTGAAGTCAATGACCTTTACCACTCATATCAGCTAATTAATAACAATATGACCGAGGTTCAACTTTAGTCCTATAAATAAGACCTCTACATAAAAAAAATGTTCCTGTTATTTTGAAAAATGCCTGGCTGGATAGTAAAATGTCACAATTTTCAAGTCTAAATATTTGGACTAATTCAAATTATGTTGTGTTATGTCTGGCCGGGAATTATGATATCGTGGGTATATTAAATACCCCCCAAATATCACATACGACATGTTCTGTGTCAAGAAAATACAATGTCGTCAATTTTATATAGATCTATAGATATGAGTTTTAAATTTTAAACAAATCTTACCTCGTTTTGTCAGTGTCGATAATGTATCACGGAAAAAATCGTGTTTAATGTAATAAATTGTTCACGTCTTATCAGTAGCCTATTATATTAACTATTAACTGGTAGTTCTCCACAAATACTTAAGAGTTTATCAAATGTTATAGGTCAATGGGCCACTCACAATTTCTCAGAATATCGTACTTTCGGTTTCTTTGTGTATAATTATTATTTTTAAAAAACCCTCTGTGTTTACTTTCGTTTAATCATATTTTATTGCTCGATTCATGTTACAAATATATATACTAATATCAGGCTCGTAGGAAGGACCTTTTTAGGGGGTGCGCAATATGCCGAAGTCTCCGGTTTACACTTTTAAACTTATTTAAATCGAAAATCGGTGCGTATAATGGCCAGGGGGTGCTGGGTCGTAAAACCAGGGTACGAGGTAACTAGGATACGAATTGACAGTGCAACGTATCTATACAATCGAGTGCATGTGATCTTGCTAACAAGAACAGGACATATGAGAACAGTCAAGTGCGCATGTGCGCTGCTAGATAAAGAAAACGTGCATGTTAACCGATATATGTTTATACAAATTTATTTTAGCTCGATTGCGAAACAAGTTATTGCAACTTATATTAATCACTCTCGAGACCTCATTCCTGATGGAATCCATCGCCACGAGGGAGAGAGAAGACTCAAGTTGGCACGTGGAATTATTAAATGACATTGCCTCTATGGAACACAATCGTTAACGGCTCACAGCGGGGCTCGAACTTCACGGCCCTTCCTAACCTTGAAGCAGAACCGCCATCCACCCGGCGCATCACGACTGCCAAACTCTATACAGATATGACGCTCCAGCTTCAATTTTTCACGAAAACCGTAGCTTAGCGCCAACAAATTACAGAAAACAAGATGATAGCTTTCGCGCTTTTACTTGTTCAATGATTTTAATAGCTTACTTTTTCGAAATTTAGTTATAGGAGTGATTAATTAATGCGAAAATGCACAATAGTATTTGTATAGTGTTAACGCACGTTTCTTTTAAAACGGTAACTGTCTAGCACCCATGTTAATGGCTGCACGTCACGTATTTGACACATGCATTCTCCCATACATCATCACCATTGACATACCGTCTCCGTGGCCTAGTGGTTAAGGCGTCCGCCTACGGAGCGGGAGGTTCGAATCTCGTCAGGGGTTCGTTCTGATATGGCCGGTTGGTGAGCCGCCAGCTAGTTAAATAATGTTTACCGATTGCCTACCAGCCTGACGTCTGGCACACAAGCATAGGATTCAGGAAGTACTGATGTTCATAAAAAAAGAGGTGTCTATAAGTCAGAAATGGCTGGCCCTTTAAATAGGGGTGACACTAATAAACAAACACTTTACTTTTTATTTTTACAGTAATAATGGATAACGGGTAACAAAAAGTGTAATAATAACGAGATATATCAGTACCGTAGCCAGAGGTAAATTTCAACCGAGGAAAGCTAGGGCGTCCGGGGGCATATTTACCCACACAATTGTTGGGGGTATAGAAGATACAATGTCGTCAATTTTATATAGATAAGCAGTTTTAAATTTTAAACAAATCTTACCTCGTTTTATCAGTGTCGATCATGTATCACGGAAAAAAACCCTCTGTGTTTACTTTCGTTTGATGAATAGGAAATGACAGTTCTGCCCCAAGAGCTCCTCACTATATATTCTATATAAGCTCCTCATGAAGATCCAATCTATGTCCATAATTATTAGTCTATTTTTAGAACACATAATGGAAAATCCAGAGTTATTATTAGCTATATTT
>CM026404.1:24727778-24751472 GCA_014843695.1 Archivesica marissinica
ATATTTGTATTGTATTATAGTATATTGTATTGTAGTACATGGATTTATATTGTATATTAGTATCTTTTATTATCTAGAAAATCGGCAGAGTCCAGATTTAGGGGTATTCCCTTGACAAACTTGTGTATTTAGATTTTGTTATTTCTACGAATTTGTATATATATATATATGTATATATACATTTTTTTTTTAATTGTAAATTTTGATATTTACAAATTGTACATTTTGATTTTTTATGAAGTACATTTTGATTTTTATATTTGTAAATTGTTCATTTTTAAAATTTTGTAATTTATTTATTTTGAATATTGTTGTAAATTTGTATCTTTTAAAATTTGAATTATTTTGAAAAGTTCAATTTGTAAACATTTTTCAGTTTTAAAACCGAAATGTGTATATTTTGAAATTACATTTATTTTTGTTGTTATATATTTAGCTATTTGATATGCATAGTAATAAAACAAAAAATCAACAACTGTATTCGCTTTTGCGTCTTAATATTTTGTGACATAGTAAATTTATAAATGAAACTCTGAATACACATATTCTCGTGCTTATGAAAACTCCCAGATACGTGTCTCAACTGCAGTGTTTCGGTCGTCAGGCTTTCCTGGGGCAAGGAGCCTTTCTACTGAACGCTTGTAAAGACGCTACCTCCTATCCTTACGGATATCTCGTTTTGGATAACTCTCCGTCCGGACGAGAAGAGTAGAGAGTTAGAACTAAGGTGTTTCCGGGCGAAGACACTGTGATCACAATACAAATTCATGTAATACAATACAAGATACTACAATACAAATTCATGTAATACAATACAAGATACTACAATACAAACTCATGTAATACAATACAAGATACTACAATACAAATCCATGTAATACAATACAAGATACTACAATACAAATCCATGTAATACAATACAAGATACTATAATACAAATTCATGTAATACAATACAAGATACTACAATACAAATTCATGTAATACAATACAAGATAATATACTACAATACAAATTCATGTAATACAATACAAGATAATATACTACAATACAAATTCATGTAATACAATACAAGATACTACAATACAAATTCATGTAATACAATACAAGATACTATAATACAAATTCATGTAATACAATACAAGATACTATAATACAATACAAATCCATGTAATACAATACAAGATATTACAACACAAATCCATGTAATACAATACAAGATACTATAATACAAATCCATGTACTACAATACAAGATACTACAATACAATACAAATTAATGTAATACAAGATACTATAATACAAATCCATGTAATACAATACAAGATACTACAATACAAATCCATGTAATATAATACAAGATACTATAATACAATACAAATCCATGTAATACAATATACTATAATACAATACAAATCCATGTACTACAATACAAGATATTACAATACAATACAAATTAATGTAAAACAAGATACTATAATACAAATCCATGTAATACAATACAAGATACTACAATACAAATCCATGTAATACAATACAAGATACTACAATACAAATCCATGTAATACAATACAAGATACTATAATACAATACAAATCCATGTAATACAAGATACTATAATACATTACAAATCCATGTAATACAAGATACTATAATACAATACAAATCCATGTAATACAATACAAGATACTATAATACAATACAAATCCATGTAATACAATACAAGATACTATAATACAAATCCATGTAATACAATACAAGATACTATAATACAATACAAATCCATGTAATAAATACAAGATACTACAATACAAATCCATGTAATACAATATACTATAATACAATACAAATCCATGTAATACAATACAAGATACTATAATACATACAATCCATGTAATACAAGATACTACAATACAAATCCATGTAATACAATACAAGATACTACAATACAAATCCATGTAATACAATACAAGATACTACAATACAAATCCATGTAATACAATACAAGATACTACAATACAATACAAAATACTACAATACAAGATACTATAATACAATACAAATCCATGTAATACAATGATACTATAATACAATACAAATCCATGTAATACAATACAAGATACTATAATACAAATCCATGTAATACAATACAAGATACTATAATACAAATCCATGTAATACAAGATACTAAATACAATACAAATCCATGTAATACAAGATACTACAATACAAATCCATGTAATACAATACAAGATACTATAATGCAATACAAATCCATGTAATACAAGATACTACAATACAAATCCATGTAATACAATACAAGATACTACAATACAAATCCATGTAATACAATACAAGATACTACAATACAAATCCATGTAATACAATACAAGATACTACAATACAAATCCATGTAATACAATACAAGATACTATAATACGATGCAAATCCAGGTAATACAATACAAGATACTACAATACAAATCCATGTAAGACAATACAAGATAATATACTACAATACAAATCCATGTAATACAATACAAGATACTATAATACAAATCCATGTAATACAATACAAGATACTACAATACAAGATACTATAATACAATACAAATCCATGTAATACAATACAAGATACTACAATACAAGATACTATAATACAATACAAATCCATGTAATACAATACAATATACTATAATACAAATCAATGTAATACAATACAAGATACTACAATACAAGATACTATAATACAAATTCATGTAATATAATACAATATACTATAATACAAATCCATGTAATACAATACAAGATACTATAATACAAATTCATGTAATATAATACAAGATACTATAATACAAATCCATGTAATACAATACAAGATACTACAATTCAATACAAATTCATGTAATACAATACAAGATACTACAATACAAATCCATGTAATACAATACAAGATACTGTAATGCAATACAATGCAAATCCATGTAATACAAGATACTATAATACAATACAAATCCATGTAATACAAGATACTATAATACAATACAAATCCATGTAATACAAGATACTATAATACAATACAAATCCATGTAATACAAGATACTATAATACAATACAAATCCATGTAATACAAGATACTATAATACAATACAAATCCATGTAATACAATACAAGATACTATAATACAATACAAGATACTATAATACAAATTCATGTAATACAATACAAGATACTATAATACAATACAAATCCATGTAATACAATACAAGATACTACAATACAAGATACTATAATACAATACAAGATACTATAATACAAATTCATGTAATACAATACAAGATACTAAAATACAAATCCATGTAATATAAGATTCTACAATACAAATCCATGTAATACAATACAAGATACTACAATACAAGATACTATAATACAATACAAGATACTATAATACAAATCCATGTAATACAATACAAGATACTATAATACAATACAAATTCATGTACTACAATACAAGATACTATAATACAATACAAATTCATGTAATATAATACAAGATATTACAACACAAATCCATGTAATACAATACAAGATACTATAATACAAATCCATGTAATATAAGATACTACAATACAAATCCATGTAATACAATACAAGATACTGTAATGCAATACAATGCAAATCCATGTAATACAAGATACTATAATACAATACAAATCCATGTAATACAAGATACAATAATACAATACAAATCCATGTAATACAATACAAGATAATATAATACAAATTCATGTAATACAATACAAGATACTACAATACAAATCCATGTAATACAATACAAGATACTACAATACAAGATACTATAATACAAATCCATGTAATACAATACAAGATACTATAATACAATGCAAATCCATGTAATACAATACAAGATACTACAATACAAATCCATGTAATACAATACAAGATACTACAATACAAATCCATGTAATACAATACAAGATACTATAATACAATTTCATGTAATATAAGATACTATAATACAATAGAAATTCATGTAATACAATACAAGATACTACAATACAAATCCATGTAATACAATACAAGATAATACAATACAAATTCATGTACTACAATACAAGATACTATTGGATCCTTGACCTAGGAAAGCCTGACGACCCAAGCACTGCAGTTGAGACACGTCTCTGAGATTTTTCATAAGCATGAGAATATGTGAATTCAGATTAATCGTGCAAATGGCAGATCTCGTTCCATGACTTCGAATAAAGGTTGGTAAATGCCGTAGCAATACAGTATTTTCTGAGGGGGACTGTCAAACATTTCCTCTTTGTGACGCAAAATATACATATTTTAAAAAATCTGAATTTTCGAAATATATTTAATACAAATCTCCAAAAATCCAATTTCAATTTCGAATTTTTTTTTATATGTAATTTCAAAATATACATATTTTAAAAGATAAAAATATATAAAAATATTCAAATTCAAAATACACAATTTTTACGAAAAATCACTTTCATTTATAAATTTACTATGTCACAACATATTAAGACGCAAAAGCGAATAAAGTTCTTGATTTTTATTACTATACATATCAAATAGCTAAATATATAACAACAATCAAAATAAATCTGAATTTTCAAAACATATTTAACACATATTGAAAATTCCAATTTCAATAATAATAATAATAATAATAATGTAATTTCAAGATATACACATTTCGGTTTTAAAACTGAAAAATGTTTACAAATTGAACAATTTACAAATATAAAAATCAAAATGTACAAATTCGTAAAAATCAAAATGTACAATTAGTAAATATCAAAATTTACAATTAAAAAAATAAATATATATATACATATATATATACAAATTCGTAGAAATAACAAATTCTAAATACACAAGTTTGTCAAGGGAATACCCCTAAATCTGGACTCTGCCGATTTTCTAGATAATACAAGATACTAATATACAATATAAATCCATGTACTACAATACAAGATACTATAATACAATACAAATATATGTACTACAATACAAGATACTATAATACAATACAAATATATGTACTACAATACAAGATACTATAATACAATACAAATCCATGTACTACAATACAAGATACTATAATACAATACAAATCCATGTAATACAATACAAGATACTATAATACAATACAAATCCATGTACTACAATACAAGATACTATAATACAATACAAATCCATGTAGTACAATACAAGATACTATAATACAATACAAATCCATGTAGTACAATACAAAATACTATAATACAATACAAATCCATGTACTACCATACAAGATACTATAATACAATACAAATCCATGTAGTACAATACAATATACTATAATACAATACAAATCCATGTAATACAATACAAGATACTATAATACAAGATACTATAATACAATACAAGATACTATAATACAAATTCATGTAATACAATACAAGATACTAAAATACAAATCCATGTAATATAAGATACTACAATACAAATCCATGTAATACAATACAAGATACTACAATACAAGATACTATAATACAATACAAGATACTATAATACAAATCCATGTAATACAATACAAGATACTATAATACAATACAAACACATGTAATACAATACAAGATACTATAATGCAATACAAATCCATGTAATACAAGATACTATCATACAATGCAAAGTCATGTAATACAATACAAGATACTATAATACAATACAAATTCATGTAATTCAATACAAGATACTATAATACAAATTCATGTAATACAATACAAGATACTACAGATATTAATTTGATATCGAGTTAATATAAAACCGTTGTCCGAACGAAAAATATTATATATGGGAGTGTCTGTATTGTTCTTTCAAAGAAAAAATACAGGATACGTTTAATCGCGTTTAATATCGCCGTAATATACGGTGGAACTGGGTGTAGTTTATGGCTATTCGGTGTAAAGGCTGATTGTAAATTCAGTCGCATAGGAATAGTATCACATTTCAAAAGAACACAGGTCAAACGTCTAGCCCTCGCCAAAATATTTAGCTATGAATATAATACACTTGGTAAAGTACACAAATCCGAGTATCATTTTACACCGAGGCGATCGAGTCTGTAATAAGTGTTTAGTATATCTTAAACTTTGATCTAAGCATTGAAAAGAGTGCTATTGAATCCGTTGGTTTATGGCTTTTTTATACTATATGAATATCTATAAAACAATGGGTTAATAAATGATAGATATTAATTTAATATCGAGTTAATATAAAACCGTTGTCCGAACGAAAAAAATTTATATATGGGAGTGTCTGTATTGTTCTTTCAAAGAAAAAATACACGATACGTTTAATCGCGTTTAATATCGCCGTAATATACGGTGGATCTGGGTGTAGTTTATGGCTATTCGGTTAAAATTATATTACGTTAGAACAATGGAATATTGATTAAAAATATAGAAGTCGGGTGGTAGCGAATATTGAGGAGCGGCCGGTTGCCGAGCGCTATGCTCTAATAGATCGGTCAATCCCCACGTCACGGGTTTTCCCGATGACTCGGGCGGTCGTACGATACTGACCCCATTGTTCGTGCGCGGTCATACGATACCCTCGCAGCCTCGCACCCTCGCAGGCAAATTCTCACAACTACAGGCGTAACCATTTCCATTGTTCGTGTTCGGTCATATCGATACATACCCATTGTTCTACTATCTGGGTTGGGTCGTTGACGTCACGGAAATTCCCGATGACTCGCCTACATTCTGGGGTGCGGTGGTTGACGTCACCGAACGTGCCCAAACTCGTCAGGATCCCATTGTTCGTGCGCGGTCATACGATACTGACCCCATTGTTCGTGCTCGGTCATAGGATACCGCCCCATTGTTCGTGCGCGGTCATAGGATACCGCCCCATTGTTCGTGAGCGGTCATACGATACTGACCCCATTGTTCTTTAAGGTCACGTGATAGCCTCGCAGCCTCGCATGCACTCTCCCAAACTGTCCGCGCTATACTACTCATATGGACAACCGCGATAGCACCAACCCCCTACTCTGAAGGTGGGTGGTGAATGCTGCATTTACACATGCATTCATAATATGCCGTTTATTTTGTTCTCGACAAAATAGTATGCTTACATTCTAAAATATACCAGAATGCAGCTTATATATTGCATTTTTTAATTCTTAATACATGTAGTCCCTTTCACTATTAATTACAATAGCTATACTCAGCCAATCAGTATACATGAACTTGCTATAGACATTGTATGAATGCTTAATGCAATAAAGGTATTGTTGTTGTTGTTGATGATATATTAATAACTCTTGAGGGCTTCCCAACAATATTTCAATAACAGAATATGACCATGTCACACAGAATTGAAAATCTTAACATCAACAAAAAAATATGGCAATTACATGTATGATCGAAAATCATAACTGAATTAAATATGGTAGACTTGTTGAGCGGCAATTGGCAGTTTCGGAGGATACAGTGTATGTTTTGAGAAGACTTTAAAAGAAACTGCAGACATTCTGGTGGAACACAATGTATATATTGTGAGAAAAACGTGGCAACATCAGCCAACTATGTTGATGACCATATACGCATGCATAGTTCATACAAATTTATTATAGCTCGATTGCGAAACAAGTTCTTATAACTTATATTAATCACTCTCGAGACCTCATTCCTGATGGAATCCATCGCCACGATGGAGAGAGAAGAGGCAACGTGGAATTCAAATGCCTTGCCTAAGGGCACAATCGTAACGGCTCCGGCATGGATACAGACAACATGACGACCACATATCATCGCTCGCCCATATGGTTCGCCGGAGGCGAGGGTAAATAAGCTCAATCATCCACATATCATTGTGAGTGAAAATACTTCAAATTTGTTCAATGCTAGGAAACTTCAATGTAACCCAAGACGACGAAAGATAGCTATTTATTTCACTGAGCAAATTCAATAATTCACTGGAAAGTATAAACGCAAACCGTTATACATGTGTAGGAGATACAGACGGATCTGTAGTCCAGTGGTAACACGCTGGACTGGTAATCAAGGGATCGCCGGTTCGATCCCCCGTCTGACCTTAATAATGTGTGTGTGTGTATATGTGCGTGCGTGCGTGGGTGCGTGCGTGCGTGCGTGTGTGAGCGTCTCGAATGTTTTATGTAATAATTCTACAGACGGTTCTGTCCTGGTTGTATACATTATTGACTCGGTTATGTGAGGGCTAACTTATTGCAAGTGTTTAGTATACACTTTACTTTCGCTTGATTGCGAAACAAGTTCATGCTAGGGCTAACTTAATGTAAGTGTTTAGCATACCTTTTACTTTCGCTTGATTGTGAAACAAGTTCATTCTGTAGAATGAATTGACCAGGCTTCATTCATTGTAAATTATGCAATGGGTAACTTAGTTATATTTCGCTCGATTGCGAAACACATTACATTGAATGAGGAGTCTACGTTGAATGTATTTACTTTATTTGGTCATGTATGTATACGATATAAATGTCACCGTAATATATAGCCCGTCTGATGTATGAAACGGTACCCGTCCGATACATGAAACGGTACCATTCCGATACATGAAACGGTACCCGTCCGATACATGATACGGTACCCGTACGATACATGAAACGGTACCCGTCCGATACATGAAACGGTACCCGTCCGATACATGAAACGGTACCCGTCCGATACCTGATACGGCATCCATCGGTTATAGGCTAATGTAACAATCCACGAACCGGAACAACATACGTACTGTACATGTTACCGCTTACAAGGTATAAAGTGTTATGTATGTAATCATGTATCATGGAATATCTTTGATATAAGACATATTTGTTAAATTATCAGATTACTCAAAGACACATTGATATCTTGAATACATATATTGTACGTACGCATTTACTTGAGACATTATCATAAATTACACGCTTCAATTACAGCGGTAAATTAATTAAATAACTTCATGAATGTATTTAATCTATGCAATGAACGCAAGCGCCGGTAGCCGAACGGTCTAAAGGTTTGATACTAAACTCAAATGAAATGAGCTAGTTCGCGTGGGTTCGAATCCTCACTGCTTAAAAATTGCGAAGTTACAAAAATAGAAAGAAAGATTTTTTATTACGATGATATAGATATTTATTTATAAATTATTTCAGTTATATTCTTTATATTTTAAATCAATGTTTCCCGATTCCCATTTTGATGCTAGTATGTGTTTTTTTCTTATTTTTATGATATGATATTTCATTTTTCTACAACACAACTTATACAATTTTACGAGCATCATGCAATTTCAAAATTACGATCCATCTTCGCTCGCTGTGTCAGTGGAGTTGCCACACTCATATGCCGAGTCGGTATCCTCTGTATCCGAGCCATGTATGATAATCACTACCTCAGTCGGCTTTTCTCCGGAGTAGTGATCTGATGCTTGCATCTTGCCAATCAACTTCTCCACATGGGCCACAGCACGGCTCCATCTGTCTGCCCCAATCTCATCAAACACCTCCTCCGTAATCCGTTTCAAGTCATCAAATTTGTAAGGTAAAACACAATTAAAAAGAACAAATAAATCGTTATAATTAGAAAATTGGTAATGAAAGTGAATATTGCAAGAATAGAGTTAGAGGAAAATTGTTGAGATAAAATGAAATAACGTTACATATTTTCTACATCCACGCATGTTTTATACGAAATACAAATGTACCTGAAAGTCAGATTGCGTTGGCGGATAATATCTTTCAACTGGCTCCAGATCAACTCGATTGCGTTAAAATCTGGGTGGTAAGGTGGCAGGCGCAAGACCTCATGCCCATGACTTCTGATCAGCGAGTCTATGCTGTACGATGGTGTTGTCGGCCTGTACATCTTGGACAAGTTGAAGAGTTTCTTTCGGCCCAGGGTTTCGTCAAACGGGATGTTGTGCAGGCGCAACCATGTCTGAAATAAATGTAATCGTAATACATAAAGAAATAAACAGGTTAAATTGTTTCTAGAATCATTGGTTGTAGAAAATATCCAATTAATGTACTTTAATATAGCGTCTGGTTGTTTTAATTTCTATTGTACCTTGATTTGTTCAATTTTCGTCGCACTCGTTGGACTTTTGTCTTCGTGCATAATAGAGTGATATGCTGTGTTGTCCAGCACAATTGCACATTTTCCACTGAGATTCGGTATCAGTTGTTCAGTCAATCACTTGATGAAGAGTTTTCCGTTTATCTCCCCATGATAATCTCCGGTAGAAGAGGATGCTGTGTACACAAGCTTGGCACCCGGCACGAACCAAGAGCTAGACCCGGCATGGACGACTATAAGCCTTTGTCCTCGGTTCAAAGGGGCACGGACGCCATCCACACCAGGACCTACCCAACAGCTCTGCTTAGTATAGCAACTGTCAATCCATGTTTCGTCTGTATACACTAAAGTGTATCCACTTCTTTCTAGCTCCTTCTTCCTCTCGTAAAACTTCAGTGTTTGCTTGAAAATATTGGGTTCTTCGATAATCTTTTTCCTGTTGCTTTGAACTTTCGTCCATGAACATCCTAATGAGTCCAGAGTCTCCTTCAATAGTGTGCGACTTCCTGGGTATTTGATTTCATCCTTCAACACTTTATGTAGTTTCCTGATGGTAGGCAGCTGGCGACGGATAGTGTAAAACTCTCTCAACTTGTTCCTTATAACACCCTCGTCAAAGCCATCAATTGGTTTGTATGACACCTCTTCTTGCGTTTTGGTGATGCCAATGTCCCACTAGACTTCAATTCCCTTTGGATTCGGTACACTGTAGCTCTACTGACCCCAGTTTACTCGACCGTCTTTTGTATGCATATCCCATTAGGTAAACCACTAGCAGCAAAATAGTTCAGAACGTTTGCAAGTTTCTCTTTTTCAGCAGCTTTCAAATACTTTCCCGGCATCGCCAATCAATGAATGTTAATAAAATCGTGCAAAGCGAGAGTTCGTGCTATGTGTAACATTTTTATAAAATCAAGAAATAATAAAAATAAAATTTTACCATTTCGGGGATCGAACCCGGGACATCTACCGTCATAATTAGTGGCATTACCGCTGCGCCATCAATCGGATTTGATTAAAACATCAAGTTAGAACGGCCTTATACTGATTGTAACTTCGTATATGACCTAAGGTCAGCCGAATATGCAGATGTCTCAAGTAAATGCGTACGTACAATAATCAATCACTCTATTATTTAATATGGCATACAGGCATACGTATATTGTAGTATTGTAATGCCACGGTAAACAGAGATATACTGCCAATGAGTGGACCAGCAGTCAAAGGACGCTAACCACATAATCGCTACATGGGCGACGACAGATCTATAGGCATTGGAAACGTGGATAAAGTGGAAATGCAAACAGGAAATAACACAGAGTTACCACGTGACCGGAACACTACGAAACCGGCACAGCAAGTCAACCCGGAAGGCTAAATACAGCTACCTAAACGTATAGATTAGTTTAGACAATTAATGATGCCAAAGTAAATTTTAAGATAATCAGCACAGCAGCAAAGAACAATCAAATCAAGGTGAAGTTACATATCAAATTAAGTCAGTCATATCTATATATATACAATATTTTAATAACATAATAACAAGAATGTTTATTAAAATATTGTAAATATTGTACACTGTGATGGGTATTTATCATAGATGGTAATCACCACCTGGATCATATTGTGTCACTCACCTTATTCGTGATAGTATTTATTGTGTCAATTGTGTAGCAATATGTTTCTACTACTACTATGAATTCTTCCAAAATAACGTGAGTAATTATTTAAATTTTAAGATAATCAGCACAGCAGATATATATATATATATCGTCCATTCTTATTCTTATGTTGTTAAAATATTGTAAATATTGTACACTGTGATGGGTATTTATCATAGATGGTAATCACCACCTGGATCATCTTGTGTCACTCACCTTATTCGTGATAGTATTTATTGTGTCAATTGTGTAGCAATATGTTGCTATTTCGCGTATACATTAATACTATGAATTCTTCCAAAATAACGTGAATAATTATTTTAAATATGATTTTATTAATTTTTTGTTGCGGTCTACAAACTCTCAATAGTCAAAGTAGGGTTTCAAATAATGGTTAGCCACGCCCCGGAAGCGACATTTGTTCATTATTGGATTTTATACCATAAATTCGTGATACTGTCGTTTATAAATAAATTTAATTGAGTTTATTCTAAGAATAAAGACGAATAGATGCAAAGGGTGAAACGGTGAATCTGTGCCATATAATATGTTATTCAGGATACATGCGCTGTATTACGCATGTATGTTGACCTTATTTACATTATTTGGCTACGTCATTAAATGTCGTATACGCCGTTTGTTTATTAATTGAAATAATCAGTTTCTGTGGCACATATTTGGATTAAAACAACAATATAATAGGAAATTACATTCTGTAGAATTTTTCTTTTTTCAAATGTCGCTTTAAGTTTAATTAGAGACAGACTAGCCTGGGAACAGGTGGTGGTATATATGCTTGTCTGGTAAGTCATATAAATATATTTGTGCAACACCGAGACCATTAATTGAGACGTATTGAGTTTCTGGTAATATCAGAGTGAACAATCGACAGACTGGAACCCAGGCTAGAAACACACGTTAAAGCGACAGTACATCGCCAAAAGCCAATATATATATACTGGTATAAATAGCATTGCTCCTACAAATTCTTACGATGTAATTTGAACATTAAAACTATCAATCAATAAACAGTGTTTTTTGCGGTATATAAACTGTCACGAGTGAAAACAGGATTTCATATAGAGGTCAGCTAAGCTCCTGAATTGACGTTTATCTGTTATTGGAGTCTATATTAAACGCGTGATTCTGTTGTTTAGAGATATTTAAAATAGGAGTTGCCTAATATGTATATATGCATATGTACATATGTGAGATATTAAGATTAATATGTACCGTTAAATGTTATTATTCATGATACACGCGTTGTATTACGTTGTATTACGTTGTATTACGTTGTATTACGCTGTATTACGTTGTATTACGTTGTATTACGTTGTATTACGTTGTATTACGTTGTATTACGCTGTATTACGTTGTATTACGTTGTATTACGTTGTATTACGTTGTATTACGTTGTATTACGTTGTATTACGTTGTATTACGCTGTATTACGTTGTATTACGTTGTATTACGTTGTATTACGTTGTATTACGTTGTATTACGTTGTATTACGCTGTATTATGTTGTATTACGTTGTATTACGTTGTATTACGTTGTATTACGTTGTATTACGCATTGATATTGCACCTATTTGCATTATGTATTATTTCAACACGTCGTATACGACGCTTCTTTATTAGTTGAAATACTCAGATTCAGTGACGTAGCTCGTATAAGGCATTGTAGGCCTGCATATTGTCACATATGGATCGGTAGTCCAGTGGTAACACGCTGGACTGGTAATTCAGGGATCGCAGGTTCGATCCCCCGTCTGACCATACTAAAATTAACAGTCTTTAGCTGGGACTTTAAGCCGAGGTATCGTGTCGGTGCTTTACACCGTACACGTAAAAGAACCAGAGGAGACTCTTGAATGGGTCTCTGGCTGTATAATGTACTATTAGAGTTCAAAGATAATTTTATATCTAGTACGTTCCCTAGGGTGATTAGAAAATGCTACCCGTATAACAATACTGGTCGATGCACAAATACAAGATGCCTATTTAGTCATACATGCACGAGGTACAACGGTCCACACCCAGTGCCGACTGGCATATCAATTTAATAGGTTTACCAATCATATGGCAATGCATGGTTATAATGCACTCCCAGTAAGGTCACCTGGCTCCGGTCTCTATTTCAGACCCCAATACTCACCAAGACAAGCCAATGGAATCCAAGCCCCTATAATGTGTATGGGACCTAGGTACAACGCCCATTAATGTCAATGCTCTATGAACTGTTGCAATACGAAAATAGACAGGATGCGGAATTTCTGTTAGACGGTTTCCAAAATGGTTTTAAAATACAATACTCTGGGCCAAGAATTCCCATATACTCGGCAAATTTAAGCTCCGCCAAAAAAGATCGAACTCGTTTAAGTATAATGTTACATGAACAGGCTGGGCTCGGCATATTAATAGGCCCATTTACTTCCTCACCTATCCCTAATCTTAGGATAACTCCTGTGGGTCTAATAGAGAAAAAAAATGGTGGTTTTCGTTTAATTACAAACATATCATCCCCAGCTGGTAACAGTGTGAATGAATTCATAAATCCTGACTTCAAACATGTTAAATAATTCATCTTTTGACAATGCGGTTAATATGGTACAAACAATTGGTACATGTGCGTTTATGGCAAAGGCAGACATTTCATCGGCTTTTAATCTATGCCCAATCTGGCCAGGCGATTTTGACCTGCTTGGTATAAAGTCGGATGAGGGTTATTGGATACATAAAAACTCTTCCCCAAGGTCTAGGATCTTCGTGTCATATATTTGAAAAGGTATCAACCTTTATCCAATGGTTAGTTCAAAAGAAATCAAACTCAACAAATATAGATCACTTGCTTGACGACTTCATTATCAGTTCTAACTCATTTGAGAGCTGTAAGATTCTTGTGGACACTTTTGAAAATGTATGTTTAAATTTGAACATTCCTTTAAGTGAAGAAAAATGGGTTGGCCCAGTCAAAATAATTACATACTTGGGTTTAGAGATTGATGCAATTGAACAAGTTATACATATACCACAGGAAAAAATAGAAAAAGCTAGAATTGCTTTAAAGACTTCAATTATGAACAAGAAAATTACATTAAAAGAGTTACAGGCTGTTGCTGGTCTACTAAGCTTCCTGTCTAAAGCCCTACCGTCTGCTCGAGCATTCACCCGTATAATCTATGATGTGATGTAGTCTGCTAAAAAACCCACCATTTCATATGGGTAAATAAGGGCATGATTGAAGACGCACACGTTTGGTTGGACAACTTACAGGATTTTAACGGAACATGTATGTTTAACGAATCTAACTGGACAGAGGACAACGTCCTAGAATTATACACAGACGCTGCGGGTAGAAACAGTCTGGGATGTGGTTATTTTAATGGCTTGTGGGCAGTATGCAATGGCCACAGCACTGGCGCGAAGACATCTTTGCTGACATCACGTATTTAGAACTTGTCCCGATTCTATTAGCATTTCATATCTGGGGAGAAAGTCTAGTCAATAAAAAGATCATTCTGAGGTCAGACAATAATGCTTTAATAGAAATATTAGTTTTTATAACCTTACAAAGAAATATCCAAATTAAAGCTAAGCACATTTGTGGGAAAATAAACGAAATATGTGATGCTATCAGTCGATTTCAGTGGATGCGGTACGACAGACTTCTTCCGGTACACGTGTCCAGGCTACCACACCCAGTACCAGAGTCATTCAATAAGACAACCAATCTGAAATAAATAGACTGATAGACGCCTCATTAGCAGATAATACTCATAAGACTTACAAATCTGCAATTTCCAGTTTTGAATTCTTTTGTAAACAAATTGTGTGTATGGATATCTGCCCCCCTATGGTATTAAAACAATATATAGCGTTCTTGTCATTGAGGCAATATTCCTATTATTCCCCCTACGGTTGGTGTATTAAAACAATATATAGCGTTCTTGTCATTGGGGCAATATTCCTATTATTCCCCCTACGGTTGATGTATTAAAACAATATATAGCGTTCTTGTCATTGAGGCAATATTCCTATTATTCCCCCTACGGTTGATGTATTAAAACAATATATAGCGTTCTTGTCATTGGGGCAATATTCCTATTATTCCCCCTACGGTTGATGTATTAAAACAATATATAGCGTTCTTGTCATTGGGGCAATATTCCTATTATTCCCCCTACGGTTGATGTATTAAAACAATATATAGCGTTCTTGTCATTGGGGCAATATTCCTATTATTCCCCCTACGGTTGATGTATTAAAACAATATATAGCGTTCTTGTCATTGGGGCAATATTCCTATTATTCCCCCTACGGTTGATGTATTAAAACAATATATAGCGTTCTTGTCATTGGGGCAATATTCCTATTATTCCCCCTACGGTTGGTGTATTAAAACAATATATAGCGTTCTTGTCATTGGGGCAATATTCCTATTATTCCCCCTACGGTTGGTGTATTAAAACAATATATAGCGTTCTTGTCATTGGGGCAATATTCCTATTATTCCCCCTACGGTTGATGTATTAAAACAATATATAGCGTTCTTGTCATTGGGGCAATATTCCTATTATTCCCCCTACGGTTGATGTATTAAAACAATATATAGCGTTCTTGTCATTGGGGCAATATTCCTATTATTCCCCCTACGGTTGATGTATTAAAACAATATATAGCGTTCTTGTCATTGTGGCAATATTCCTATTATTCCCCCTACGGTTGATGTATTAAAACAATATATAGCGTTCTTGTCATTGAGGCAATATTCCTATTCTTTGGTTAGCACCCACTTAGCAGCCATTAGCTATGTAAGCAAACTAAATGATATGCCAGATAACACAAAACGTTTTGTCGTGAAACGAATGGTTGAAGGTTTACGTAGAACAAGGAAGCGAAATGGTTGAAGGTTTACGTAGAACAAGGAAGCCAAATGGTTGAAGGTTTACGTAGAACAAGGAAGCCAAATGGTTGAAGGTTTACGTAGAACAAGGAAGCGAAATGGGTGAAGGTTTACGTAGAACAAGGAAGCCAAATGGTTGAAGGTTTACGTAGAACAAGGAAGCGAAATGATACCAGCGAACCCATTACACATGAAATTCTTGGGAAATTGATAACAGTTTTACAATCTGTCTGTAGATCTCAACATGAAACTTCTGTTCACGGCAGCCATTTGTCTTGCTTTCATTGGGCTTTTACGATTAAGTGAATTCACTCTTCCACATAAAAGTCAAACAGACCAATCATACCATTTGATGACGTAACAATATATGAAAAGCACTTGAGAATATATATTCGATCATCGAAAACTGATCAAAAATGCAATGGCTGCTCTGTGAATATATCAATAGATCCGCAAAACCAGTCTTGTGTAGAGCACATTAAATCGTACATGTTCTACCGACCAAACGACAATGACCCCTTGTTCTGTCATGTTGACGGATCCCCACTAACTAGTTTCCAGTTCAGCACAGTCCTGAAAAAGGCCCAAAAATGTGCAGGATTGGACTGTAAGAAAGTCAAATCACATAGATTTCGGATTGGTGGGGCGTCACAAATGTTCAGAGATGGCTGTTCCATTAATGACATCAAAACTAGGGGCCGGTGGAATTCAAACAGATATAAGTCATACTTAAGGTAAATACTGATGCCGTTCACTGACCTGGTATTGTCTACAATTTTAAGAACAAGCAAAACTCCAAGAACTAAGTAAAGAACTAAGTACAGTAGTATTATACGATATATGAATTAAAACACGCGGATTTATTGTGATGATATGATTTGTATATTCAGATTGATACTACAAATGGTTGTTTTGAATACAGGAGAATAGATGATTGTTTTGGAATACAGTAGAAACGATAGCATTGAATATAAAGTAGTAAATTATGATAAAGAAAGAGATACATTGTAAAAGAAATATGTGTTGGATCAGCCATATTGCCTTCGGGCCCGGTGATCTGTTGATTGAAGCTATATAATAGGTAATATGAATCCCAGCGTTTTTGACACCACCCACGGGTCATTTACGCATTTTTCAAAACATTACCCCAAATGATATCATTTTGGCTCTTAAATACCCCTTTAATAAATAATTAGTAGCTACTAATTAATATCGCAGTTCTAATGAACGTGTAAATGTAAAAGAAATATGTATTTTGGTTGACATGTTTATAAAACGATAATTATGATATAGGGCTGGAGCTGCAAGACTAGATTCTGTTACACTGTATATACGTTACATTCTCGTTTCCAATAATTGTGTTTTATACCTTGTTACTGGTTATACATAAAGCAATGGAACATTTTCAGCTCAAATGTCAATTTCCGTCTGGATAATTGGGTCGTCCTTAATCCGAGGGGCATCAGATAGGGTCCAGCTCAGACAGGATGGGAAACATCTGGGCCTTTCCACATACGGTATAGAAATTGAATGGTTTTATGAAGGAGGAATGATAATACAAGATGTTAAGCACAATATTGATCAGTTAAGCACAGTATTGATCAGTTAAGCACAGTATTGATCAGTTAAGCACAGTATTGATCAGTTAAGCACCGTATTGATCAGTTAAGCACAGTATTGATCAGTTAAGCACAGTATTGATCAGTTAAGCAGAGTATTGATCAGTTAAGCACAGTATTGATCAGTTAAGCACAGTATTGATCAGTTAAGCAGAGTATTGATCAGTTAAGCACAGTATTGATCAGTTAAGCAGATTATTGATCAGTTAAGCACCGTATTGATCAGTTAAGCACAGTATTGATCAGTTAAGCACAGTATTGATCAGTTAAGCACCGTATTGATCAGTTAAGCACCGTATTGATCAGATAAGCACAGTATTGATCAGTTAAGCACAGTATTGATCAGTTAAGCACAGTATTGATCAGTTAAGCACCGTATTGATCAGTTAAGCACCGTATTGATCAGTTAAGCACAGTATTGATCAGTTAAGCACCGTATTGATCAGTTAAGCAGAGTATTGATCAGTTAAGCACCGTATTGATCAGTTAAGCAGAGTATTGATCAGTTAAGCACCGTATTGATCAGTTAAGCACAGTATTGATCAGTTAAAAATATTTCATGACAATCCTGATTATGTCATACTGCACTGTGGTGGAAACAATATAGGCCGACAACAGGGGATCGAACTTAGACGGCATATTAAGGAATTACTGTATGAAGGCCCAGATTGTTTACAGGCGTTATTACCAAATACAATATTCATTTGGTCCCAGATTATTCCCAGACGAACTTGGAGATATATACCTTTAAATCGCCGCGCAAACACAATCAGAAAACGAATAAACTTGGAGATATATACCTTTAAATCGCCTCGCAAACACAATCAGAAAACGAATAAACTTGGAGATATATACCTTTAAATCGCCTCGCAAACACAATCAGAAAACGAATAAACTTGGAGATATATACCTTTAAATCGCCTCGCAAACACAATCAGAAAACGAATAAACTTGGAGATATATACCTTTAAATCGCCTCGCAAACACAATCAGAAAACGAATAAATTTGGAGATATATACCTTTAAATCGCCTCGCAAACACAATCAGAAAACGAATAAATTTGGAGATATATACCTTTAAATCGCCGCGCAAACACAATCAGAAAACGAATAAATAGCTGTGTTGGGGCTTACATAATAAAAAAGGCGGAGCATACATCAAGTATCCTAATTTAAACGAGGAACACAAATTCTTTGCTCCAGATGATACTCATTTAAGTCCATTGGGATATGATATTATGTTAAATAATCTCTCTGCGGCTATTTATTCTATCATCTTGAATGGATGTTATGTTTACCCAAATGACTTGTAATCTTAGTTTTAGGAACAATGTATAATGTCAGTGAAGATGTGTCTGACTTGGTGGCATTTTCTTTATAAACAACTAGATTATATATAGACATGTATAATGCTAGTTTACTCTGTTACAATAAATACTACCACTACTTAATATTGGGAAATATGTCATATATACATATATAGTGTTAAAATGTAGTTAAAGGGCTTTAAAAACTATTTCAGACCATATTAAGGAATGTATGGCTACATATTCGCTATTCAGCACCAAAATAATGTATTGATTATTGGCCCTGGCTGATATTCATGCCATACCGCTTTGGCGGAAGGGTCTCTGGAGACTGCTTAGTATCCAGGGGCCCTTTTGGGCGTATTATAGCATAACTATATATATTGCTGCCGGTAACGGAGCAAATGATCACTTATACTATTAATATTCACATTCGTTTAAATAATATAATATTAATATATCACCAGCCATGGCCAATATTTGCCAATACTAAAATAAAATTCATTAGACGTTTATATTTGTTGGGTTATTTGTCTCTAGGTAAATAAAGTTTAAACATATTTTTAGCTATACACAAAACATTAAATGTTGCCTTGAGTTTCATTTTCCGTCTAGACACATTAAATCTGTGTTTGGAACACCAGTGTGGATACTGTTTTTGCTTAGTTTGCTTAGTTTGTGTAATATTTGTATATATAGTGCTTAATTGATATCCATTCATGTACATGCACTGTATGTTATTATCTTCATTCAGTACTGGAGATAGATATCTATCTATTATATGAAAATTGAATACAAAGATGTAATATTATCAATCCAGCTAATTGCTCAATGAATTTAATAGTGTATAATATTAAAACACTTAGGGTACCTCCTGAAACCATTATATATATTGGATCTTTCATTATTATTACATTGCTATTTATTAAAAGGGGATGATTTAAAGGTCAGAAGATGTAGCATCAGAGATTCATAAACATCGGATATTAAATTAGTTAAAATGGATTTGTTTAACGAGTCTACCTAAATACGATAAAAACTAGTCTCCGTCTGACTCGTTAAATAAATTCAATAACTAATGAACACGAATAGAAGATACTATTTATAACATAATAATAATAATAATAATAATAATAATAATAATAATAATAATAATAATAATAATAATAATAATAATAATAATAATAATAATAATAATAATAATAATAATAATAATAATAATAATATAATAATAAAATAATAATAATAATAATAAAATAATAATAATATAATAATAATAATATAATAATAATATAATAATAATATAATAATAATATAATAATAATAATAATAATTGCACAATATCTGTGCTTTAGTTACAATCAATGAAGTGCGCTACGCGGTCAGCTGTGAATGAATATTAAACGCAACAAAAAATAATTCAAAAAACAGTTGCAAACACAAAAGTATGCAAACTTATATATTCGATATTAACGAATAACTCTAAACCGGATGTTATTAGGCAAACTGTAAAATGGGAAACTATGTTATCAATAGTCGATACTAACTGGAAAAATATATTCACACAACCGATTAGAATAACCATAGAAACGAAATTAAGAGCATTTCAATATAAATACTTAATGCACATAATTCCAAATAACGTTTTCCTATTTAAATGTAATACAGTTGCATCGCAACTTTGTGACTTTTGCATAATGCATAATGATTCTAACGTTCATATGTTTTGGGAATGCCACTATATACAGAATTTCTGGATTAAGATAACACATTTCTTAAGAACAATGTTGCAAACAGATAATTTGGCTCAATTTAATTATGAACATATTTCGTTATGTAATTTCAAACACAATAGCAAAATGTATGAAAGGAACATAAATTATACTATACTATTTGCTTTATCTTTAAATGCAAATGTGAGAAGATTAAACCAAATGAAGTCCAATTTATAGCATATTTTAAAAGGAAAATAAAACTAGAAGAAACAATCTCAATTCTCAAAGATACACAAAATACGTTCAATGAGAAATGGAGACAGTTTTTGGATCTTATCGACTAACTTGTCAATAAATGCATGCTATATATAGACAATCATCCACCCTTAGCTCCACTGAAACTTCCTAGTACTTTCTTTTGCTAATCTTATCTCTTCTACTTAAAAATTACTCCTCCCTCCCAATATACATCGGGTTAGTATTTCAACGCTTTACGTAACTTCACATGATTACGTATAACATAATATAAATATCATTCATGAATTATGCGCATAGATAGTGCTGCAGGCTGTTAGCACTTGTCAGCTGTTAGCACTTGTCAACTACATGTTTACACGTTCTTTGTTTTCAATACATGTACATGCTTGGAAAGTCTACAGTCTGTGTAATTATGATGTATATGTGTAATTAGTATGTATATGTGTAATTATTAAGTATGTGTGTAATTATTATGTATATGTGTAATTAGTATGTATATGTGTAATTATTATGTATATGTGTAATTATTATGTATATGTGTAATTAGTATGTATATGTGTAATTATTATGTATATGTGTAATTATTATGTATATGTGTAATTATTATGTATATGTGTAATTATTATGTATATGTGTAATTATTATGTATATGTGTAATTATTATGTATATGTGTAATTAGTATGTATATGTGTAATTATTATGTATATGTGTAATTATTATGTATATGTGTAATTATTATGTATATGTGTAATTATTATGTATATGTGTAATTAGTATGTATATGTGTAATTATTATGTATATGTGTAATTATTATGTATATGTGTAATTAGTATGTATATGTGTATGTGTAATTAGTATGTATATGTGTAATTATTATGTATATGTGTAATTATTATGTATATGTGTAATTATTATGTATATGTGTATGTGTAATTAGTATGTATATGTGTAATTAGTATGTATATGTGTATGTGTAATTAGTATGTATATGTGTAATTATTATGTATATGTGTAATTATTATGTATATGTGTAATTATTATGTATATGTGTAATTATTATGTATATGTGTAATTATTATGTATATGTGTAATTATTATGTATATGTGTAATTATTATGTATATGTGTAATTATTATGTATATGTGTAATTATTATGTATATGTGTAATTATTATGTATATGTGTAATTAGTATGTATAGTTATGTGTAATTAGTATGTATATGTGTAATTATTATGTATATGTGTAATTAGTATGTATATGTTATGTAATTAGTATGTATATGTGTAATTATTATGTATATGTGTAATTATATGTATATGTGTAATTATTATGTATATGTGTAATTATTATGTATATGTGTAATTATTATGTATATGTGTAATTATTATGTATATGTGTAATTATTATGTATATTGTGTAATTATTATGTATATGTGTAATTATTATGTATATGTGTAATTATTATGTATATGTGTAATTATTATGTATATGTGTAATTATTATGTATATGTGTAATTATTATGTATATGTGTAATTATTATGTATATGTGTAATTAGTATGTATATGTGTATGTGTAATTATTATGTATATGTGTAATTATTATGTATATGTGTAATTATTATGTATATGTGTAATTATTATGTATATGTGTAATTATTATGTATATGTGTAATTATTATGTATATGTGTAATTATTATGTATATGTGTATGTGTAATTAGTATGTATATGTGTAATTATTATGTATATGTGTAATTATTATGTATATGTGTAATTATGATGTATATGTGTAATTATTATGTATATGTGTAATTATGATGTATATGTGTAATTATTATGTATATGTGTAATTATTATGTATATGTGTAATTATTATGTATATGTGTAATTATTATGTATATGTGTAATTATTATGTATATGTGTAATTATTATGTATATGTGTAATTATTATGTATATGTGTAATTATTATGTATATGTGTAATTATTATGATATATGTGTAATTATTATGTATATGTGTAATTATTATGTATATGTATATGTGTAATTATTATGTATATGTGTAATTATTATGTATATGTGTAATT
>CM026404.1:24752472-24813304 GCA_014843695.1 Archivesica marissinica
TATATGTGTAATTATTATGTATATGTGTAATTATTATGTATATGTGTAATTATTATGTATATGTGTAATTAGTATGTATATGTGTAATTATTATGCATATGTGTAATTATTATGTATATGTGTAATTATTATGTATATGTGTAATTATTATGTATATGTGTAATTAGTATGTATATATGTAATTATTATGTATATGTGTAATTATTATGTATATGTGTAATTAGTATGTATATGTGTATGTGTAATTAGTATGCATATGTGTAATTATCATGTATATGTGTAATTATTATGTATATGTGTAATTATTATGTATATGTGTATGTGTAATTATTATGTATATGTGTAATTAGTATGTATATGTGTATGTGTAATTAGTATGAATATGTGTAATTATTATGTATATGTGTAATTATTATGTATATATGTAATTATTATGCATATGTGTAATTATTATGTATATGTGTAATTATTATGTATATGTGTAATTATTATGTATATGTGTAATTATTATGTATATGTGTAATTATTATGCATATGTGATATTATGATATATGTGTAATTTTATGTATAGTGTAAATTAGATGCATGTGTTATGTGTAATTAGTATGTATATGGAAATTGTATAGTAATATGTGTAATTAGTATGTATATTGGATGCGTAATTAGTATGTATATGTGTAATTAGTATGTATATGATGTAATTAAATAGTATATGTGTAATTATTATGTATTGTGTAAGTATAGCATATGTGATTCTTATGTATATGTTTAATTATATGTATATGTGTAATTCAGATGCATATGGTAATAATATAGTATATGTGTAATTATTAGTATATGTGTAATTAGTATGTATATGTGACAATTATTATGTATATAGTGTAATAATATGCATATGTGATATTATGTATATTTGTAATTATTATGCATATGTGTAATTATTATGTATATGTGTAATTAGTATGCATATGTGTAATTAGTATAGTATATGTGTAATTAGTATAGTATATGTGTAATTATTATGTATATGTGTAATTATTATAGTATATGTGTAATTATTATGTATATGTGTAATTATTATGTATATGTGTAATTAGTATGTATATGTGTAATTAGTATAGTATATGTGTAATTATTATGTATATGTGTAATTATTATAGTATATGTGTAATTAGTATGATATATGTGTAATTAGTATGTATATGTGTAATTATTATGTTGTGTAATTATGATGTATATGTGTAATTAGTAGTATATGTGTAAATATGTAATGTAATTAGTTGTATTGTGTAATTAGTAATGTATATGTAATTATTATAGTATATGTATGTATATGTGTAATTATTATGTATATGTGTAATTATTAGTATATGTGTAATTATTATGTATATGTGAAAATATGTGTAATTAGTAGTATATGTGTATGTGTAATTATTATGTATATGTGTAATTATTATGATATGTGTAATTAGTATGTATATGTGTAATTTTATGTATATGTGTAAAATTATTATGTATATGTGTAATATATTAATGTATATGTGTAATTAGTATGTATATGTGTATAGTATGTATATGTGTAATTGTATATGTGTATGTGTAATTAGTATGTATATGTGTAATTATTATGTATATGTGTAATTATTATGTATATGTGTAATTAGTATGTATATGTGTAATTATTATGTATATGTGTAATTATTATGTATATGTGTAATTATTATGTATAGTTATGTGTAATTAGTATGTATATGTGTAATTATTATGTATATGTGTAATTATTATGTATATGTGTAATTAGTATGTATATGTGTAATTATTATGTATATGTGTAATTAGTATGTATATGTGTAATTATTATGTATATGTGTAATTATTATGTATATGTGTAATTATTATGTATATGTGTAATTATTATGTATATGTGTAATTATTATGTATATGTGTAATTATTATGTATATGTGTATTATTATGTATATGTGTAATTATTATGTATATGTGTAATTATTATGTATATGTGTAATTATTATGTATATGTGTAATTATTATGTATATGTGTAATTATTATGTATATGTGTAATTATTATGTATATGTGTAATTATTATGTATATGTGTAATTATTATGTATATGTGTAATTATTATGTATATGTGTAATTATTATGTATATGTGTAATTATTATGTATATGTGTAATTAGTATGTATATGTGTAATTATTATGTATATGTGTAATTAGTATGTATATATGTAATTATTATGTATATGTGTAATTATTATGTATATGTGTAATTATTATGTATATATGTAATTATTATGTATATGTGTAATTATTATGTATATGTGTAATTATTATGTATATGTGTATTATTATGTATATGTGTAATTATTATGTATATGTGTAATTATTATGTATATGTGTAATTATTATGTATATGTGTATTATTATGTATATGTGTAATTATTATGTATATATGTAATTATTATGTATATGTGTAATTATTATGTATATGTGTAATTATTATGTATATGTGTAATTATTATGTATATGTGTAATTATTATGTATATGTGTAATTATGATTTATATTGATCAGGAAATAAAAATCGAAAAAACAAAACAAAAAATAGTGCACATTAAAATTGTACTTATTACTTTGCTATGGTGATATTCAATTTTCAGAATTCTAATATATTTTTTGTATATTTGCGTTTCCCAAGAAGTGTACTCCAGGACAAAGGTATCAAGCAAAAATGAAAACGAAAAAGGAGAGGAGAGTTAAAGAATAGCCTAAGCATAACATTAACATAAACAACCATTTAACAATTTGTTTCTTTAATAAAGTTTTGTACTGTTCGCCGATTTCTCCACAACACGGCCGATATATCCACAAAAACACAGATATTTCCAAAACAACGCTGATACATCAACAACAACGCCAATACCTTCAGAACAACGCCGATAACTCCACAACACCAGTATCTCCACAACAACGCCGATACCTCCACAACACCAGTATCTCCACAACAACGCCGATACCTCCACAACACCAGTATCTCCACAACAACGCCGATATCTCCACAACACCAGTATCTCCACAACAACGCCGATAACTCCACAACACCAGTATATCCACAACAACGCCGATACTTCCACAACACCAGTACCTCCACAACAACGCCGATACCTCCACAACACCAGTACCTCCACAACAACGCCGATAACTCCACAACACCAGTATCTCCACAACAACGCCGATATCTACACAACACCAGTATCTCTACAACAACGCCGATATCTCCACAACACCAGTATCTCTACAACAACGCCAATATCTCCACAACACCAGTGTCTCCACAACAACGCAGATATCTCCACAACACCAGTATCTCCACAACAACGCCGATATCTCCACAACACCAGTATCTCTACAACAACGCCGATATCTCCACAACACCAGTACCTCCACAACAACGCCGATAACTCCACAACACCAGTATCTCCACAACAACGCCGATATCTCCACAACACCAGTATCTCCACAACAACGCCGATATCTCCACAACACCAGTATCTCCACAACAACGCCGATACCTCCACAATACCAGTATCTCCACAACAACGCCTATATCACCACAACACCAGTACATTCACAACAACAACGTCAGTATCTCTACAACAACGCCAATACCTTCAGAACAACGCCGATACCAGTATCTCCACAACAACGCCGATATCTCCACAGCACCAGTATCTCCACAACAACGCCGATACCTCCACAACACCAGTAACTCCACAACAACGCCGATACCTCCACAACACCAGTACCTCCACAACAACGCCGATATCTCCACAACACCAGTATCTCCACAACAACGCCGATAACTCCACAACACCAGTATATCCACAACAATGCCGATACGTCCACAACACCAGTACCTCCACAACAACGCCGATACCTCCACAACACCAGTACCTCCACAACAACGCCGATATCTCCACAAAAACACAGATATTTCCAAAACAACGCTGATACATCAACAACAACGCCAATACCTTCAGAACAACGCCGATACCTCTACTATATCCAAACAAACACCGATCTCAATAGTAAAGCCGATACCTCCACAAGGACGCCGATATCTCTACAACAAAGCTCATACAACAACGCCGATAATTCCACAACAACGCCAATACCTCCACCACATCGTCGATATCTCTACAATAACGCCAGTATCTCCACAACAACGCCGGTATCTCCACAACAACGCCAGTATCTCCACAACAACGCCATTACCTCCACAACAATGCCGATATCTCCACAACAGCGATATATCCACAACACCAGTATCTCCACAACAACGCCAGTAACTCCACAACAACGCCAGTATCTCCATAACAACGCCAGTATCTCAATAACATCGCTGCCAACTCCACAACAATGTTTACATCGTCATAACAATGTTTATATCTTCATAACAACCCCAGTATCTCCACAGCAACGCCGATATCTCCCCAAATCAGTATCTCCACAACAACGTCGATATCTCCACAACAACGCCGATATCTCCACAATACCAGTATCTCCACAACAACCCCGATATCTCCACAACACCAGTTACTCCACAACAACGCCGATATATCCACAACACCAGTATCTCCACAACAACGCCGATATATCCACAACACCAGTATCTCCACAACAACGCCGATATCTCCACAACAACGCCGATATATTCACAAAACACAGATATTTCCAAAACAACGCTGATACATCAACAACGCCAATACCTTCAGAACAACGCCGATACCAGTATCTCTACAACAACGCCGATATCTCCACAACACCAGTATCTCCACAACAACGCCGATATATCCACAACACCAGTAACTCCACAACAACGCCGATATATCCACAACACCAGTATCTCCACAACAACGCCGATATATCCACAACACCAGTATCTCCACAACAACGCCGATATGTCCACAACACCAGTATCTCCACAACAACGCCGATATATCCACAACACCAGTATCTCCACAACAACGCCGATATCTCCACAATACCAGTACCTCCACAACAACGCCGATATATCCACAAAACACAGATATTTCCAAAACAACGCTGATACATCAACAACAACGCCAATACCTTCAGAACAACGCCGATACCAGTATCTCTACAACAACGCCGATATCTCCACAACACCAGTAACTCCACAACAACGCCGATATATCCACAACACCAGTATCTCCACAACAACGCCGATATCTCCACAATACCAGTATCGCCACAACAACGCCGATATATCCACAAAACACAGATATTTCCAAAACAACGCTGATACATCAACAACAACGCCAATACCTTCAGAACAACGCCGATACCTCTACTATATCCAAACAAACGCCGACCTCCATAGCAACGCCGATACCTCCACAAGGACGCCGATATATCTACAACAAAGCTCATACAACAACGCCGATAATTCCACAACAACGCCAATACCTCCACCACATTGTCGATATCTCCACAACAACGCCAGTATCTCCAAAACAACGCCGGTATCACCACAACAACACCAGTATCTCAACAACAACGCCAGTATCTCCACAACAACGCCGATATCGCCACAACACCGATATCTCCACAACACCAGTATCTCCACAACAACGCTAGTATCTCCACAACAACGCCAGTATCTCCACAACAACGCCAGTATCTCAATAACAGCGCTGCTACCGCCACAACAATGTTTATATCGTCATAACAATGTTTATATCTTCATAACAACACCAGTAGCTCCACAGCAACGCCGATATCTCCCCAAACCAGTATCTCCACAACAACGCCGATATCTCCACAACAACGCCGATATCTCCACAACAACGCCGATATCTCCACAATACCAGTATCTCCACAACAACGCCAGTATCTCCACAACAACGCCAGTATCTCCACAACAACGCCAGTATCTCAATAACAGCGCTGCTATCTCCACAACAATGTTTATATCGTCATAACAATGTTTATATCTTCATAACAACACCAGTATCTCCACAACAACGCCGATACCTCCCCAAACCAGTATCTCCACAACAACGCCGATAGCTCCACAACACCAGTATCTCCACAACAACGCCGATACCTCCACAACACCAGTATCTCCACAACAACGCCGATACCTCCACAACACCAGTATCTCCACAACAACGCCGATATCTCCACAACACCAGTATCTCCACAACAACACCGATAACTCCACAACACCAGTATCTCCACAACAACGCCGATAACTCCACAACACCAGTACCTCCACAACAACGCCGATATCTCCACAACACCAGTATCTCCACAACAACGCCGATATCTACACAACAACACCAGTATCTCCACAACAACGCCAGTACCTCCATAATAACGCTGCTATCTCCACAACAACGCCAGTATCTCCATAGCAGCGCTGCTATCTCCACTACAATGTTTATATCGTCATAACATGTTTATATCTTCATAACAACACCAGTAACTCCACAACAACGCCGATATCTCCACAACACCAGTGTCTCCACAACAATGTTTATATCTACATAACAACGTCGATGATACGATCCATAGCAAAGCTGATATCTTCACAACATCGCTGATATCTCCACAGCATCGTTGATCTATCCACAACAACGCCGACACCTCCACAACAACGCCGACATCTCCACAACAACGCCAGTACCTCCACAACAGCGCCAGTATCTCCACAACAACGCCAATATCTCCATAACAGCGCTGATATCTCCACAACAATGTTTATATCTTCATAACAACGTCGATGATTCCATAGCAAAGCCGATATCCCCATAACAACGCTGATATCTCCACAGCATCGCTGATCTATCCACAACAACGCTGATATCTCCACAACAACGCTGATATCTCCACAGCATCGCTGATCTATCCACAACAACGCTGATATCTCCACAGCATCGCTGATCTATCCACAACAACGCTGATATCTATATGGCAGCAATGCTATCTCAGTTACCTATGCCAAATTATCAATACATATATTATATATACATGTATCAATGAGTTGTAATTGTACATGAGCGGCCTCTATGGCTGGGTGGTTGACGTCAAATTACCTAACCATTACCCACTTAGGTGTCTAATTCTTTCATGTGAGGAATTGATCTAGTTGGCCTGCGGAAGGTCGATGGTTGTACCCAGGTATCCGACGGTTCCTGAAATACTGTTCGGAGTGGCACCCGGGCTCGTCTTCCACCAATACTAGCTGGAGAATCCATGTATGACCTAAGCTGTTTGGTGCGACTGTAACCCCCCAAAACAAAAGTAGTCTATGCCAATGATACACTGTGATGAATGGTATGATGAAAGCTTGCATATATATTTCGTACGTGTCTCTCGCGATGAGACGTGTATACTGTTTAAGGAGGTTTGTGCTTTAGGTTTAAAGCCGCACAACAGTTTATATCATATGGCGTCTCTCCTAGTGCCCATTCGAGCAGTATTTCCGACATAGAAGGGCATCCTGGTAGAACCACCGACCTTCCATAAGTCAGCTGGATAGCTTCATCACATGATTGAATTCGAAAACTTATTTAGATATAAATATCGGTATTAATTTAGTAATTAACATCTAGGTTCTTGCGGATGTTGTATATTGTGTGTGTGGATATTGCACACGATGTATAAATGAGACTGAACGTAAGTCCTTAAACATGTTATTATAAAGCCTCCGCCTACGTTTGAAATTTATTAACGACACTAGCCGATGCTATATAAGCTTATGAATCCAGTAGCAGCGCCATTGTGACATACATTTATACAAACATATATCGTGCAACATGGCGCCGTCTGTCAGGCAAGCATGTACTACGGTTTACATTGTCTATAGTTTAATATTGTTGCCATTTGTACCAGGCAATGCCACTATATATCTAACTGACATACTAGACGAAATAGAAGAAGACGAACTTAGAAATATTACAATCGAGTGGGCTTCAATTTGTCCTAGGATGATGCTGATATGCAATGATGTCATCGAAAATACTGACAACGTAACTTTAAATGAAAAGTATGCACCAGCCGATATGTGTTGCAACAGTTGCAAGTGCGGGGATTGCGATAGATCGTATACTTGTTGTGCGCATGTCAGAGGCAAATATCTTGCTAAAAAGAAGAAATATTTGAAGTACTTGACATGTATGGACACATATAAATATGTTAGCGAAAACGAAAGAAGTGTTCTTGAACAGTTGGAGTACGAATTTGATAACAATGGGTTTCTTTTTGTAACAACTTGTCCCGAGTATACTGCGACCGAACAGAAGTATTTGTGTGAGTATGACGACGAGGATGACACCCGCTCATTGTTTCAAACGATTCCGGTTACCGCCGACGGCATTCAGTTCAAGAACAGGCATTGCGCTGCTTGTCACGGCATTGCTATGGAGAGCGTGGTCACCTGGGATGTGCAAATAAGGTACTGCATTACTATTTATTATAATATATTGCGTTTTTATTTTCGGGACGATAAGATTATTCGTCGCCAAATAAAGATTTCGATTTCGCTAACATATACCAAATTGGTTGTTGTCTACATAACTCGATGGTAAACGTTTAGCATGTCCACACGCGCGAATTCAAGAACAGAACAGAACAACATTTTATTATCAGACGTGTACATAATCATATACTATATTGCCATCACGTGACTGGTTAGATACATATTCAAGTGTGTGTTTATTGTATTAGTAACAGATGTCAGCAGAATATCATACAGAATCAAATATTATTTATCAAGAAACACGGTTACGTTGACATTAAATTGTCGTTAAGTCTTACAGAACATGAACACCACTGTCCTCGCTGTCGTAAGCCAATTCGTACCACACACTGGCAATAGTTATATTCTTACTATTTGAGAAAACAATTGATACGACGGCCACGGGATTTAAAGAACATGAACACCACTGTGCTCGCCTTTCATTATGTTTGTTTGTCTGTATGTTTCGGGGGCTTACAGTCGCTCCAACAGCTTAGGTAGGTCATATGGGCAACTTTGCAACACCACTGATAAATACTGATATCACATGAAATATTTCGATATCCCAGTGGGATGTCAACCTATAGCGGCGAGGGGTAAACGATTTGAAGTCAACGATCATAACAACTCGGCCATAGAGTCCCACCAGCACCCCCTAAAACACCGTATATTAAGTAAATTTATTGGCAGATGTTTTATTTTGGATATATTTACGATCAGTAACGATTCCGCCAAATCTAAATCACGCCATTACGTTGCATGTTAAGTCATCGCCAATATAAACAAAGCGAAAGCAAATGCGATGTTTTAAAAATGGAGGCCATCTGACGGTTATGTCTAAATCCTAGATGAATCCCGTTCCGAACAGAAATGAAGAAACTGTATTAAAGTTTAAAGTTTATCTATTTTACAACGATTGCAAAACAAGCTTTAATAACATATTATATTATATTAATCACTCTCGTTGGCTTGGATGAAAGCGTAAATGTGGTCATTCGTGTGGGCGAAAACACACATGTTCGACCTGGCAACTACCGTACCATCTCACATATTTCTCAGTCCAAGGATCGAACTCGTGTTGAATTGGTGAGAAGCGAGAATGCTAACCACGCCGCACTAGCAAGTGATCTCGTCAGGTACGATAGTTCCAGATAGCTGTGTTCGAATTATTGAAATTTGAACAATGCATTATATAGAAATTAATGCCGGGACCCAACGATGCAGTCCCACAAAAGGGGCGGTTCTAGTTAACCGAGTTCTAAGCAACGAAGTTTGACTGTAATTCGAATAATCGGACTCTCTGTATTGCAGATGTTCACGCGGAGATGAAAACTTGGATATGAGTGACCCAGAGACTCTCAATGCCCTTATTCGACAACGTGACGACTGTTTCCTGCATTACTCACAACCGGCAACCCAGACGAGCACGCCTCTATCTCCATGCCAGTCTGATATAGTGAGGACGTGTAATACGACAGAGTTGTGGAATGTGTACGATAAACATGTTGAAGACTTATGCTTGAATCCTTTACTAGAAGAAAACCATTTTACCAGAGTACACGGGATTAAAGTCGCGTAAGTATTGTAGAACATAATCTAAACGAATCCATTTTCCATATACGCTTTGTTTTTTCTGTATATTTGGGGGGTGGGGCGGGATGGCATTGGGGGTAATGCGATTAATCTGAGCAGCATTTCAGGATCGGGCTGGTACCTGGTTAGAACCACCGACCTTCCCCAAGTACCTAACTCGAAAACATTCGACACCCCCAGTTGGGACACGAACTTGCAGCGGTCAGGAGCAAATGCTCAGAAATCACTAGCCCACAGAGCCACCCACTAGTACTAGAATGCTCCAGCGTGGCTCTGCAGATCAAATGCTCAGAAATCACTAGCCCACATAGCCACCCACTAGTACTAGAATGCTCCAGCGTGGCTCTGCAGATCAAATGCTCAGAAATCACTAGCCCACAGAGCCACCCATTAGTACTAGAATGCTCCAGCGTGGCTCTGCAGAGCAAATGCTCAGAAATCACTAGCCCACAGAGCCACTCATTAGTACTAGATAACTCCATCGTGGCTCTGTATATCAAATGCTCAGAAATCACTAGCCCACATAGCCACCCACTAGTACTAGAATGCTCCATCGTGGCTCTGCAGATCAAATGGCGATGCATGGTGCATTTGTTTCTTTCAGATTTAAGAACATTTTTTGTGCCATTTGTAATGCTGTACCCGTTGGTATGACTGACTGCGAAGTCATACAAGAAATGCAGCATTTGGCTATCAACTTCCGTATTCTACTCCAATTCTCACAAGTTGAAACTGATGTGGACTATTCGAAGAGAACCTGCAAACTTGCCCAAGAATTCATACCAGTAATGGTAGGTCTTTGTTTAGTTTGTAAACTGCCCGTCATGTCTCACTAACCGCTCTCAATGCTAACAACTGTATATTGTAACTTACTGTTGATTGGGTGGAATTCCCGACTTGTGTATATATATTCCACTATCCACAATAACAAGTAGATTGTCGCGGATCAGTAGTCCAGTGGTAACACGCTCGACTCGTAATCCAGGGGTCGCTGGTTCGATTCCCCGCTACACCATACTGAAATTACTAATAGTCTTTCGGATGGGACTTTAAACCGAGGTCTCGTGTCGGTGCTTTACACAGTGCACGTAAAAGAACCAGAGGAGTCTCTGGAATGGGGCCCTGTCTGTTTCATTGCACCAGCCTCCAAAATATAAAATGACTAATCTCTTCAGGGGGCGTAGCTCATATGGGGTCACCGGTAGCGACGCTAAATAAACGCAACACACACAAACAAAACAACTAGACAGTCTCTCGGGGATGTCACCCTTATAAATGGGTTTCCGGTGACGACGATAAATAAACCAAATAATCATAATAAAAAAATTAATAATAGTCGAGTGGTCTAAAGGCTTTAAGCACGCTCACTTGTGGACTTAATGGAGATTCTGAGGCCGTGAGTTCGAGCCCTAGTCTACCATGACCGCCGTTATTTGTAGAACTTGTTTCACACAACACAAACACAAATTTAGCAAATTTATTACATATCACAGTAAAATTTTAAACTATATAAAAGCACTTACTTATTTGGAAATACATAGGCTTTAGCCGAGTCCGAGTCATCTTCCAGTAGTTTTAACTTCAGTGAGTCCTCGGACCGGACCGTGATGTGTGCCGGATCTGGATAGCCCGACGGCGAGCATGTTGTACTAGCGCTGTTTGAACAATGTGCCGACATATTGCTATCATTACAAGTGTTAGTGTCATCACGCACTGAAATAGGGCCCGTCGTGAAATACGAATCAAGCATTTTCTGTCGTTGGCTGTCCGACATTTTACAATAATGCGCATTCCACTCCCGGATTCCACTACATGTGTAATAATATAAATGGCATTATGCCATACGTATACAAACGGAGACAGGCCTACATATAAACCCACGCACTGCCAAATTTAAATGTCTATTTAAAAAAATTCTACCACAGATTTTTACTCTGCTACTATTTTTCTTATTTAAGAAGATAGGTATATGGTGTCAGTGGATACAATGTAGGGTAGTGTCTGAAGTTTTGGAAATGAAGAAACAATTGGAATCCGATTTCATCAAGACCCACAAGAAGTTTTCAAAATATGATAAACTCATAAAAATACTGACATTGAATCCATTGTATCCATTGTGTACATTGTCAATCACTAGTGAGTAGTGAGTGCAGTCAGTGTACGATGACGTCAGAGTTTTATTCTAGTCTATATATATACCATTTCGCTCGCTTGTACGCGCGGTTTTCCGTTTTGTTTAAAGATTTTTGTTTGTTTTGAAAATGATGTGGACGCCACTGCGTACTTGCGTATAGGCAGTTACGCGCCTGCCGGTTGCCCATATGAGCGGCGATAGCATTGAGATTTCGACTTTCATAAGATGCAATTTCGGAGACACATTTATTAATTGGGTAAAACTGCTATATCATAATATTTCGAGTATCATTATTAACAACGGCTATTTCTCGGGTGGTGTTCAAATTTAACGTGGCGTTCGGCAAGGATGTCCGTTATCATCTTCACTATTTATACTGTATATAATTATTATCGAATTGTATGGCTAAAACATAGTCGCCAAAGGCATCACTGCAAAGAGGAAGGAAATTAAGCAAACACTATTTGCAGACGATGTTTCTATCGCTTGACCGATCTTATTTACCACCGTATAGCCAATAATTACCGCGTTGATTTGAATTTTACCTTCCCGGCATAATAAATATGTTGTTTGACCACACTGCCAGTACAATAAATTCATTATGTAGTCAATAATCTAGACCATACAATAAATACATTAGGTAATAAACCACCTTCCCCCAGGCTATAAAAGTATTCTTTAATTGTTTGATAAACCCATTTCATAATGTCCAGCATCTCATATTTCCATTACCCATGTATGTTATTTTGAAATGATTATAGTGCACATGTTATTGCAAAATGTCATGTTTGTAATATGTGTCCCGTAAATAAAGATTCTGTTCTGTTCTGTAAAAATAACTGATCCAAAGAATCCGCTGAAGAACTTATAAAAGTAATAACACATTTTGAATATGCACCTGGGCATAAGCTTAATACAAATAATTTAACATTTAATTCAGGTAAAGCAAGTGGAAAACAAATAGTATGGAATAATTCTAATATAAAAAGAGGATGTAGATCTTCAAACAGTGGTATAACAAAGGTATTAAACTATTTGGAGCATGTTTTAACTACAGAGAGAACAACTTATTGTCATTTGAACAGTTTAAATTAATTTATAATCAAGATAACAAGGACGTTCCTAAAGGTAATCAGTCAAAGCGACACTACATTGGTGAACACGCAAATGTCTGCAGAATGTAATTTGCTATAGTATGGTAATATTTTTTCCAAATGTTTGCCTCAAAACTGAGTATTTCAACAAATAAACAAACGTCGTATACGTTTGTTGACATAATAAAATAATGTAAATAGGATAGACATTCATGCGTAATACAACGCCTTTATCCTGAATAACACGAGATATGGTACATTATGTTTTCTTCCCGGCCCTTCCACCATATATTAACTTATATATACATGAATTATCAAATATGTAAAGTTCTTGATAGTAAACACGTATGCTATTTTGTTTATCTCTAAAGTGTTTGACCGAGTTTGGCACACAGGTCTTTATTCCAATTAAGACAACAAAGATTCGGGTAATTTACTTAACTTGATCGCAGACAACGAGTATTTGTTGGTCAATCAATTTCAAGTAACAAACCGATTACCACAGGCGTACCCCAAGGCTCAGTTTTACGCCTGCTTTTGCCACCTACCCTACCCTACCATACCCTAACCAACCTAACCTAACCTAACCTAACCTAACCTACCCTACCCTACCTGTATAAACTAAATCTGTTGCAGTCCTTTATTATTATTATTTAGCTAGGGATAGTCAACATTATCACCATGCTACTTGTGTGCTTCTGTATTGTATGTTACATTATGACCAATGCAATAAACTAAATTGTTAATAAGACTGTGCACGTCTCGTTTCAGTCTAGCTGCCAGACAGTACAATGCATATCACCAACATCGGTTGACGTTTTACACAATACATGCGTACTAACACGCGCCAATGAACTATATACGAGCATTGTTACAGCTCTGAAAGTTACAATGAATGTATTGGTTCCTTTATCAGCACGAGAAGATGTAGAAGAGAAGATAACCGAAGCTATGTCGTTTTCCTTTTCGCCTGCAGCTTGTTCAGTTTCATTCACATATGAACTGGACGTAGCTCACAATTCTGCTAGCATTGCTCATGTCATGCAGAATGGAAATACACGTGTACTATACGTGTCTTATTCTATATACACTCATTCAGTTAGCCAACACGTTTACCTTGCTACAACGTCGTTGGTGCCACCCGATATTAACGTTTTCATTGCTGGATTAAATGTCACAATGATGTTCTCTGGCGATATTATTGACCCGGTATTTCTTGCCGGTCGGGATCAAACCGTAAATGACACTTACATACAGAACCCTTACAACGAGTCCACCTATCTTCTAAAAATTCATCTAGAAACATGTGACGGCGATGACTATATCCATATTAGGATATACCCATTATGTTATATGAATTGTTCGGCCGTGCTGTTACCCTTGCAGGAATTTGGCATTGCGAGAACAAACGATGGTTTAAATATGAAAGAAATAGGCATGTCTATTGGGTTCAGTCATTTTAAAAGCCTGAATACGACACACGCATATGTCTGTCTCTATATATTACTTGGTATTAACGTGAAGTCTGAATGTAGCAAGACAAAGTATAGCTGTTTCCTACTCTTTGCTCATGTCTGTGTAGCAATGGTCCAGCAACTGTTCGGGATTTAGATATCTTAAACCTATTTTATTTCACAGTTTTATACAATTTACACACACGTCATATCAATCTATATATTGGCTGTCCGATTAGCGCAGTGGTTAGCGCGCTCGCTTCTCACAAATGCAACCCGGGTTCGATCCTCGGACCGGGAAGTATGTGAGATGGTACGGTGGTCGCCAGATCGGACAGGTGGGTTTTCTCCGGATACCTCCCACACGAATGACCACATATACGCTTTCATCCCCGCCAACTAGAGTGATTAATATAAGTTGTTAGACCTTGCTTCGCAATCGTTGTAAAATAAATAAAGTATACGCCCGATTTACAGGTGCCCGCGTGTGCGCTGCTTAAGCGTTATTTTTCTTTCGATTCGATATTAACCCATCCCCTCATAGAAGCACCTCTTGATGCCATTATCAATACGACATACATTGACAATGTAGTAGCCAAACCAATGTTCATAAACCCTTTCCCTCATAGAAGCACCTCTTGACGCCATTACCAATACGACATACATTGACAATGTAGTAGCCAAACCAATGTTCATAAACCCTTTCCCTCATAGAAGCACCTCTTGACGCCATTACCAATATGACATACATTGACAATGTAGTAGCCAAACAAATGTTCATAATAAAGGCCAGACTCGCATGTAGTCCCAGTAATATCTATGGTTGTGGGGATATATATGGCGACTACTTATCCACTGCATGGTAGCTAAATGACTGTCGGTCGCATGGATATATAATAGTATATTAATCTAAATCTCTATGAAGGAAAGGGTTACGATGCTATTGGATTGCTTAGGGTCCGGGTATATATAACACAATATAGACCCAAATGTAAAGTATTTCGCAATATTGAAAAAAAGGTTAAGCGACCAGTTTCAACAAGAATGGCACGCCTCTGTAAATAGCACAGGGATTTTTGGGGGTACTAGTATATATATATAAGTACAGGGATTCTACTCTGTGGGATGTCAGATTTCGCATCGATCAGTAAAATGGCCCTATCTGAAACAATTTTGTACAAATCTGTTTAAATATAACGCCTATCCCGAGTCTTTATATTGTTCTTCAAATAAAACACAACTTTAAGCTGCATGCATGTATATTTTGCAAACAATTGCCACAGACATTGGCCATAGCAGGTCACATTTCCATACTAGGACACGGGTTCTGTCAGCAACAAAAAAAATCTTCGACGGGAGAGTTTTAACTGTGAATAACATTATCAATAAAATGTGTTTCCACTAACGTGCAGGTTTATTCGGCAAAAATGTACGTCAAAAAGAGATTTCGTAGCATTTTCAATTTGTTTTGAAATTTTCTAAAGCTGCGCAATTCGCGTTGAAATGAGCGTTCTGATTGGATTAAGATTATTCTTCATATAGAAAAAAACATCTTGTTACATTCTCTAATAATCCAATCAGAACGCTCGTTTCAACGCTCGTTTCAACCCGCGTATCTTGGCTGAATTTAAAGAAATTCAATTGTCTTATGTCAACGATAAAAGAAGAGTTCTTGTAAACATTTCTAAATTTTTAAAGGAAGCCTATGTGTTAAGAAATCAAATATTGTAATTTAAGTGTGTCTACATATATCATATGTAAACTACCATATTAACGAAAGATTATTTCACTCATATTTGCTTGTGATTATAAATATATATGATTACACTGTTCATAGCCAAATGCATGTATTATGTCGATTTGCTAAATAAACTTGTGTTGTTTGTTGTTGTTGTTGTTTAAAGGAACTACAAACTGATCTAGTTTTACTCATTCATTGTACTGATTATGCTATTATATGTTAGGTATTGTTTTGTATTGATTATACGCACATGTTGCACTTTAAAAATAATCTAATCTAATATAACTCTCTAGCTAATCTACCCCATCCATCCATCCATCCGTAATTACATTTTATGTTTTGCGCTCTTTAGAATTCTTCTATCTGCTTCTCTGCATCAATTGTTGACGTGAACATGTAGTGTCATGAATATTTACAACTAAGCTAATTAAAACTGTGTTTATGTTAACATATCGGTAAATCTCGGAAAAACGTCATTGTTGGCGGCCATTTTGAATTTGAGCGCCATAGTGCATATTGTTTCGAAACGATAATGTCACCTTCAGACACATATGGATGACGTTATTGACATATTTCATTAATCCGCAGTTATGCCTACATTTTTCAACTATGTACCCCCCAAAGCATTTAGCATCGGAAGACTGTGGTGGACTTTTACTATGTTAGGTAAGACTCCCTATATATTGCATACACCAAAGATCGCCTTTGTAAGAATTAATTCCTTTATTTGACATGTTTTCTTATAACAGAAACCTACTATTAGGCGTGAACGTGTGAACGCTGGTAACGCATGTGATTTATGTTTATTTATCGTCGCTACCGGTTGCCCATATGAGCGACGCCTCCTGAAGAGATTAGTCATTTTAGATTTTTGGAGGATAATGCAATGATACAGAGAGAGACCCATTCCAGAGTCTCCTCTGGTTCTTTTACGTGCACGGTGTAAAGCACCGACACGATACCTCGGTTTAACGTCCCATATGAAAGACTGTTCATTTTATTAGGGTCAGACGGGGTATCGAAACCTGTACACCTACAATACAAGCAACTTGTAAAGTATGATAACAAATATCTGTATTAAATATGTACTTATAATTGGCTTCCTCAGTTTTTATCGTTATTGCCGTTGCGCAACCATATTATGATTATTAAAAACACGACAGTTAATTAACATGAACAGTAAAAACAAAGGACTCCAACTAGAGGGGCCAATATATACATTTCGTGATAAATCGGTGTCTACCAAGGGAGGTAATAGAAAAACCAGCAATGCATCTCATTCATTTGCAAAGTTATCCTTATTGCCTTCAATTGCCACAAGTTGATTTTTGATTGAATGTCGTTTTGGTAATTAAATATCTTTAAAGGTAAGAAAAAGTTGCACATAATAATTTCACAAACACAAGTTTACATGGCACGGCATTTTGTCTGTATACGCAAAGAAGGAATGCACCGTTGTTTGAGGGCCCTAAGGAAGATTAGTTCATCAGAACTAATTAGGTTACCCTCTATAAATAAAGAAATATATCTGTTAAATCAGCAATAAACCATGGCTTAGCGTGCGTGATGTTAAAAGTGACGTTATTTGGTAATTTTGTGACGTCAGTTGCGGCTTCCTAAAAAGTAACACCAACTCTGTTTGCGCATTTTAGAAAGTATGTCCTACTGTTAACTCCCTTGTTAACTCACTAGTAACGCTCTGTAATGCTCTCCTCTGTTGAATATCAAAGATGATGAACAATCTACAAAATGTCCAAATAACTGATGTTCAAATCTCTTCTAAAACATCAAGATATGACCTTATCACCTCAGTATTGCTTGGCGTACCGTACAGTGTGCAGAGCGCATTAAAAATGCTCACACAAACGTACAAGTCACTCAAAGTCAATCACCGTCATACATGAGGACTATGCTTGAAATGTATGTGCCACAAGGGAACTTGAGATCGCAAAATAGCTCGCTTCCAAAATGTCGAAACGTTCGTTATGGTGACATATGGTTTCAATCAGCGGTTGCTAGGTTACGGAATGGCCTTCCATCTGGTACATAGAGACTGTAAGACAACTAACAACTTTCATAAAAGCCCTCAAAACTCACTACAAGTGTATGAGGTCTGACTATGAAACAAAATGTGATAAGACAGAAAGAAAAAGTTGATAATAAAGAATGTAATGTTTTATTAAAACTGTAGTACCTGTACTTGTACCATACAGGAAATATAATGGAATGCCCTTCCATCTGGTATCTGGTTGTTAGGTTATGGAATGCCCTTCCATCTGGTATCTGGTTGCTAGGTTATGGAATGCCCTTCCATCTGGTATCTGGTTGCTAGGTTATGGAATGCCCTTCCATCTGGTATCGGGTTGCTAGGTTATGGAATGTCCTTCCATCTGGTATCAGCGGCTGCTAGGTTATGGAATGCCCTTCCATCTGGTAACAGCGGCTGCTAGGTTATGGAATGCCCTTCCATCTGGTATCAGCGGCTGCTAGGTTATGGAATGCTCTTCCATCTGGTATCAGCGGCTGCTAGGTTATGGAATGCCATTCCATCTGGTATCAGCGGCTGCTAGGTTATCGAATGCCCTTCCATCTGGTATCAGCGGCTGCTAAGTTATGGAATGCCCTTCCATCTGGTATCAGCGGCTGCTAGGTTATGGAATGCTCTTCCATCTGGTATCAGCGGTTGCTAGGTTATGGAATGCTCTTCCATCTGGTATCAGCGACTGCTAGGTTATGGAATGCCCTTCCATCTGGTATCAGCGGCTAATAGGTTATGGAATGCCCTTCCATCTGGTATCAGCGGCTACTAGGTTATGAAATGCCCTTCCATCTGGTATCAGCGGCTGCTAGGTTATGGAATGCCCTTCCATCTGGTATCAGCGGTTGCTAGGTTATGCAATGCCCTTCCATCTGTTATCGGGTTGCTAGGTTATGGAATACCCTTCGATCTGGTATCAGTGGCTGCTAGGTTATGGAATGCCCTTCCATCTGGTATCGGCTGCTGCTAGGTTATGGAATGCCCTTCGATCTGGTATCGGCTGCTGCTAGGTTATGGAATGCCCTACCATCTGGTATCGGTTTGCTAGGTTATGGAATGCCCTTCCATTATGTATCAGCGGTTGCCTCAACCAACATTCACAATCATCGTCATCCCCCACTAACCACCAACCCAACCCAACATTCACAATCATCGTCTTCCTCCACTAACGACAAACCTCACCCATCATTACAATCATCGTCATCTACCACTAACAACACCGTCATCCACCATTAACCACCAACATCATCCAACACTCACAATCCTCGTCTTCCATCACAAACAAACACAGTCATCCACCATGAACCACAAACCACATCCAACACTCGCAATCCTCGTCTTCCATCACTAACAAACACAGTCGTCCACCACTAACAACAAACCACATCCAACACTCCCAATCCTCGTCTTCCATCACTAACAAACACAGTCGTCCACCACTAACAACAAACCTCATCCAACACTCCCAATCCTCGTTTTCCACCACTAACCAGAAACCTCATCCAACACTCCCAATCCTCGTCTTCCATCACTAACCACAAACCTCATCCAACACTCCCAATCCTCGTCTTCCATCACTAACCACAAACCTCATCCAACACTCCCAATCCTCGTCTTCCATCACTAACCACAAACCTCATCCAACACTCCCAATCCTCGTCTTCCATCACTAATAAACACAGTCGTCCACAACTAACCACACACCTCATCCAACACTCACAATCATCGTCTTCTACCACTAACCACAAACCTCATCCAACACACCCAATCCTCGTCTTCCATCACTAACAAACACAGTCATCCACCACTAACCACAAACCTCATCCAACACTCCCAATCCTCGTCTTCCATCACTAACCACAAACCTCATCCAACACTCCCAATCCTCGTCTTCCACCACTATCCACAAACCTCATCCAACACTCCCAATCCTCGTCTTCCATCACTAACCACAAACCTCACCCAACACTCCCAATCCTCGTCTTCCACCACTATCCACAAACCTCACCCAACACTCCCAATCTTCGTCTTCCATCACTAACCACACACATCATCCAACACTCCCAATCCTCGTCTTCCATCACTAACAAACACAGTCGTCCACCACTAACCACAAACCTCATCCAACACTCCCAATCCTCGTCTTCCATCACTAACAAACACAGTCGTCCATCACTAACCACAAACCTCATTCAACATTCCCAATCCTCGTCTTCCATCACTAACCACAAACCTCATCCAACACTCCCAATCGTCGTCTTCCATCACTAACCACAAACCTCATCCAACACTCCCAATCCTCGTCTTCCATCACTAACCACAAACCTCATCCAACACTCCCAATCCTCGTCTTCCATCACTAACCACAAACCTCATCCAACACTCCCAATCCTCGTCTTCCATCACTAACAAACACAATCGTCCACCACTAACCACAAACCTCATCCAACATTCACAATCATCGTCTTCTACCACTAACCACAAACCTCATCCAACACTCCCAATTCTCGTCTTCCATCACTAACCACAAACCTCATCCAACACTCCCAATCCTCGTCTTCCAACACTCCCAATCCTCGTCTTCCATCACTAACCACAAACCTCATCCAACACTCCCAATCCTCGTCTTCCATCACTAACCACAAACCTCATCCAACACTCCCAATCCTCGTCTTCCATCACTAACCACAAACCTCATCCAACACTCCCAATCCTCGTGTTCCATCACTAACCACAAACCTCATCCAACACTCCCAATCCTCGTTTTCCACCACTAACCAGAAACCTCATCCAACACTCCCAATCCTCGTCTTCCATCACTAACCACAAACCTCATCCAACACTCCCAATCCTCGTCTTCCATCACTAACCACAAACCTCATCCACACTCCCAATCCTCGTCTTCCAACACTCCCAATCCTCGTCTTCCATCACTAACCACAAACCTCATCCAACACTCCCAATCCTCGTCTTCCATCACTAACCACAACCTCATCCAACACTCCAATCCTCGTCTTCCATCACTAACCACAAACCTCATCCAACACTCCCAATCCTCGTGTTCCATCACTAACCACAAACCTCATCCAACACTCCCAATCCTCGTTTTCCACCACTAACCAGAAACCTCATCCAACACTCCCAATCCTCGTCTTCCATCACTAACCACAAACCTCATCCAACACTCCCAATCCTCGTCTTCCATCACTAATAAACACAGTCGTCCACAACTAACCACAAACCTCATCCAACACTCCCAATCCTCGTCTTCCATCACTAACAAACACAGTCATCCACCACTAACCACAAACCTCATCCAACACTCCCAATCCTCGTCTTCCATCACTAACCACAAACCTCATCCAACACTCCCAATCCTCGTCTTCCACCACTATCCACAAACCTCATCCAACACTCCCAATCCTCGTCTTCCATCACTAACCACAAACCTCATCCAACACTCCAATCCTCGTCTTCCACCACTATCCACAAACCTCATCAACACTCCCAATCCTCGTCTTCCATCACTAACAAACACAGTCGTCCACCACTAACCACAAACCTCATCCAACACTCCCAATCCTCGTCTTCCATCACTAACAAACACAGTCGTCCATCACTAACCACAAACCTCATTCAACACTCCCAATCATCGTCTTCCATCACTAACCACAAACCTCATTCAACACTCCCAATCCTCGTCTTCCATCACTAACCACAAACCTCATCCAACACTCCCAATCCTCGTCTTCCAACACTCCCAATCCTCGTCTTCCATTACTAACCACAAACCTCATCCAACACTCACAATCCTCGTCTTCCATCACTAACCACAAACCTCATCCAACACTCCCAATCCTCGTCTTCCATCACTAACCACAAACCTCATCCAACACTCCCAATCCTCGTCTTCCATCACTAACAAACACAATCGTCCACCACTAACCACAAACCTCATCCAACACTCCCAATTCTCGTCTTCCATCACTAACCACAAACCTCATCCAACACTCCCAATCCTCGTCTTCAAACACTCCCAATCCTCGTCTTCCATCACTAACCACAAACCTCATCCAACACTCCCAATCCTCGTCTTCCATCACTAACCACAAACCTCATCCAACACTCCCAATCCTCGTCTTCCATCACTAACCACAAACCTCATCCAACACTCCCAATCCTCGTGTTCCATCACTAACCACAAACCTCATCCAACACTCCCAATCCTCGTCTTCCATCACTAACAAACACAGTCGTCCACCACTAACCACAAACCTCATCCAACATTCACAATCATCGTCTTCTACCACTAACCACAAACCTCACCCAACACTCCCAATCCTCGTCTTCCAACACTCCCAATCCTCGTCTTCCAACACTAACCACAAACCTCATCCAACACTCCCAATCCTCGTCTTCCATCACTAACCACAAACCTCATTCAACACTCCCAATCATCGTCTTCCATCACTAACAAACACAGTCGTCCACCACTAACCTCAAACCTCATCCAACATTCACAATCATCGTCTTCTACCACTAACCACAAACCTCATCCAACACTCCCAATCATCGTCTTCCATCACTAACAAACACAGTCGTCCACCACTAACCACAAACCTCATCCAACATTCACAATCATCGTCTTCTACCACTAACCACAAACCTCACCAACACTCCCAATCCTCGTCTTCCATCACTAACAAACACAGTCGTCCACCACTAACCACAAACCTCATCCAACACTCACAATCATCGTCTTTTACCACTAACCACAAACCTCATCCAACACTCCCAATCCTCGTCTTCCATCACTAACAAACACAGTCATCCACCACTAACCACAAACCTCATCCAACACTCCCAATCCTCGTCTTCCATCACTAACCACAAACCTCACCCAACACTCCCAATCCTCGTCTTCCACCACTAACCACAAACCTCATCCAACACTCCCAATCCTCGTCTTCCATCACTAACCACAAACCTCATCCAACACTCCCAATCCTCGTCTTCCACCACTAACCACAAACCTCATCCAACACTCCCAATCCTCGTCTTCCATCACTAACCACACACATCATCCAACACTCCCAATCCTCGTTTTCCACCACTAACCAAAACCTCATCCAACACTCCCAATCCTCGTCTTCCATCACTAACCACAAACCTCATCCAACACTCCCAATCCTCGTCTTCCATCACTAACCACAAACCTCATCCAACACTCCCAATCCTCGTCTTCCATCACTAACCACAAACCTCATCCAACACTCCCAATCCTCGTGTTCCATCACTAACCACAAACCTCATCCAACACTCCCAATCCTCGTCTTCCATCACTAACAAACACAGTCGTCCACCACTAACCACAAACCTCATCCAACATTCACAATCATCGTCTTCTACCACTAACCACAAACCTCACCCAACACTCCCAATCCTCGTCTTCCAACACTCCCAATCCTCGTCTTCCAACACTAACCACAAACCTCATCCAACACTCCCAATCCTCGTCTTCCATCACTAACCACAAACCTCATTCAACACTCCCAATCATCGTCTTCCATCACTAACAAACACAGTCGTCCACCACTAACCTCAAACCTCATCCAACATTCACAATCATCGTCTTCTACCACTAACCACAAACCTCATCCAACACTCCCAATCATCGTCTTCCATCACTAACAAACACAGTCGTCCACCACTAACCACAAACCTCATCCAACATTCACAATCATCGTCTTCTACCACTAACCACAAACCTCACCAACACTCCCAATCCTCGTCTTCCATCACTAACAAACACAGTCGTCCACCACTAACCACAAACCTCATCCAACACTCACAATCATCGTCTTTTACCACTAACCACAAACCTCATCCAACACTCCCAATCCTCGTCTTCCATCACTAACAAACACAGTCATCCACCACTAACCACAAACCTCATCCAACACTCCCAATCCTCGTCTTCCATCACTAACCACAAACCTCACCCAACACTCCCAATCCTCGTCTTCCACCACTAACCACAAACCTCATCCAACACTCCCAATCCTCGTCTTCCATCACTAACCACAAACCTCATCCAACACTCCCAATCCTCGTCTTCAACCACTAACCACAAACCTCATCCAACACTCCCAATCCTCGTCTTTCATCACTAACCACAAACCTTATCCAACAATCACAACCCTCGTCTTACATCACTCACAATCCTCGTCATCCATCACTAACCAAAACCCCATCCAACATTCCTAATCCTCGTCTTCCATCACTAACAAACACAGTTGTCCACCACTAACCACAAACCTCCTCCAATACTCCCAATCCTCGTCTTCCATAACTAACCACTGTCCCCACAATCCGCTAATAATTCCAGTAATCCAATGCTCACCGTCCCCACCATCCACTAACGATTCCCGTAATCCAACGCTCACCGTCCCCATCATCCACTAACAATTCCCGTAATCCAACGCTCACCATCCCCACAATCCAATAACAACTCCCGTCACCCAACGCTCACCGTCCCCATCATCCATTAACAACTCCCGTCATCCAACGCTCACAGTCCCCACCACTCATTAACAATTGCCATCATGCAACGCTCACCGTCCTCAGCATCCATTAACAACTCCCGTCATCCAACGCTCACAGTCCCCACCACTCATTAACAATTGCCATCATGCAACGCTCACCGTCCTCAGCATCCATTAACAATTTCCGTCATCCAACGCTCACCGTCCCCACCATCCATTAATAACTCCCGTCATCCAACGCTCACCGTCTTCACCACCCATTAACAATTGCCGTCATCCAACGCTCATCGTCCCCACCATCCATTAATAACTCCTGTCATCCAACGTTCACCGTCCTCACCACCCATTAACAATCCCCATAATCCAAAGCTCACCGTCCCCACCATCCATTAACAATTTTCGTCATCCAACGCTCACCGTCCCCACCATCCATTAACAACTCCCGTCACCCAACGCTCACCGTCTCCACCATCCATTAACAATTTCCGTAATCCAATGCTCACCGTCCCCACCATCCATTAACAACTCCTGTCATCCAACGTTCACCGTCCTCACACACATTAACAATTCCCATAATCCAACGCTCACCGTCCCCACCATCCATTAACAATTTTCGTCATCCACGCTCACCGTCCCCACCATCCATTAACAACTCCTGTCATGCAACGCTCACCGTCCCCATCATCCATTAACAACCCCCGTCATCCAACACTCACCGTCCCCACCATCCATTAACAATTGCCGTCATCCAACGCTCATCGTCCCCACCATCCATTAATAATTCCCGTATTCCAACACTCACCGTCCCCCTATCATCCACTAACAATTCCCGTCATCCAACACTCATCGTCCCATCATCCACTAACAATTCCCGTCATCCAACACTCACCGTCCCCCCATCATCCACTAACAATTCCCGTCATCCAACACTCATCGTCCCATCATCCACTAACAATTCCCGTCATCCAACACTCACCGTCCACATCATCCACTAACAAATCCCGTCATCCAACACTCACCGTCCCCATCATCCACTAACAATTCCTGTCATCCAACACTCACCGTCCCCATCATCCACTAACAATTGCCGTTATCCAACGCTATGTCGAGGTCTCGTTTCAGTCTAGCTGTCAGTACACTGCATATCACCGGCGGTGGTTGTCGTTTTACACAACACGTGCGTACAAACATACGTCGGTATACTTTCAACGAGTGTAGATGCAGCTATGAAAGTTACACTGGGTGTATTTGTTCGTTTATCAGCACGGGTAGATGTCGTCGTTTCGCGGTTTAGGGTGCTCAGTTTCATTCACCTATGAACTGGACGTAGCTCACAATTCTGCTAGCATTGATCATGTTATGCAGAATGGAACTACACGTGTAATATACGTGTCTTATTATGTACACACGGACTATTTAAGCCACCAAGCTAACATTGCTACAATGTCGTTGGTGCCACCCGATATTAACGTTTTCATTGCTGGATTAAATGTCACAATGATGTTCTCTGGCGATATTATTGACACGGTATTTCTTGCCGGTCGGGATCAAACCGTAAATGACACTTACATACAGAATCCTACAGAAAACTCATTATGTCGAATTATCCGGTTATCTCAAAGTCGGATCGAAGTCTCGTTTCAGACACTATCATTTTACTGGCTCCTTTTATATCGAATTTCGTTAAGTCAAATTTCGGTTAGGTCGAAGTATTTTGTTCGGTCCGAAGGAATTCGACATAACGGATGTAGACTGTACTTAGCAAATGAAGATGAATATTAGCAGAAATTAGAACGGATAGAGTAGTATGCAAAATATGCAGTGGTTTCCATTAGGTCACTGTCCAAAACATTCAGGAATTACGGCGCTTTCTATCTAAAGCCAAGCTTCTGATCCAACTACTTTGTATACTACAGATGTTTAATGTACAACATCAGCAAGCAAAGTCATCAAAACGATACCTAACCCATAAACGTCCCCAGAATATTAGATGTTTATTGAACAACAGTAAGCAACGTCATCAAAACTAAACCTCACTCATAAACTTCCCAGAATATTAGATGTGTATTGAACATCTGTAAACAAAGTCATTAAAACTAAACCTCACTCATAAACTTCCCAGAATATTAGATGTGTATTGAACAACATCAGTAAACAAAGTCATTAAAACTAACCCTCACTCATAAACTTCCCAGAATATTAGATGTTTATTGAACATCAGTAAGCAACGTCATCAAAACTAAACCTCACTCATAAACTTCCCAGAATATTAGATGTTTATTGAACAACATCAGTAAGCAAAGTCATTAAAACTAAACCTCACTCATAAACTTCCCCAGAATATTAGATGTTTATTGCACATCTGTAAACACAGTCATCAAAACTAAACCTCACTCATAAACTTCCCCAGAATATTAGATGTTTATTGAACATCAGTAAACACAGTCATCAAAACTAAACCTCACTCATAAACTTCCCCAGAATATTAGATGTTTATTGCACATCTGTAAGCAAAGTCATCAAAACTAAACCTCACTCATAAACTTCCCAGAATATTATGCAGTCTGTCCTTGGGAATGTTTGAAATGACGCAGGGTGATGGAAAGCGACGATATCTTTGACCCTGTGTAATTGAAGTCAATGTCATTGCGTGTAATGACATTCCGATGACCTGTTGGGGAATGTGCAATCTCGCCCACTCGAAATAACCCGAAAAATGCCATGAGGAACATTGCACGCATACATAAACGAGTAACATGATCAGAGACCGTTGATTTTTAAAGCTGATATCACATCCTGTTAATTGTTCAGGGTAAAAGAACGGCGCTTATCGAGTTTTTTATAACGCCTAACACTATGTAATAATTTCTTAATGAGAAAGGAATCTGCCGGGTTGACCATGTCATGGAGCTTATGTATATAGCTAATGGCGGAAATGCAGGATGTGATAGTGGAAGCCTTGAATTTACGATAGTGACAAACCGCAATAAACTGTGCCAAATGTTCCGCGGAAAATGGCAGCAGTAGCGAGGTGCTGTGATAGGTATGGTGAAATGTTTTGTAGTGATTCATTGCATTCTTATAACTAGTTTTAGTAGCGGGCGCTAGCGATGACTCAAGTAGTTTGTAATCTGCCTGGTTCAATGAAGACTGAGCAGGTCCTGTGGCACCTGAGTTGGAACTTTGTCCATGTGTGGAGCCAACACTTTTTGTCTATCTGCAAACGGGAAAGAATGTCTGGTAACACATTGTATTTTCCAGGAATATGTTCTGCGTGCAGGAGAATGTTGTGTTTCATGCTGGCCAGGACTAAACGACGGACAAGAGACATGATGACTGGTACCTTGCAAGTCTGATTATTTATAATATGGACTACCGCGACATTATCTGTATGTAATATGGTGCATTGATCCATAAGTTGCGGCCCCAAGATCTCCAGAGAAATGACAATTGGAAGTAGCTCTTTAAATGTGATGTCATGAGACTCCCAGTACTTGGGCCATGTACCATAAAACCAGTGACCCTTCAAAATGGCCCCGTACCCAATGGCACCTGAAGCATCCGTATGAAGATGTAGACTGTCAGATGAAAGCCAGGGTTTTTGAAGAAGCAACTGTTTACCATTGAAATGATCAGCAAATATTTGCCAAGCACGTAGATCACTACGGGTCTCTTTGTTTAGCGTGATTCTATGATGCGGTTTAGAGACACTCTTTATGAGGTCAATTAAACGCCGTAAAAAACAGCGCCCGGGGACTACCACCTGACAGCAAAAGTTCAACAAACCCAGAATGGACTGAAGTTCCTTCAGGCTGACCTTTCTGGACTTAGACACCATAGTAAGCTGTGTGCGAAGTTTGATTAATTTATCCTGGGGAAGACGTGCTTCCATATGATTTGAATCCAACTCTAGGCCCATGAAGGTAATGACAGTTGTGGCATGTTCCGTTTTCTCCTCTTTAATTGGGATGCCTAATTGAGAACACAAAGCTATGAACCGAACCAGGTTATCTTGGCAAATTGGCAACACAGGCGGGCCTAGTATCAGAAAATCATCGAGAATGTGTACCATGTGCCTGATCTTTAATTGTGTTTCTGAAATGTGCTGTATTGCTGAGCTGAACCGTTCAAATATAGCACATGAAGACGAGGCATCCATCGGCAGACATGTGTCGTAGTAATATTGACCTTTAAACTTGAAACCTAGTAGCTGGTGGTCCGACGGGTGAATTGGAATAAGGAGAAAAGCAGAGTTTATGTCCGTTTTGCTAAAAAGGGAGCCTGGACCCAAAGTAAGCAATTTATGTACAGCATCGTCAAAGGAACTGTAAGTAACCCTGGCCAAATTTGGATCTATAAAATCATTAACTGAATCTCCGTCAGGGTAACTATGATGGTGCATTAATCTAAACTGACCTGGTGCTTTTTTGGGAACAAGACCAATGGGATTTATACGGAGGTTAGGGAATGGGGGCTCATTAAATGGGCCTTTGATACGCCCAGCCTGCAATTCGACCTGAAGCTTTATGTGAACTATATCTGGATTCTCCATGCAGGATTTTAGATTTGGTGATGTAGTAGCCTTCCTGACCCCTGTGAAACCTAGCCTAAAACCTTGTGGGAAACCCTGTACCAGATACTCTGCAAAGGGATAATTCTGAAGTAAGGGCGCTAGCACTGAGACTCTGATTGGGGTAATGATCTTGGAGTTACGTTGAGGTTTTGCCATTGCTCGGGGTACTGGACTTTGTGTTGGAGAGAGCCCTTCAATCATGCTCTTTACTTGTGTATGTACAGCTGTGGGTGGGAACATTTCTGGTTGCGACACAGTGTGCGTTTGTTGTAGTTGAAGCAGGTATTATCAAGGAAACGCTTTGGTCTGGTTTGTGAGATGGGTCTGTTTGATTGTTGCGAGGAACGAAATGGCTGATTCATTTGATTGGGCTGAAATGTTGTACATGCCATAAGCCAACATTCTGTGTGTACCCGATCCCATGGAATTATGACCGATTGACGTAACATGCGAAAATGAGTATCATAATATAGAAATAAAAGACCCGGACGTCGGGTGGCGATGTCTCGTACACTCTCCGCATATTTCATCAGTTGGGGTGTCTCCAGCGGGAATTTCATAGAATACACTGCTGTAAACCGTAAAAAGGCCGATGTCCAGGTTTCAAGATTTTGAATTTTACGAGAGCGTGATGACGGGGCAATTGAAATATTGGAATTGTGATCCATTTGCAATGTGAACTGTGTTGACTGTTGTGGGAATGTGACCGGAAGTAGGGAAGCGAGATTTACAAATTTGTTTTTCCAAATATCTTTACAAATTGACAGTTTAATTTGGTTAATGATCGGTGTGCCTATAGGTTCTGCAAACTGATAATAGATTATTGGCATGTTGGGAGACCACATCCGCAAAATTCATTGCTGTACCAATGTCTTCCTCCCCCGATTCTGAAGAAGAGTCCGACATCGGAGGAGGCTGAAATGATCCACCTGACATGGTTGGTGGAGGCTGAACTGATCCAGATGGCTGAAATAACCCTGATGGCATGGCTGGTAATGGTAAATGCGTAGCTACCAGAGGTACCGGTGTACTTGATGCCAGTGTGGTTGGTGAGTTGACAACTTGTGTTGGTGGATCCACCTGTGTAGGTACTGTAATTTGTGGCGGACTGTCGACTGAATCAATCTGTAATTCACTTTCCTTCGAATTTGACCGCTTTCTCTTCTTGTTGCCCTGACAACAATTGTTGCCCTGACAACAAGAGCATTTAGCCATTGTGGCGGTCCTTTTTGTAGGCTTCATCTGAAAGGGAAGTGACAACCCTGAAGTATACCCTGTTGTACATACGGTTGTATTACGAAAACAAGTCAGTCTTAGTTAAGATTATTGCTTAAGACCGAGTTACGCCGTCGTAACGTCTAAGTTAAGACCACGGTCCGTTTTAACAACAAAGTCGCAGCTAAGATATCGTAAATAAAGTCTTAACTTTACGACTGGTTCGATGCAGTCGCAACTTCGGAAAAAGTCATTAAAATGGCGGCCGAATCAGCAGAATCCGTGCATCAGAGACGTGATGCAAGAATATGCAGGGCCGGTAGAGACATTGGAGACGTGTGACACCAATATCCTGTCCCGATATCGCAGGACGAGGCTATGGATTGTCTTGCTTGATGATATGGTGGGGGAATGACTTGGACAAGGGGACGAACTACTCTCATTCGATACCCGGTTTGACCTATGTAAAGTGAAATTGATATATTTCTATATCTTGCATTATTAAGGTGCATATCAGTGTTATTTGCGTACACATTTCTGTACAGTAGGCCCTTATTTCTATTTTAAGATTACAGTTTGGCTTCACAGAAGGACATTCTCCCTTAATGGCAGCTCTACTAATCTCTGAAGCGAGAGCAGAAGTAAAAATAAACACCAAAACTCCACTATTCCTAGTCACATTGGATAGCAGGAAAGCCTTTGATGTTGTTAGTCATACCATTCTACTTGATAAACTCTATGAATTGGGGATACATCCAGTGCTGTGGTCATTGGTGAAGAACATGTACTCTGGCTTGACGTCACGTGTGAAATGGTTAGATGATGTAGGTCCAAGCTTCGGTATCCACCAGGGTGTCCGCCAGGGTGGGATATTGTCTACTTTCCTTTACAAGACTTATATTGACAGTGTGTTAGTTGAAATGAAGCATAATCAACTCGGTCTGTCTATCGGCAACACTTATATAGGATGCCCAACCGTAGCCGATGATATATGCCTACTATCGTCATGTAAAGATGAACTCCAATGTATGTTAGACGTGGCCTCGAGAAATGCTCGTCAGCACAGAGTGACAATACACCCTACGAAAACTAGTGCTATAGTCATAAACAAAACAAGTCGGTATGGGAAATCGGACTGTATCTGGTCATTGAATGGCAATGATGTGAATCCAAGTGCCAAGGCAACCCACCTCGGGATACTTCGTGCCGAAAGTAAGGAAAATAAAATTAATATCGAAGATAGACTGAGTCTAGCGCGGAGAACTATGTATTCATTACTGAACACAGGATTCCACGGTTCCAATGGGCTAAACCCTGCTGTATCACTGCGTATATACCAGTGCTACGTTCTGCCATGTCTATTATTTGGTCTTGAAGTGCTACCTTTAAACATAACACAAATGGCAACGCTAGCTAAATTTCATATAAAAGTTCTATGCAGACTTCAATCGCTACCCGACAGAACTGCAACCAGTGCCGTGTATCTCCTACTTGGAAGTCTACCTGTTGAAGCTGAAATCCACAAACGTAAATTAAGTTTACTGTACAACATATTAGTATGCAAAAATGAAACGATACAGGATCTAACAAAAAGACAAATCATAGTCAACATGGACAATCAGCTAAGCTATTACTGCAGAGTGGGGGAGGTACTGAACCTGTATGAATTACCTACTCTTCCAACTCTACAAGATACGCTACCGAATATGAGTAAATTAAGATGGAACATTCAAGTAAAACGTGCCATTAATGAGTATTGGACTGATAGGCTTAAAGCTGAAATGGAAAATAAATCAACCTTAAAATACATGGATCAAACCGCTCTACAAATCGGCTCAACTCACCCCGTATGGCGCTGTTTACTGTCAACTGTCGCATAAGTAAAAAAGGGCATCACTAAATGCCGTATGCTCACCGGAACCTACATACTGCAGGCAACAACGCACAGATTCAATTCTACTGAAGACCCAATGTGCAAATTGTGTGCGACAGAAAACGAGGACATCATACACATGCTCACTACGTGCCCGGTCTTATTCGACGCCAGGAAGGAATTATTTGCTGAATTAAAGCGGACTGTTATCTCTGTGATTGGTGTCGAGGCCTGGCGACAGAACTTTACGGACAAAACAACCATTACCAGGCTAATTATTGACTGTTCTAGCTTTAAGCATATTATCACCCGCGAGTGTGACATCGATACTATAACAAGAATGTCATCAGACCTATGCCATAAACTACATGTGCAGAGAATAAACACATTAATTTGAAAAGATGGACCCTGATACACTTATATACATCCAACATATGCTGACACCTGTGCCGTCGAGGAACATTGTACATACATATATATATAAATACCAATATGTTAGTAGCTGCTGTTTAGCTACATTCTTTTAAATTAATATTGACGCAATGGTGGAGGTATCCGTTACGACACAGCCCGTTTTTAACTTGTTTAGTATTACTACGCGTGTGCAGTGATTTTACGAGGAGAGACAACCTCGGTGTTCCATTCTTGGAAGGAGATACGGAGAAAAGAAGAAGAAAGAAGAAGATTACAAGGGACGCTACTTCCATAAGAATCTATCGCTATTTATACTACGCACAAGTCATGACTTATTATGATTTTGGAACTGAATGACGATACGTATTCTGTTTCTGCAAAGCATTAACTAAGTAAATTGATACAGCGTGTAGGTAGGGAATTAAATGCTTGTGTTTATAATGTCGTCTGTTTCTTTTTAAATGCTCGTGTATTCTTCTTCTTTTCCTCCGTATGCCCTTCCAATTATGGAACACCAAGATGATCCCTGGTCACATCTTGTATTAGTATGAATATGTTGGTCGGTATATTCCTCATACACGTACATATAAAATCACTCGCTAAAAATAAAATATAACTCTTCACCACGTCGAGACCTCCACCCATGCATCTATATACAGGTATTGCTACAGTATTCGTACACATAATTAAACAACGTCCCCACATGTCCAAATGCAAATGTTTTTCTGGACAGGCTTAGCCGACCTAAGCGGTTAACCAGTACTAAACTATGTCTGTGAGGTGACTTGCTCAATGACACTACATACGTGGACTGACCGAGTATCGAACATGGGACAGTTTGATTCCAAATCCGACACAATGCCACGGACGCCGGAGGAAATCGTCCTGTTCAATCTGTCACCGTACCATATCACATACTGTCCATCGAACCAGGGTTGAATTGGTGAGAAGCGAGCATGGCTAACTACTGCGCGAATTGGACAGCCAAAAGAAGTGTAATCGATATTACAAGTTGTCATGATTGATCTTAATGCGATGATAAACACGATGAGTCGGGATGACCATAATTATATATAGATACACTGTCCAGTTTGAAATCAATCGGAATATATCGAACTCTGTGTTTACATGTATATTGGGTTATGAACTACTACCACAACAAATGACCACAAAGTTGCATTGTAATATAATTATAGTGTGTTGAAAACACTGACTGTTTTATGTATCAATAATAGTTGAAACGTTTTGTTCATTTCAGATGTTTATTGATTTAGATACCTATCAAAGGGTGATGTATTGTCCAAAGTCGCAGATTTTCATGGCATCAACAGGTAGGTGAACTCTTTTCGACGTGATCATTAATTGCTAAGTTTATTCGATTAGCTGTCTGATTAGCGTAGTGATTAGCACGCTCGCTTCTAGTCAATGCATTCCGGGTTCCTTACACTGACTGAGAAGTGTGTGAGATGGTACGGTGGTCCCCAAATCGGACATGTGAGTTTTCTCCGGTTATGTCCCACACGAATGACTACAGAATTATACGCTTTCAACGAGAGTGCTTAATATTATAATCTTGTTTCGAAAATGTTGTAAAGTAAATAATATTTATACAGTTGATTATTCTAACATTAACAATGAAGAACGATGTAAAAACACAAAAGTTAACCATAGTTTTTTCAAAAACAGAATTAGGCCGAACTCCAAATATATTTAGTTTCGTCACAGCAACCCAGATTTATTGAATAGTTTCCATCTTATTAATGTACATACACTGTACTAATCACTTATACATTGTTCTTAAAAAAATTAATATCCGTCAGGTCCAACCTCACAAATGCTTAATATTAATGATGCATGTCCAAATTTTGTTCACAATCATTCCAGTGTTCAAATTTATCAGATAGAAATGTAGAACTTTGATGTTAATAGAGTTTTTATATGTTATTTCTTGCAGATTCCCTGATGATATGGCTTTAATTGATGTACAGCAGGATTTTTATCGGAAGTGCCATATTATACAGAATACAGTTGGCTCAGTTGATGGTCTATTGATCTATGATTGTGTGATAGCATGGCCAAGAAAATCAAGAGTGGACAACACTATTTCAACAGATCAGTTCATGCCTCTGTCAACACCACTTGATTTAAGGACACTAATCTTAGCTGTCATATTTACAGTTTTGAAAACTGATGAAAACTGAGCAACTATCCGGTGATACAAATGCATACTGTTTGGTACTTTTCTTTTATAGACTATTAAGATTTCATTTTGACAAGCGGCACAGTTTTAAAAATTATGAAAGAACATTTAAGGTTTCCACAAATAAAGCAAACAATATATATATATATATATATATATGTGTATTGCCAAACAAGCAAAATTAGATGTGTATGAAAACACCCTGGTAATTATATGGTATTGAAGCCTGTGTACAAACAAGATTGTCTATCATACTGTGTTCACTACAGATCTTCAATCTATATCTTGTGCAACAAATCTTCTTTTACTATGAAATCAGAAATGTTGATGCAACAAAACACGAAAATAGATTCGCAGTAAATATAATTTGTTGTATCAGATTGCATAGGGTGTGACAGACAGACTTTGGTGTGAAAATGTAACTGCTTCAACTGCTTCCCACTACACTGTAACAGAAGCTGTAACATTACACAAAGCAATCCGATACAATATATATGTTGATATACATAATACATGAATACCTGTGAGTGTTTTACGTTTATTTATCATAGCTACCAGTTGCCCATTTTAGCGACACCTACTGAAGAGATTAGTTATATTAGATTTGGAGGATAGTGCAATGATGTCTCCTCTGGTTCTTTTATTTGCATTGTGTAAAGCACCGGCACAAGACCTCTGTTTAAATTCTCATCTGAAAGACTATGATTTTAGTATGGTATAGCGGGGTCTCGAACGGGGTAAAAAGCCCATGTGATCTAGTTTTTTATTGTTTTTTCTTTCTTGTTCCTACGATATAATTATAAGAGGATATGTGTTTGTTTCAGTGTATGATCGAATAATATTTCACCAAATGAACACTGAAAGCATTATTACCAAGTGTGAAGCTAGTCACGAGCGGTATTAATAGCTTTCTATGTTTTTGAGTAAAGTATTATTCGATAATTCACTTAACAAACAAATTTTCTTTTTATTTTGGCTGAAAAGTGTTTTTATGATAGAAAATGATGCAACTGTGCCATGGGCTAAATCGTACTTAGACAACAATATGTGACGTAATAAATGACTTTGCTCGAGTCCTTAAACGTACGTGATGCCAACATTTCAACAAACACATTCTTTGTACCACAAATTCAAAGCATTGTTACTTTTAGCTTCCTACTTAATCCTTTTCATTATGTATGTTGTTGTATGTTATATGTGTGTTATGGTTTGCAATACATATTGTTTAAACCAATTCATCTTGGCAATTCTATGATAATTCTATTCCATATATGCGAGGATTAAAAACTGCATTACCCATAATGGCCATATTATCAGTAATGTTACAAGTGTCAATATGTATCTCTATATGTATTATAAAATTATATTGGGTTATATTTGCAGTGACATTATAAATAATGAAATTTAGAATAGTTCCGTTGTTTTATTTCTACTTCCTAACATCCATGATTGTGCTGGTTATAATTAGTTTCAATATAACTTACCGACCAAGTTAACTTGACAACAATTTGGTAGTTAAAGAGACCATTTATCATCGTCTTTGATCTATTGTGTTTTTTAGCTTAATTATCGTCGCTACCGGTTGCCCATATGAGTGACGCCTCTTGAAGAGATTAGTCATTTTAGATATTTGAGGATATTGCAGTGATATAGACAGAGCCGGAGTATGTGGTCGATTGGTTAATGTTGTTGACTTCGAACCACTTGCCTCTCACAGCTGATGTTTAGACTCTCACCAGGGGTGTCGGATTATTTCGTGCAAGGAAACTATTCGGAATGTTTGTGGTTCTACCCAGGCAGGTGACCTTTCACACACTGTATGGAGGGGCACCCAGGATCTTCCTCCACCAATACTAGTTGGAAAGTCACCATATTACTTGAGCTGTTGGTGATACATTAAACCCCAAAAACAAACAGAGACCCATGCCAGAGTATTATCTGGGTTTTTTACGTGAACGGTGTTATTCACGGACTTAAAGACTGATGATCGAACCTTGGATCTACAGACCAATGTGTTCACCACTGAACTATTGACACGTCTGTATTTGATCCATTAATCTCATCACACAGATATATACGACTAATGTATGACCAGTATATGACAGCTTGTACATTTGTATATTATATATGCTAGAATCGCCGTTATAAAAAGACATGCTGATACAAAAGTGTGTATTAATGAATGGAGTCTATTCAGTATTTACATCACTAGATATTGTGGTAACATGTAAATACCGTAGACCCTATTCAATTGCCTCAACATTATTTACAGACACAAATCTGGAACATACCCTTGAAAATGAAATAATATTTAACAACATAATCCTATTAGCAAAGACGTTTTGGGGTGGGAGTACTGTTTTGCATTTACGCAAAAACGATGTATAAGTTATTTAAAGTATAATAAAAAGTCTGAAATGTTTAACAATTCAATATATGAAAACAACGTATCAGATTTAAAATATTGTTGCATGATGGAATCATACCAGTTATACTGAAATAGATTATACATTCACAGTAACAAGGAAGATTTAGTGGGGCCGTGTTTTCCTTTCCAATACCGGCGTGTTAAAATATCTCTTCTACGGATTTGACCAACTACGTCATATTGGATTTAATATATATTGCATGTCTGGAGAGGCCTGCGCGTAAGGTTTAATTCGATATAAGAAATATTAACATATTCCAAGAAATAAAGAAGTTATGAATACTATATACAGGGGCGCTGTGTTTTAAACATGTCCGATGTTGACATTTGCGCGCGAAGATGTGTGCACCGGAAGTTTACATTTCGGACTGTGTCACTGTTTTTAAGGTCGTACGACGAAAGAAAATCTTAGCTGCGACCGAAGACTTACGACCGTGTTGATAAAACGGTCGTACGATTGTCGCAGGAAACGTCGCAAGTAGCGGTCTTAGATAAGACCGACTTGCGACTGACATTGTTGATAAAACGGGGCCCTGTTGTTTAGAGATATTTAAAATCGGAGTTGCCTATATATGTACATATGTGAGATATTAAGATTAATATGTACCGTTAAATGTTATTATTCATGATACACGCGTTGTATTACGTTGTATTACGTTGTATTACGTTGTATTACGTTGTATTACGTTGTATTACGCTGTATTACGCTGTATTACGTTGTATTACGTTGTATTACGTTGTATTACGCTGTATTACGTTGTATTACGTTGTATTACGTTGTATTACGTTGTATTACGCATTGATATTGCACCTATTTGCATTATGTATTATTTCAACACGTCGTATACGACGCTTCTTTATTAGTTGAAATACTCAGATTCATTGACGTAGCTCGTATAAGGCATTGTAGGCCTGCATATTGTCACATATGGATCGGTAGTCCAGTGGTAACACGCTGGACTGGTAATTCAGGGATCACATGTTCGATCCCCCGTCTGACCCTAATATAATTAACAGTCTTTCAGATGGGACTTTAAACCGAGATCTCGTGTCGGTGCTTTACACTGTGTACATAACAGAAACAGAGGAGACTCTGGAATGGGTCTCTGTCTGTATCATTGCACTATCCTCCAAAATTTAAAATGACTAATCTCTTCAGGATGCGTCGCTCATATGGACAACCGGTAGCGATGATAAATAACACACACATATCTCACGATGATATCATGTATATATTTTGTAGTCACTGTGACATTTCACATCTGTTTATAGCAAATTTAGACTCAATTTGGTATCATTTTGACAAACACATCGAAATTTGAATTTCTAGCGACGGTCTAGGATTAGCGCAGTGGTTAGCGGTTAGCGCGCTCGCTTCTCACCAATGCAACCCGGGTTCGATCCTTGGACAGAGAAGTATGTGAAATGGTACGGTAGTCGTCAGATCGGACTCCCATTACCTCCCACACGAATGACTACATTAATGTTACGCTTTCATCCGCGCCAACGAGAGTGATTAATATAAATTGTTAAACTTGTTTCGCAATCTTTGTAAAATAAATAACGTTTAAACTTTTTTTAGCTATACACAAAACATTAAATGTTGTCTTGAGTTTCATTTTCGGTCTAGACACATTAAGTCTGGGATCACCAGTGTGGATAATGTGTTTGCTGTGTGCGCGTGTGCGCGTGTGCGCGTGCGCGTGTTGTGTGCGTGTGTGTGTGTGTGTGTGTGTGTGTGTGTGTGTAATATTTGTATATATAGTGCTTAATTGATTCATTCAGTACTGGAGATAGAATAAAATATATATCTATATATCTATCTATTGTATGAAAATTGAATAAAAGGATGTAATATATCAATCCAGCTAATTGCTCCCATGACTTTAATAGTGTATAATATTAAAACACGTAGGGTACCTCGTGAAACCATTATATATATATTGGATCTTTCATTATTATTACATTGCTATTTATAAAAAGAGGGAAGATTTAAAGGTCAATATACAACTAAGAAGATGTAACATCAGAGATCCATATATATCGGATATTATATTAGGTAAAATGGATCTGTAGTCCAGTGGTAACACGCTGGACTGGTAATCCAGGGATCGCAGGTTCGATCCCCCGTCTGACCCTAATAAAATTAACAGTCTTTCAGATGGGACGTTAAACCGAGGTCTCGTGTCGGTGCTGTACACTGTGCACGTACAAGAACCAGATGAGACTCTGGAATGGGTCTCTGTCTGTATCATTGCACTATCCTCCAAAATCTAAAATGACCAATCTCTTCAGGAGACGTCACTCATATGGGCAACTGGTAGCGACGATAAATAAACAATTTAACAATTTGCTTCTTTAATAAAGTTTTGTACTGTACGCCGAGTTCTCCACAACACGGCCGATATATCCACAAAAACACAGATATTTCCAAAACAACGCTGATACATCTACAACAACGCCAATACCTTCAGAACAACGCTGATACCAGTATCTCTACAACAACGCCGATATCTCCATAACCACACCAGTATCTCCACAACAACGCCAATACCTTCAGAACAACGCTGATACCAGTATCTCCACAACAACGCCGATATCTCCACAACACCAGTATATCCACAACAACGCCGATATCTCCACAACACCAGTATCTCCACAACAACGCCGATACCAGTACCTCCACAACAACGCCGATACCAGTATCTCCACAACAACGCCGATATCTCCACAACACTAGTATCTCCACAACAACGCCGATATCTCCACAACACCAGTATCTCCACAACAACGCCGATACCTCCACAACACCAGTATCTCCACAACAACGTCGATACCTCCACAACACCAGTATCTCCACAACAACGCCGATATCTCCACAACACCAGTATCTCCACAACAACGCCGATAACTCCACAACACCAGTATCTCCACAACAACGCCGATATCTCCACAACACCAGTACCTCCACAACAACGCCGATACCTACACAACAACACCAGTATCTCCACAACAACGCCGATATCTCCACAACACCAGTACATCCACACCAACAACGTCAGTAACTCCACAACACCAGTGTCTCCACAACAACGCCGATACCTCCACAACACCAGTATTTCCACAACAACGCCGATACCTCCACAACACCAGTATCTCCACAACAACGCCGATACCTCCACAACACCAGTATCTCCACAACAACACCGATAACTCCACAACACCAGTATATCCACAATAACGCCGATATCTCCACAACAACACCAATACCTCCACAACAACACCGATATCTCCATAACAACACCAGTATATCCACAACAACGCAGATATCTCCATAACAACACCAGTATCTCCACAACAACACCAGTACCTCCACAAAAACACCGATATCTCCATAACAACACCATATCTCCACAACAACGCCAATAACTCCACAACAACGCCGATATATCCACAACAACGCCGATATCTCCACAACACCAGTATCTCCACAACAACGCCGATATATCCACAACACCAGTATCTCTACAACAACGCCAATATCTCCACAACAACGCCGATACCTCCACAACAACGCCGATCTCTCCACAACAACGCCGATATCTCCACAACAACGCTGATAACTCCACAACACCAGTATCTCCACAACAACGCTGATATCTCCACAACACCAGTATCTCCACAACAACGCTGATATCTCCACAACAACGCTGATATCTCCACAACAACGCTGATATCTCCACAACACCAGTGTCTCCACAACACCAGTATCTCCACAACAACGCTGATATATCCACAACAACGCCGATATCTCCACAACACCAGTGTCTCCACAACAACGCCGATACCTCCACAACAACAACGACGATATCTCCACAACAACGCCGATATCTCCACAACAACGCCCATATCTCTACAACAACGCCGATATCTCCACAACAACGCCGATATCTCCACAACACCAGTATCTCCACAACAACGCCGATATCTCCACAACACCAGTATCTCCACAACAACGCCGATACCTCCACAACACCAGTAACTCCACAACAACACCAGTATCTCCACAACAACTCCGATATCTCCACAACAATGTTTATATCTTCATAAAAACGTCGATGATTCCATAGCAAAGCTGATATCTCCATAACAATGCCGATATACCTCCACAACAACGCCGATACCTCCACAACAACACCAGTACCTCCACAACAACGCCGATATCTCCACAACACCAGTGTCTCCACAACAACGCAAGTAGCTCCACAACAACACCAGTATTTCCACAACAACACCAGTACCTCCACAACTACGCTGATATCTCCACAACAACGCTGATATCTCCACAACAACGCTGATAACTCCACAACACCAGTATCTCCACAACAACGCTGATATCTCCACAACACCAGTATCTCCACAACAACGCTGATATCTCCACAACAACGCTGATATCTCCACAACACCAGTGTCTCCACAACACCAGTATCTCCACAACAACGCTGATACCTCCACAACAACGCCGATATCTCCACAACACCAGTACCTCCAGAACAATGTTTATATCTTCATAACAACGTCGATAATTCCATAGCAAAGCTGATATATCCACAACATCGCTGATCTATCCACAACAACACCAGTATCTCCACAACAACACCAATATCTCCACAACAACACCGATACCTCCACAACAACACCGATATCTCCATAACAACACCAGTATATCCACAACAACGCCGTTATCTCCATTGCAACACCAGTATCTCCACAACAACACCAGTAACTCCACAATAACACCGATATCTCCATAACAACAACAGTACCTCCACAACGCCGATACCTACACAACAACGCCGATAACACCACAACAACACCAGTAGCTCCACAACAACGCCGATATCTCCACAACACCAGTGTCTCCACAACAACGCCAGTAGCTCCACAACAACACAAGTATTTCCACAACAACACCAGTATCTCCACAACAACGCTGATATCTCCACAACAACGCCGATATCTCCACAACACCAGTAACTCCACAACAACGCCGATATCTCCACAACACCAGTACCTCCAGAACAATGTTTATATCTTCATAACAACGTCGATGATTCCATAGCAAAGCTGATATCTCCACAACATCGCTGATCTATCCACAACAACGCTGATATATCCACAGCATCGCTGATCTATCCACAACAACGCTGATATCTCCACAACAACGCTGATATATATATGGCAGCAATGCTATCTTAGTTACCTATGCCACATTATCAATACATATATTATATTGTAATTGTACTTGAGCTGGGTGGTTGATTTCAAATTACCTAACCATTACCCACTTAGGTGTCTAATTCTGTCATGTGACACCCATTAACAATTGCCGTCATCCAACGATCACCGTCCCCATCATCCATTAACAAGTCCCGTAATACAACGATCACGGTCCCCACCATCCATTAACAAGTCCCGTAATACACCGATCACGGTCCCCACCATCCATTAATAAGTCCCGTAATCCAACGCTCACTGTCCCCACAATCCATTAACAAATACCGCCATCCAACGCTCACCATCCCCACCATCCATTAACAATTGATTGCCGTGATGCAACGCTCACCGTCCCCACCATCCATTAACAACTCCCGTCATCCAACGCTCACCGTCCCCACCATCCATTAACAATTGATTGCCGTCATGCAACGCTCACCGTCCCCACCATCCATTAACAATTGATAGCTGTAATCCAACGCTCACCGTCCCCACAATCCATTAACAACTATCGCCATCCAACGCTCACCGTCCCCACAATCCATTAACAACTCCCGTCATCCAACGCTCACCCCCACCATCCATTAACATTGATTGCCGTCATGCAACGCTCACCGTCCCCACCATCCATTAACAATTGATTGCCGTCATCCAACGCCCACCGTCCCCACCATCCATTAACAAGTCCCGTCATCCAACGCTCACCGTCCCCACCATACATTAACAATTGATTGCCGTCATCCAACGCTCACCGTCCCCACCATCCATTAAGAAGTCTCGTCATGCAACGCTCACCGTCCCCACCATCCATTAACATTGATTGCCGTCATCCAACGCCCACCGTCCCCACCATCCATTAACAAGTCCCGTCATCCATCGCTCACCGTCCCCACCATACATTAACAATTGATTGCCGTCATCCAACGCTCACCGTCCCCCCATCCATTAAGAAGTCTCGTCATCCAACGCTCACCGTCCCCACCATCCATTAACGAATCCAGTCATCCAACGCTCACCGTCCCCACCATCCATTAACAATTGATTGCCGTCATGCAACGCTCACCGTCCCAACCATCCATTCACTATTGCCGCCATCCAACGCTCACCGTCCCCACCATCCATTAATAAGTCCCGCCATCCAACGCTCACCGTCATACCATCCATTAACAAGTCCCGTCATCCAACGCTCACCGTCCCCACCATCCATTAACAAGTCCCGTCATCCAACGCTCACCGTCCCCACCATCCATTAACAAGTCCCATAATCCAACGCTCACCGTCCCAACCATCCATTCACTATTGCCGTCATCCAACGCTCACCGTCCCCATCATCCATTAACAAGTCCCGTCCTCCAACGCTCACCGTCCCAACCATCCATTCACTATTGCCGTCATCCAACGCTCACCGTCCCCACCATCCATTAACAAGTCCCGTCATCCAACGCTCACCGTCCCATCCATCCATTCACTATTGCCGTCATCCAACACTCACCGTCCTCATCATCCATTAACAATTCCCGTAATCCAACTATCACCGTCCCCACCATCCACTAACAATTGCCGTCATCCAACGCTATGTCGACGTCTCGTTTCAGTCTAGCTGTCAGAGTACACTGCATATCACCGGCGGCGGTTGACGTTTTACACAACACGTGCGTACCACCATACGTCGGTGTTCTTTCAACGAGAGTTGATGCAGCTATGAAAGTTACACTGGGTGTATTGGTTCCTTTATCAGCACGGGCAGATATAGAAGAGAAGATAACAGAAGCGTTGTCGTTGTTTCGTTTAGGGTGCTCAGTTTCACTCACCTATGAACTGGACGTAGCTCACAATTCTGCTTGCATTGATCATGTTATGCAGAATGGAACTACACGTGTACTATACGTGTCTTATTCTGTATACACTAACGCTGATCACCAAGCTATTCTTGCTACAATGTCGTTGGTGCCACCCGATATTAACGTTTTCATTGCTGGATTAAATGTCACAATGATGTTCTCTGGCGATATTATTGACCCGGTATTTCTTGCCGGTCGGGATCAAACCGTAAATGACACTTACATACAGAATCCTTACAACGAGGCCACCTATCTTCTAACTATTCATCTAGACACATGTTATGATCATGTTAAAGGTAATATGCTGTACCCACTATTTTATATGAATTGTTCGTCCGTGTTGTTGTCCTTGCGGGAACCTGGCATTGCGAGAACAAACGATGGTTTAAATATGAAAGAAATAGGCATGTCTATTGGGTTCAGTCATTTTAAAAGCCTGAATACGACACACGCATATGTTTGTCTCGATGCATTACTTGGTATTAACGTGAAGTCTAAATGTAGCAAGACAAAGTATAGCTGTTTCCTACTTTTTGTTCATGTCGGCGTTGCGTTGATGAAGCAAATATTCAGAGTTTAGATATTTTAAACATATTTTATTTCCCAACTGCTTCATATATATGAACGAGAGCAGATGAAAGAAAACGTGTTGTGTTTTTACGTTTATTTATCATCGCAACCGGTTGCCCACATGAGCGACGTCTCCTGAAGAAATTAGTCATTTTAGATGTTTGGAGGATAATGCACTGATACAGACAGATATCCATTTCAGAACTCCTCTTGTTCTTTTACATGCACGATGTAAAGCACCGACAAGAAACCTCGGTTTAAAGCCCCATGTGAAAGGCTGTTAATTCTATTAGTGTCAGACAGGAGATCGAACCTGCGATCCCTGGATTACAAGTCCAATGAAAGACAGATCCTTGCTTGGAAGTATACAGGGACATCCACGATCGGGAGCTTTATTTGGATAAACAGTCTACATCCGCTATGTCAAAGTCGATTATGTCGAATTATCCGGTTACCTCAAAGTCTCGTTTCAGACACTGTCATTTTACATATAACTGGCTCCTTTTATATCGAATTTCGTTAAGTCAAATTTCGGTTAGGTCGAAGTATTTGTTCGGTCTGACGGAATTCAACATAGCAATGAATATTAGAAGAAATTAGAACGGATAGAGTAGTATGCAAAATGTGCAGTGGTTTCCATTAAGCCACTGTCCAAAACATTCAGGAATGACAGGGCCTTCTATCTAAAGCCAAACGTCTGATCCAACTACTTTGTATACTACAGATGTTTAGTGTACAACATCAGTAAGCAGTCATCAAAACTAAACCTCACTCATAAACTTCCCAGAATATTAGATGTTTATTGAACATCAGTAAGCAAAGTCATTAAAACTAAACCTCACTCATAAACTTCCCAGAATAGTAGATGTTTATTGTACATATGTAAGCAACGTCATCAAATCTAAACCTCACTCATAAACTTCCCAGAATATTAGCACAGTCGCATCCAGCCCTGCAACATACGTTTTCTATACTACTATGAGTTTTTTCTTTTCTTTTTTAAATTTAATTTATTTACAATCTATTTGTATCTACAAGTACATAATCTAAACATTTTAATATGATAAGAAATTGACATAGAATATTTTGTAGCTCTCATCCACTCTCGCCCTCCCAATTTCTCACACCAAACACTCTGACAATCATACACACATTCATACAGCATACGCACGTATCAGCAGGTACAGAAACAAATTCAGTATGTGTACGAGATACTTCTACCGTATTCCAAATATATGTTTATATACATTTGTTGGAAAACGTTTATAATAAAGTCCTAAAACTAACAAAACATTAATATGCGGGGAATTTATTCCATTTTGTATTATGCTTTTCCAATTTGTCATGCGATAGTTTTTTCGATTTCTAATCGACCTGTTAGGTATTTGATAAATATGTCTATATGTGGATTCGAATATTTAATTTTACTTAAGTATATGAAATATTTGGCTACGAGAATAATGTAATTTTTGAATTCGGCGTCACGTTTTGTTATTAAGCAGCAGATTGTTTCATAATTTATATCTAGGATTATAACTCTTTGTCGGAAATAACTCTTTAATTCTCCCCAATTTTTTTTCGATCCAGAAGTAAAAGAGTGGAAAATCGACAGACTGGTACCCAGGCTAGAAACACACATTAAAGTGACATTACATCGCCAAAAGCCAATATATATATACGTAGAAATAGCATTGCAAATTCTTATGACGTAATGCGAACATTAAAACTAGCAATCAATAAACAGTGTTTTTGCGGTATATAACTGTCACGAGTGAAAACAGGATTTCTGCAGACGGATCTGTAGCCCAGTAGTAACACGCTGGACTGGTAATCCAGGTATCGCAGGTTCGATCCCCCGTCTGACCCTAATAAAATGAACAGTCTTTCAGATGGGACATTAAACCGAGGTCTCGTGTCGGTGCTTTACACCGTGCACGTAAAAGAACCAGAATAGATTCTGGAATGGGTCTCTGTCTGCATCATTGCACTATCCTCCAACAATCTAAAATGACTAATCTCTTCAGGAGGCGTCGTTAATATGGGCAACCGGTAGCGACGATAAATAAATGTAAAACACACACACAACAGGATTTCATATATCGGTCAGCTAAGCTCCTGAATTGACGTTTATCTGTTACTGGAGTCTAAATTAAACGTGTGATTCTGTTGCTTAGAGATATTTAAAATCGGAGTTGCCTATATATATATATATATATATATATAGTACATATATGTACATATGTGAGATATTAAGATTAATATGTACCGTTAAATGTTATTATTCATGATACACGAGTTGTATTACGTTGTATTACGTTGTATTACGTTGTATTACGCTGTATTACGTTGTATTACGTTGTATTACGTTGTATTACGTTGTATTACGTTGTATTACGCTGTATTACGTTGTATTACGTTGTATTACGCTGTATTACGCTGTATTACGTTGTATTACGTTGTATTACGTTGTATTACGCTGTATTACGTTGTATTACGTTGTATTACGTTGTATTACGTTGTATTACGTTGTATTACGCTGTATTACGTTGTATTACGTTGTATTACGCTGTATTACGTTGTATTACGTTGTATTACGTTGTATTACGTTATATTACGTTGTATTACGTTGTATTACGTTGTATTACGTTGTATTACGTTGTATTACGCATTGATATTGCACCTATTTGCATTATGTATTATTTCAACACGTCGTATACGACGCTTCTTTATTAGTTGAAATACTCAGATTCATTGACGTAGCTCGTATAAGGCATTGTAGGCCTGCATATTGTCACATATGGATCGGTAGTCCAGTGGTAACACGCTGGACTGGTAATTCAGGGATCACATGTTCGATCCCCCGTCTGACCCTAATATAATTAACAGTCTTTCAGATGGGACTTCAAACCGAGATCTCGTGTCGGTGCTTTACACTGTACATACACTGTATGTTATTATCTTCATTCAGTACTGGAGATAGATGGATAGCAGCTATCTATCTATTATATGAAAATTGAATAACAGGATGTAATATATCAATCCAGCTAATTGCTCCCATGAATTTAATAGTGTATAATATTAAAACACGTAGGGTACCTCCTGAAACCATTATATATATTGGATCTTTCATTATTATTATATTGCTATTTATTAAAAGAGGGATGATTTAAAGGTCAATATACAACTAAGAAGATGTAGCATCAGAGCTCCATAAATATCGGATATTAAATGAGTTAAAATGGATCTGTAGTCCAGTGGTAACACGCTGGACTGGTAATCCAGGGATCGCAGGTTCGATCTCCCGTCTGACCCTAATAAAATTAACAGTCTTTCAGATGGGACGTTAAACCGAGGTCTCGTGTCGGTGCTTTACACCGTGCACGTAAAAGAACTAGATGAGACTCTGGAATGGGTCTCTGTCTGTATCATTAATATCTAAAATGACCAATCTCTTCAGGAGACGTCACTCATATGGGCAACCGGTAGCGACGATAAATAAACAATTTAACAATTTGTTTCTTTAATAAAGTTTTGTACTGTACGCCGATTTCTCCACAACACGGCCGATATATCCACAAAAACACAGATATTTCCAAAACAACGCTGATACATCAACAACAACGCCAATACCTTCAGAACAACGCCGATACCAGTATCTCTACAACAACGCCGATATCTCCATAACACCAGTATCTCCACAACAACGCAGATATATCCACAACACCAGTACATCCACAACAACAACGTCAGTATCTCCACAACACCAGTATCTCCACAACAACGCCGATACCTCCACAACACCAGTATCTCCACAACAACGCCGATAACTCCACAACACCAGTATCTCCACAACAACGCCGATATCTCCACAACGCCAGTATCTCCACAACAACGCCGATATCTACACAACAACGCCGATATCTCCACAATACCAGTATCTCCACAACAACGCCGATATCTCCACAACACCAGTATCTCCACAACAACGTCGATATCTCCACAACACCAGTATCTCCACAACAACGCCGATATCTCCACAATACCAGTATCTCCACAACAACGCCGATATCTCCACAACACCAGTATCTCCACAACAACGCCGATATCTCCACAACAACGCCGATATATCCACAACAACGCCGATATCTCCACAACAACGTCGATATCTCCACAATAACGCCAGTATCTCCACAACAACGCCAGTATCTCCACAACAACGTCGATATCTCCACAACGCCGATAACTCCACAACAATGTTTATATCTTCATAACAACGCTGATATCTCCACAGCATCGCTGATCTATCCATAACAACGCTGATATCTCCACAGCATCGCTGATCTATCCACAACAACGCTGATCTATCCACAACATCGCTGATCTATCCACAACAACGCTGATATCTCCACAGCATCGCTGATCTATCCACAACAACGCTGACATCTCCACAGCAACGCTGATCTATCCACAACAACGCTGATATCGCCACAACAACGCCGATATCTCCACAGCATCGCTGATCTATCCACAACAACGCTGATATCCCACAACAACCAACCCACACACCACCACAACACCAACCACAACAACCAACCCACACACCACTCCACAACAACGCCGATATCTCCACAGCATCGCTGATCTATCCACAACAACGCTGATATCTCCACAACAACGCTGATATCTCCACAGCATCGCTGATCTATCCACAACAACGCTGATATCGCCACAGCCTCGCATATCTATCCACAACAACGCTGATATCTATATGGCAGCAATGCTATCTCAGTTACCTATGCCAAATTATCAATACATATATTATATATACATGTATTAATGAGTTGTAATTGTACTTGAGCGGCCTGGCCTCTATGGCTGGGTGGTTGACGTCAAATTACCTAACCATTACCCACTTAGGTGTCTAATTCTGTAATGTGAGGAATTGTTCTAGTTGGCCTGCGGAAGGTCGGTAGTTGTACCCAGGTATCCGACGGTTCCTGAAATACTGTTCGGAGTGGCACCCGGGCTCGTCTTCCACCAATACTAGCTGGAGAATCCATGTATGACCTAAGCTGTTTGGTGGGATTGTAACCCCCCAAAACAAAAGTAGTCTATGAAAAGATACACTGTGACGAATAGTTTAAAGTCGCAAAACAGTTTATATCATATGGCGTCTCTCCTAGTGCCCATTCGAGCAGTATTTCCGACATAGAAGGGCATCCTGGTAGAACCACCGACCTTCCATAAGTCAGCTGGATAGCTTCATCACATGAACGAATTAGAAAACTTATTTAGATATAAATATCGGTATTAATTTAGTAATTAACATCTAGGTTCTTGCGGATGTTGTATATTATGTGTGTGGCTATTGAAAACATGATTTATAAATGAGACTGATCGTAAGTCCTTAAACATGTTATTAAAAAACCTCCGCCTAAGTCCGAACTTTAATAACGACAATAGCCGATGCTATATAAGTTTATGAATCCAGTAGCAGCGCCATTGTGACAGACATTTATACAAACATATATCGTGCAACATGGCGCCGTCTGTCAGGCAAGCATGTACTACGGTTTACATTGTCTATAGTTTAATATTTGTACCAGGCAATGCCACTACATATCTAACTGACATACTAGACGGAATAGAAGTAGACGAACTTAGAAATATTACAATCGAGTGGGCTTCAATTTGTCCTAGGATGATGCTGATATGCAATGATGTCATCGAAAATACTGACAACGTAACTTTAAATGAAAAGTATGCACCAGCCGATATGTGTTGCAACAGTTGCAAGTGCGGGGATTGCGATAGATCGTATACTTGTTGTGCGCATGTCGGAGGCAAATATATTGTTAAAAAGAAGAAATATTTGAAGTATTTGAAATGTATGGACACATATAAATATGTTAGCGAAAACGAAAGAAGTGTTGTTGAACAGTTGTTATACGAATTTAATGACAATGGGTTTTTTTTTGTAACAACTTGTCCCGAGTATACTGCGACAGAACAGAAGTATTTGTGTGAGTATGACGACGAGGATGACACCCGCTCATTGTTTCAAACGATTCCAGTTACCGCCGACGGCATTCAGTTCAAGAACAGGCATTGCGCCGCTTGTCACGGCATTGCTATGGAGAGCGTGGTCACCTGGGATGTGCAAATAAGGTACTGCATTACTATTTATTATAATATATTGCGTTTTTATTTTCGGGACGATAAGATTATTCGTCGCCAAATAAAGATTTCGATTTCGCTAACATATACCAAATTGGTTGTTGTCTACATAACTCGATGGTAAACGTTTAGCATGTCCACATACGCGAATTCAAGAACAGAACAGAACAACATTTTATTATCAGACGTGTACATAATCATATAATATATTGCCATCACGTGACTGGTTAGATACATATTCAAGTGTGTGTTTATTGTATTGGTAACAGAGGATGAACATTATATGTTAGCAGAATATCATACAGTATCAACAATTATTTATCAAGAAACACGGATACGTTGACATTAAATTGTCGTTAAGTCTTAGAGAAATCACTACTTGAGAAAACAATTGATACGACGGGCACGGGATTTACAGAACATGAACACCACTGTGCTCGCTGTCGAAAGCCATTTCGTACCACACACTGGCAATAGTTATATTCTTGCTACTTGAGAAAACAATTGATATGACGGGCACGGGATTTACAGAACATGAACACCACTGTGCTCGCTGTCGAAAGCCAATTCGTACCACACACTGAAAATAGTTATATTCTTGCATTTTGTTTGTTTGTCTGTATGTTTTGGGGGCTTAAAGTCGCACCAACAGCTTAGGTAGGTCATATGGAGGCTCTCCAGTTACTATATGTGACACCGGGTGTATTTCCCAGCTTAGGTATGTCATATGGCGGTTCTCCAGTTACTATATGTGACACCGGGTGTATTTCCCAGCTTAGGTAGGTCATATGGCGGCTCTCCAGTTACTATATGTGACACCGGATGTATTTACCAGCTTAGGTAGGTCATATGGCGGCTCTCCAGTTACTATATGTGACACCGGGTGTATTTCCCAGCTTAGGTAGGTCATATGGCGGCTCTCCAGTTACTATATGTGACACCGGGTGTATTTCCCAGCTTAAGTAGGTCATATGGCGGCTCTCCAGTTACTATATGTGACACCGGGTGTATTTCCGAGCATTTCAGACATGAACGGGCAACTTGGCAAAACCACTGATAACTACTGATATCATATGAAAGAATTCGACATCCCAGTGGGATTTCAACCTATAGCGGCGAGGGGTAAACGATTTGAAGTCAACGATCATAACAACCGTCAGCCATAGAGTCCCACCAGCACCCCTTAAAATACCGTATATTAAGTAGATTTATTGGCAGAGGTTTTATTTTTGATATATTTGCGATCAGTAACGAATCGCTAAATCGAAGTCTCGCCATTACGTTGCATGTTATGTCATCGTCAATAAAAACAAAGCGAAAGCACATGCGATGTTTTAAAAACGGAGGCCATCTGACGGTTATGTCTAAATCCTAGATGAATCCCGTTCCGAACAGAAATGAAGAAACGGTATTAAAGTTTATTTATTTTACAATGATTGCGAAACAAGCTATAACAACTTATATTAATCACTCTCGTTGGCTCGGATGAAAGCGTAAATGTGGTCATTCGTGTGGGCGAAAACACACCTGTCCGATCTGACAACTACCGTACCATCTGACATATTTCCCAGTCCAAGGATCGAACTCGTGTTGAATTGGTGAGAAGCGAGAATGCTAACCACGCAACACTAGCAAGTGATCTCGTGGTACAGCTGAACAGGTACGATAGTTCCTGATATCCGTGTTCGAATTATTGAAAGTTGAACAATGAATTATAGAGAGATTAATGCCGGGACCCAACGACGTATTCCCACAAAAGGGGCGGTTCTAGTTAACCGAGTTCTAAGCAACGACGTATTCCCACAAAAGGGGAGGTTCTAGTTAACCGAGTTCTAAGCAACGAAGTTTTAATGTAATTCGAATATTCGGACTCTCTGTATTGCAGATGTTCACGCGGAGATGAAAGCTTGGATATGAGTGACCCAGAGTCTCTCAATGCCCTTATTCGACAACGTGACGACTGTTTCCTGCATTACTCACAACCGGTAACCCAGACGAGCACGCCTCTAACTTCATGCCAGTCTGATATAGTGAGGACGTGTAACACAGGGATGCGGAATGTGTACGATAAACATGTTGAAGACTTATGCTTGAATCCTTTACTAGAAGAAAACCATGTTACCAGAGTACACGGGATTAAAGTCGTGTAAGTATTGTAGAACATAATCTAAACGAATCCATTTTCCATATACGCTTTGTTTTTTCTGTATATTTGGGGGGAGCGGGATGCCATTGGGGGTAATGCGATTAATCTGAGCAGCATTTCAGGATCGGACTGGTACCTGGTTAGAACCACCGACATTCCCCAAGTACCTAACTCGAAAACATTCGACAGCCCCAGTTGGGACACGAACTTGCAGCGGTCAGGAGCAAATGCTCAGAAATCACTAGCCTACAGAGCCACCCACTAGTACTAGAATGCTCCAGCGTGGCTCTGCAGATCAAATGCTCAGAAATCACTAGCCCACAGAGCCACCCACTAGTACTAGAATGCTCCAGCGTGGCTCTGCAGATCAAATGGCGAAGTAGTGAGTTATACAGGGTGCATTTGTTTCTTTCAGATATAAGAACATTTTTTGTGCCATTTGCAATGCCGTAGACATTGGTATGGCTGACTGCGAAGTCATACAAGACACACAGCGTTTGGCTATCAACTTCCGTATTCTACTCCAATTCTCACACGATGAAACTGATGTGGACTATTCGAAGAGAACCTGCAAACTTGCCCAAGAATTCATACCAGTAATGGTAGGTCTTTGTTTAGTTTGTAAACTGCCCGTCATGTCTCACTAACCGCTCTCAATGCTAACAACTGTATATTGTAACATCCTCATGGAAAGGAATTTACATAAGCTCTCAGCTTGTTTTCCAATCCATTGCAGATATCCTGTTGTATTTATATACCGTATATATGACTGAATAAAATATGTTTAAACTAAACTGCGAAGCGATATTTTGTTGCGAGAAGTTGCGGTACTACATAGTCGAGGTGTTTAGTTTATACAAAATTATTTTAGCTCGATTGCGAAACAAGTTCTTTCAATGTATAGTAATCACTCTCGAGACCTCATTCTTGATGGAATCCATCGCTATGTAGGAGAGAAGAGGCAATGTCGAATTTAAATGCCTTGCCTAAGGGCACAATCGTAAGGGCTCCAGCGGGGCTCGAACTCCGGACCATTCGCACCTGAAGCGAACGTGCATCCACTGCGCTATCACGACTTCCACATAGTCGAGGTGTAAAATGCATATTGACGCAATATGACATAAGATGTTCGTGCAACTTTAAGCACCCGGCCCCCGTGCGACTTTAAGCACCCGACCCCCGTGCGACTTTAAGCACCCGGCCCCGTGCGACTTTAAGCAACCGGCCCCCGTGGGACTTTAAGCACCCGGCCCCCGTGCGACTTTAAGCACCCGGCCCCGTGCGACTTTAAGCACCAGGCCCCGTGCGACTTTAAGCAACCGGCCCCCGTACGACATTAAGCACCCGCCCCCTTGCGACTTTAAGCACCCGCCCCCCAAAAAAATAAATCCACAATATATCGCAAGAGACTGTCATTGCTTGAGTTTCGTATTCCTCCGCTGTTTGGGTGTACTTTGTATACTTTATACTAATTATGCACTTTATATACACAAGTATGCATGTATATCCAACCCAATAAGATCGCGACTTCGATTTGCAATCTGCCAACAAAATTGCAAAACTTACAAATAAAAAAAAAGTGTGTGTGTTTTACGTTTATTTATCGTCGCTCCCGGTTGCCGCTACCGGTTGCCCATATGAGCGACGCCTCCTGAAGAGATCAGTCATTTTAGATTTTTGGAGGATAGTGCAATGATACAGATAGAGACCAATTCAAGAGTATCCTCTGGTTCTTTTACGCACGGCGTACATCCCGACACGAGACCTCTGTTTAAAGTCCCATCTGAAAGACTGTTAATTTTATTAGGGTCGGACGGTGGATCGAACCTGCGATCCCTGGATTACGAATCCAGCGTGAAACCACTGGACTACAGAAACGTCTGTATGTAGACTATGATCGACACTATTTCTATATATATCTCCAACTCTCGGTAGCAACGAGACTTTGACTTGCACATGGTACTATTAGTCCGCTGGAACTCTGTACACATACACATTGGTACATTCAGTATACAATAACACATAACATGTAATCTATGATCAACACTATTTCTATATATATATATATATATATATATATATATATATTTCCAGCTCTCCATAGATTCGAGACGTCCACTTGCATATGATATAATCGGTCCGGTGTAACTCGGTACACATACACAACCGTACATTTAGTACACACTAACAAAACAAATAATATGCAAACTATAATCACCAATATGTATTGGTATTTATATAATATATATATTTCCAACTATCGATAGCATCGAGATTTCGACTTTCATAAGATGCAATTTCGGAGAAACATTTATTAATTGGGTAAAACTGATATATCATAATATTTCGAGTATCATTATTAACAACGGCTATTTCTTGGGTGGTGTTCAAATTTAACGTGGCGTTCGGCAAGGATGTCCGTTATCATCTTCACTATTTATACTGTATATAATTATTATCGAATTGTATGGCTAAAACACAGTCGCCAAAGGCATCACTGCAAAGAGAAAGGAAATTAAGCACAATTTGCATACGATGCAACTTTCTTAAATATCGGATCCAAAGAATCCTTTGAAGAACTTATAAAAGTAAAACGTAATAACACATTTTGAATATGCATCTGGCATAAGCTTAATACAAATAAAATTAACATTTAATTCAGGTAAAGCAAGTGGAATACAAATATTATGGAATAATTTTAATATAAAAAGAGGAAGTAGATCTTCAAACAGTGGTATAGCAAAGGTATTAAACTATTTGGAGCATGTTTTGACTACAGAGAGAACAACTTTTTGTCATTTGAACAGTTTAAATTTATTTACAATCAAGATAACAATGACGTTCCTAAACTTAATCAGTTAAAGCGACACTGCATCGGTGAAAACTTTGATATTGTATGGTACCATGTTTTCAAAATATTTGCCTCAAAACTGAGTATTTCAACAATTTATGTTATGTTATATTTCGGGTTTTACGCCTGCATCAGCACCATTTTGGGCTATATCGCCGGCGGGCAGTTTACTTAACAACACCTTTCCTGGGCAGGCTCCAGCGGTTAACCAGTACTTGGGTGCACCAACCTCCGTAAGAAACTGCCAACTTTTTCATATAAATGAGACACGGCCTGAGCGGGGCTCGAACCCGTGACCATCAGTGATGATAGGTTACAGTGGTATACAAGTCAGCGACCTTAACCACTCGACCACGGAGGCGGACAAGTAGTATTTCAACAAATAAACAAACGTCGTATACGCCGTTTGTTGACATAATAAAATAATGTAAATAGGATAGACATTCATGCGTAATACAACGCCTTTATCCTGAATAACACGAGATATGGTACATTATGTTTTCTTTCCGGCCTTCCACTATATATTAACTTATATATACATGAATTATCAAATATGTAAAGTTCTTGATAAAAATAGTAAACACGTATGCTATTTTGTTTGACCGAGTTTGGCACAAAGGTCTTTAATCCAATTAAGACAACTTGGCGATTCGGGTAATTTACGTTACTTGATCGCAGACAACGAGTATTTCTTGGCCAATCATTTTCAAGTAACAAACCGATTACCACAGGCGTACCCAAGGTTCAGTTTTATGCCAGCTTTTACCTACCTACCCTACCCTACCGTACCCTACCTACTTTACCTACTTACCTACCTACCTGTATACACTAAATCTGTTGCAGTCCATTATTATTATTATTTAGCTAGGGATAGCCAACATTATCACATGTGTGCTACATGTGTGCTTCTGTATTGTATGTTACATTATGACCAATGCAATAAACTAAATTGTTAATAAGACTGTGCACGTCTCGTTTCAGTCTAGCTGCCAGACAGTACACTGCATATCACCTACATCGGTTGACGTTTTACACAATACATGCGTACTAACACGCGCCAATGAACTACATACGACCCTTGTTACAGCTCTGAAAGTTACAATGAATGTATTGGTTCCTTTATTAGCACGAGAAGGTGTGGAAAAGAAGATAACCGAAGCTATATTGTTTACCTTTTTACTTGAAGATTGCTCAGTTTCATTCACCTATGAACTGGACGTAGCTCACAATTCTGCTAGCATTGATCATGTCATGGTGAATGGAATTACACGTGTGGTATACGTGTCTTATTCTGTAAACACTAATTCAGTCAGCCAACAAGTTTACCTTGCTAAAACGTCGTTGGTGCCACCCGATATTAACGTTTTCATTGCTGGATTAAATGTCACAATGATGTTCTCTGGCGATATTATTGACCCGGTATTTCTTGCCGGTCGGGATCAAACCATACATGACACTTACATACAGAATCCTTACAACGAGTCCACCTATCTTCTAAAATTGCATCTAGAAGCATGTGACGGCAATGACTATATCCATATTAGGATATACCCATTATTTTATATGAATTGTTCGGCCGTGCTGTTACCCTTGCAGGAAGTTGGCATTGCGAGAACAAACGAGGGTTTAAATATGAAAGAAATAGGCATGTCTATTGGGTTCAGTCATTTTAAAAGCCTGAATACGACACACGCATATGTTTGTCTCGATACATTACTTGGTATTAACGTGAAGTCTGAATGTAGCAAGACAAAGTATAGCTGTTTCCTACTCTTTGCTCCTGTCTGTGTAGCAATGGTCCAGCAACTGTTCGGGATTTAGATATCTTAAACCTATTTTATTTCACAGTTTTATACAATTTACACACACGTCATATCAACCTCTATATATGGGCTGTTCGATTAGCGCAGTGGTTAGCGCGCTCGCTTCTCACAAATGCAACCCGGGTACGGTGGTCGCCAGATCGGACAGGTGGGTTTTCTCCGGTTACCTCCCACACGAATGACCACATATACGCTTTCATCCCCGCCAACTAGAGTGATTAATATAAGTTGTTAGAACTTGCTTCGCAATCGTTGTAAAATAAATAAAGTATACGCCCGATTTACAGGTGCCCGCGTGTGCGCTGCTTAAGCGTTATTTTTCTTTCGATTCGATATTAACCCATCCCCTCATAGAAGCACCTCTTGACGCCATTACCAATACGACATACATTGACAATGTAGTAGCCAAACCAATGTTTATAAACCCTTTCCCTCATAGAAGCACCTCTTGACGCCATTACCAATACGACATACATTGACAATGTAGTAGCCAAACAAATGTTCATAATAAAGGCCAGACTCGCATGTAGTCCCAGTAATATCTATGGTTGTGGGGATATATATGGCGACTACTTATCCACTGCATGATAGCTAAATGACTGTCGGTCGCATGGATATATAATAGTATATTAACCTAAATCTCTATGAAGGAAAGGGTTACGATGCTATTGGATTGCTTAGGGTCCGGGTATATATAACACAATATAGACCCAAATGTAAAGTATTTCGCAATATTGCAAAAAAGGTTAAGAGACCAGTTTCAACAAGAATGGCACGCCTCTGTAAATTGTATGCCAACGTTAGATTATTATGTAAAATGTAAGACCTCCTTTTATTATGAAATATATCTTGACAAAATAGAAAATGACTATCTACGCAAATTGAAACTGGTCGAGATAACGGTACTGAAAGAATAAACCTAATTTGTCAACACTGTCAATTAAATGTTGTAGAATCTGAATATCATGTTTTACTTATATGCCAGACACATTCTGATATTCAATCAAAATACACGCCAACCGTATCTTGGCTGAATTTAAAGAAATTCAATTGTCTTATGTCAACGATAAAAGAAGAGTTCTTGTAAACATTTCTAAATTTTTAAAGGAAGCCTATGTGTTAAGAAATCAAATATTGTAATTTAAGTGTGTCTACATATATCATATGTAAACTACTATATTAACGAAAGATTATTTCACTCATATTTGCTTGTGATTATAAATATATATGATTACACTGTTCATAGCCAAATGCATGTATTATGTCGATTTGCTAAATAAACTTTTTGTTGTTTGTTGTTGTTGTTGTTGTTTAAAGGAACTACAAACTGATCTAGTTTTACTCATTCATTGTACTGATTATGCTATTATATGTTATGTATTGTTTTGTATTGATTATACGCACATGTTGCACTTTAAAAATAATCTAATCTAATATAACTATCTAGCTAATCTACCCCATCCATCCATCCATCCATCCGTAATTACATTTTATGTGTTGCGCTCTTTAGAATTCTTCTATCTGCTTCTCTGCATCAATTGTTGACGTGAACATGTAGTGTCATGAATATTTACAACTAAGCTAGTTAATTAAAACTGTGTTTATGTTAACATATCGGTAAATCTCGAAAAACGTCATTGTTGGCGGCCATTTTGGATATGAGCGCCATAGTGCATATTGTTTCGAAACGATAATGTCACCTTCAGACACATATGGATGACGTTATTGGCAGATTTCATTAAACCGCAGTTACGTCTACATTTTTCAACTATGTACCCCCCAAAGCATTTAGCATCGGAAGACTCTGGTGGACTTTTACTATGTTAGGTGAGACTCCCTATATATTGCATACACCAAAGATCGCCTTTGTAAGAATTAATTCCTTTATTTGACATGTTTTCTTATAACAGAAACCTACTATTAGGCCTGAACGTGTGAACGCTGGTAACGCATGTGATTTATGTTTATTTATCGTCGCTACCGGTTGCCCATATGAGCGACGCCTCCTGAAGAGATTAGTCATTTTAGATTTGTGGAGGATAGTGCAATGACACAGTCTCATCTGGTTCGTTTATGTGCACGGTGTACAGCACCGACACGAGACCGCGGTTTAATGTCCCATCTGAAAGACTGTTAATTGTATTAAGGTCAGACGGGGAATCGAACCTGCGATCCCTGGAGGATCGAACCTGCGATCCCTGGAGGATCGAACCTACGATCCCTGGATTACCAGTCCAGCTTGTTACCACTGGACTACAGATCCGCTGGTAACGTCCCAGAG
>CM026404.1:24814304-24853787 GCA_014843695.1 Archivesica marissinica
TCGTCATTTTGTATCGATAGTACATACAAATTGCATGTTATATATTTTCTTCCATTCCAGGTATTCAAATATATCTTTCCATTTTTGTTTCGGTCTTGTTTTGTGAAGTTTTATTGTACGTTTTTAGGAATGTTTTTTGTATATGAGTTGTGTTGGTCTTTTAGTATGTTTTATTTCCTCTGGCGACGTTTTTGAATTTCTATCCATTTGGTTATTCTACTAGCATGTGGTAATTTAGAAAATCTGAACGGTCTATTCCATAGATGTTTTGTAGTTCTGTAATAGTATGAAATTGTCTTGTTATTCGATTATATATATATGACCTATATATTTAATTCCATTTTGAAACCAATTCTTATAAAATAATGTATTTTCTATAACCTATATAAACGAGCTGTTCCATAATATCTCATTTGCATAACAATATTTTCCTTGAAATTGACTTTTGTCCAATTGATAATTACATCTCGCAAAAAGCTATTTCCAAGTTTCGCAGCAATGTGCTTGGCAGATATATTTGAGTCAAATAGAAGTTGTCCTCTATTACATAAATTTGTTATGTCAACGTGTATACGAAGTTTGTTTATTAGTTGAAATACTCTGTTTATGAGGCAAATATTTGATATTTATAATAATGTCAAGTTCACTCTTTTTAATTGAAGTTTGTTGAATCATTTATTAATTAATTGTTTTTTCATTTTTATTATTTTCCTTCTTTTTCCATGAACACTATTTGATAGTTACATTTCTGATACAACCTTTAATCAATTCCCAAAGAGTATTTGGATTTGCTCTTACATTGTTTGATGCTATTTCAGTAACACTAGTTCTGATTTGTTTTTGATAATCTTCCTCAAGTATCACATGATTGTTCAATCTGAGGTAGTCCGGGCCATGGTTAGATAAATCAAGGAATGGTCTGATTTTATACCATCTACATTTTTAGATGGAGTATAATAATAATACCTTTTTCGTGATGGAGTCTTTCCAAACGCATGGACATTCGCAAAGGTTTATGCCCCTTTTCAAAAAAGGTAGTAGGAATACCCCATCTAATTATAGACCAATTTCTTTAATTCGCTGTGTCGGTAAAGTCATGGAAAAAATAATATTTCAACATATTTATAATCAATTTTATTCCAGCAATTTATCCGTATATCAATTAACAAACATTCAACATGTATTATAATTTTCTGTGATATATCTAAGGCTTTTGACAGAGTATGGCATCGTGGTCTCTTGTTTAAACTTAAGCAATATGGAATCAACAATGAACTTCTTCGATGACTAAACGACTATCTGTCCAATCGGAAACAGACCAGCCCGTCTTTGTAGGATCCGAACTTTCTAATATATGTACATGTAATATCATTGCTTATGCACCCCAAGGTCCCGCCCTTCGACCCCTGGTAGTTCGTGTTTATGTTACCGATATAGCAGATAATATACTTAGTGTAACAAGACTTTTCGCAGACGACAGTTCACTTGCCGTTTCATCTAACGATATGACTTATATTGAAACTACATTGAACCACGATCTCAGAAACATTAACGAATGGTCTTAAGCAGTGACTCGTCAATTTTATTCCTAATAAAACTGAAGGCATGTTATTTTCATCACATCAGACTGATAAACCCATTCTTTACTCTAATGACGTTCCGTTTGGTTTTGTCGACCATTACAAACATTCAGGCATAACATTCTCATCGGATCTTAAATGACACGAACATATCACTAACATAACTCTTTCAGCGTCTAAAGTATTAAGTTCAATTCGAACTCGTAAATTTAAATTAAATAGATCAACTCTAAATCAGATTTACATATCTTATAAGCGACCTATCTTAGAATATGCATCTGTTGTATGGGCTGGATGTACGGCATACGAACATTATTAGAACACCTACAATTTGAATCAGCACGTATAGTTACCGGTTAACTAGGCCTGCATCTATATAATCTTTAAAGAAATAGGTTGGGTACTATTATCAGACCGGCGGAAAATTAAAAAAACTAGTAATAGTCTACAAAGCCAAAAACGACATTCACCCCGAATATTTAGAAACTATATTTCCCCGAACTATAGCCGAAACTACTACAACTATTTCATAGACAGACAGACATCAGCACCCAAGAAACTACTACAACTATTTCATAGACAGACAGACATCAGCACCCAAGAAACTACTACAACTATTTCATAGACAGACAGACATCAGCACCCAAGAAAGATGCTTAAAACAAATGTTGATGGCATGTTCTGTTAATACTCGGTATCCGAGCTAAACATGTTCCTTGGGGTGTAACCGATACCGCAAGACCGGATAACAACATGTTATTGTTGATTATTGGTCACAGTGAGGTCAACGGTCAAAGTTTCAAACGAGTGAAAATGTTGAAAATAATGTAAAATATGTAAGGTGTAGTGAATAATGAACATACAACAATGCACTGTATACATTTTATTACTAAATGGTAGATTAACGTACATACTATATGCACAACATAATATTTCCTAGTATGTATGTTAAAGCGAACAACGTCTAACTCCAAACTCTGTAACAAATACCTTCAAACTACAACAGTTTGAAATGCAGTTTCATTACACATGTATCTGTGAGTGTTTACTTGTCTTGCAAGTCTTGCAATCCCATTGGATTTGCACAATCAACGGTGTCGCATGGGCACTCAAACAGACATATATGTCCAGACTTGTAGCATTTACATCTTGCAGTGCTGCACTTTGCCTTGCAACCACAAGTTGTCAGTTCTATGCACGATGTTGGGACTGCTGGCAGCCTGTCCATACGGGTTTGAGCACATTGTCGTCAAATACCCAGCCTTCTGTCTGAACGACATTGTCCACAGTTATCGTACGAGTATCCACTTGAAGCCATACTTTTGTTTGATAGTTGGTCCGTATGAAATGGAGTCCAAGGGCATTCGCTGTCGGTGGCAGTAACTCTAACCCTTTTTTAGTATATGAACAGACAGTACCGGCACATGTTGATACCAGGATCGTGTCTCTTTTCGTTGCAGCCATATAGTTTACATAAGAACTTCTCCACATCAACAAGTTCTGAGCAAACTAGAACATTTCTTTGAAAATTCACAGACTAACTATATTAAATCTTGGAAAATGCAAAAATGCATTATGCACATGTTTTCAGCACTACTGACGCCACTTTCATTCTGTTATTCTTAATTTATTTTATGGGGAGGGCCAATCACTAATGTTGTTAGAACTTGTTGCCCAACCCATTTGCTAAATTTCTATTTGTACAACGATTGTGATTTTTATATACATGTATATAGAGCAATAAAATATTATCAAATCAAACCTTTTAGAAGATATTAAGAAGTCATCCAGTCTGCAGCATATTGGAGGGTTATGGTTAGAATGCCAAGTGAATTGTTTTAATTCCGGATTCATGATACACCATATGTCCAACATGTCATTGTTTTCTATTAGGTTATGAAGTTTTAATTCCGGATTCATGATACACCATGTGTCCAACATGTCATTGTTTTCTATTATGTTATGAAGTTTTAATTCCTGATTCATGATACACCATATGTCCAACATGTCATTGTTTTCTATTAGGTTATGAAGTTTTAATTCCTGATTCATGATACACCATATGTCCAACATGTCATTGTTTTCTATTAGGTTATGAAGTTTTAATTCCGGATTCATGATACACCATATGTCCAAGTTTTCTATTAGGTTATGAAGTTTCTTACTACTTTATTTATGTGCAGATTATTTCCTGTTTCTTGTCTATATATATATCAAGAACAATGTTACCCCCCCCCATTCATTTCCTGGGCAGGCTTACATACGTGGCCTGAGCAAGTATCGAACCCGGGACCGTTCGATTCCAAATCCGATGCTCTGCCACGGGCGCCATACTAGCATTGCAGACGGCCTTCAATAACTTCAGTGTATTCTAATGTTTCAACGAATCTACTTAAAATGAGTTTGTGTCATTTAATGAGTGTATAAATAGTTAACTTTCGGGATGATCGCAGGTTCGATCCCCTGTCTGACCATAATACAATTAACAGTCTTTCAGATGAGACTTTAGACCGAGGCCTCGTGTCTGAGCTTTACATCGTACACGTAAAAGAGCAGAGGATCTCTGGAATGGGTCTCTGTTTGCACTATCCTCCAAAACCCTAAAATGACTAATCTCTTCAGGAGGCGTCGCTCATAATTTATGGGCAACCGGTAGCGACGATAAATAAACGTAAGAACACACATGATCACAGTATATGATCCTAGCATACATATGTCGGTCTTCATATTCCCCCATTGCGTAATAATATAATCGAATGCAATTTATACATTCACTTTATTTTCCAGGTGGCCTTTATATTGACATTTGACACTCCACGAGCAATATAAATTAAACCGTGTACGAAATTGATATTTGTTTATGGTAATCCAGGGATCGCAGGTTCGATCCCCCGTCTGACCCTAATACAATTAACCCGTCTTTCAGATGGAACTTTAAACCGAGGTCTCGTGTCGGTGCTTTACACCGTGCACGTAAAAGAACCAGAGGAGACCGGAATGGGTCTCTGTCTGTATCATTGCACTGTCCTCCAAAATCTAAAATGACTAATCTCTTCAGGAGGCGTCGCTCATATGGGCAACCGGTAGCGACGATAAATAAACGTAAAACAAATAATATTTTATTTTATTTATGTATCGTCATTTGATTCGATATTTGATGGTTTACAACATGACTGTTAGTTGTCGAGGACAGTGTGTGGTACAGTTGCTACCTTGAGCAACCATTGAGGTTCTATAGCGTTCTACTGATACCAGCTTTTCTGTTCTCTTGTTCTATAGCGTTCTACTGATACCAGCTTTTCTGTTCTCTTGTTCTATAGCGTTCTACTGATACCAGCTTTTCTGTTCTCTTGTTCTATAGCGTTCTACTGATACCAGCTTTTCTGTTCTCTGGTTCTATAGAGTTCTACTGGTTCAATATTTTCTTTTCTCTGGTTCTATAGCGTTCTACTGGTACCAGACTATGTGCTCTGGTTCTATAGAGTTCTACTGGTACAAGGTTTTCTGGTTCTATAGCGTTCTACTGGTACAAGATTTTCTTTTCTCTGGTTCTATAGCGTTCTACTGGCGCAATAGTTTCTATTCTCTGGTTATATAGCGTTCTACTGGTACCATACTATGTTCTCTGGTTCTATAGCGTTCCACTGGTACCATATTTTCTGTTCTATAGCGTTCTATTGGTACCAGATTTTCTGTTCTCTGGTTCTACTGGTACCAGATTTTCTATTCTTTGGTTTTAAAACGTTCTACTGGTACCATATTTTCTGTTCTCTGGTTCTACAGCGTTCTACTGGTACCATATTTGTTCTGCTCTCTGGTTCTACAACGTTCTACTGGTACCATATTTGTTCTGCTCTCTGGTTATACAGCGTTCTACTGGTACCATACTTTCTGCTCTCTGGTCATACAGCGTTCTACTGGTACCATACTTTCTGCTCTCTGGTTCTATGACGTTCTACTGGTACCATAGTTTCTGTTCTCTGGTCCTACTGGTACCAGACTTTATGCTCTCTGGTTCTACTGGTACCAGACTGTATGCTCTCTAGTTCTACATCGTTCTACTGGTACCAGACTTTCTGTTCTCTGGTTCTATAACGTTCCACTGGTACCCTAGATTCTGTTCTCTTGATCTATAGCGTTCTACTAGCACCAGATTTCTGTTCTCTGGTTCTATAGCGTTCTACTGGTACACGATATGTCCTGCTGCTCTCTGGTTCTATTGCATTCTACTGGTACCAGACATTCTGCTCTCTGATTCTACAGCGCTCTACTGGTACCATACTTTCTGCTCTCTGGTTCTACAGCGTTCTACTGGTACCAGATTTATTTTCTGTTCTCTGGTTCAATAGCGTTCCACTGGTACCAGATTTGCTGTTCTATTGCGTTCTACTGGTACCAGATTTTCTGTTATCTGGTTCTATTGGTACCAGATATTCTGTTCTCTGGTTCTATAGCGTTCTATTGGTACCGTTGTTGCTGTTCTCTGGTTCTATAGCGTTCTACTGGTACCATATATTCTGTTCTCTGGTTCTATAGAGTTCTACTGGTACCATATTTGTTCTACTCTCTGGTTCTACAGCGTTCTACTGGTACCAGATGTGTTCTGCTCGTTAGTTCTACAGCGTTCTACTGGTACCAGACTTTCTGTTCTCTGGTTCTATAGCATTCTACTGGTATCATATGTTCTGCTCTCTGGTTCTATAGAGTTCTACTGGTACCAGGTTTTCTGTTCTCTGGTTCTACTGGTACCAGACTTTCTGTTCTCTGGTTCTATAGCGTTCTACTGGTACCATATTTGTTCTGTTCTCTGGTTCTATAGCGTTCTACTGGTACCATATTTGTTCTGTTCTCTGGTTCTATTGCGTTCCACTGGTACCATAGTTTCTGTTCTCTTGATCTATAGCGTTCTACTGGTACCAGACTTTCTGTTCTCTGGTTCTACTGGTACCAGACTTTATGCTCTCTGGTTCTACAGCGTTCTACTGGTACCAGACTTTCTGTTCTCTGGTTCTATAACATTCCACTGGTACCATAGTTTCTGTTCTCTTGATCTATAGCGTTCTACTGGTACCAGACGTTCTGCTCTCTGGTTCTACAGCGTTCTACTGGTACTGGTAATATATCGATTGACTTGGTCATGTACAGAGTGGTAATATATCAATTGACTTGGTCATGTACAGAGTGGTAATATATCAATTGACTTGGTCATGCACAGAGTGGTAATATATCAATTGACTTGGTCATGTACAGAGTGGTAATATATCAATTGACTTGGTCATGTACAGAGTGGTAATATATCAATTGACTTGGTCATGTACAGAGTGGTAATATATCAATTGACTTGGTCATGTACAGAGTGGTAATATATCAATTGACTTGGTCATGTACACAGTGGTAATATATCAATTGACTTGGTCATGTACAGAGTGGTAATATATCAATTGACTTGGTCATGTACAGAGTGGTAATATATCAATTGACTTGGTCATGTACAGAGTGGTAAAATATCAATTGACTTGGTCATGTACAGAGTGGTAATATATCAATTGACTTGGTCATGTACAGAGTGGTAATATATCAATTGACTTGGTCATGTACAGAGTGGTAATATATCAATTGACTTGGTCATGCACATAATGCTAATATATCGATCGACTTGGTCATGTACAGAGTGGTAATATATCAATTGACTTGGTCATGTACACATAATGTACAAAGTTATATTATAAGATCATGAATTATTTTCACAAATAAACAACTATAAACCTGCCTATGTTATTTGTATTGTCTGATGGGCGTAGGTAGTAGTTTGTCAGATTGAGCATGTCTCCACTGACATTCAAATCTTTACTAACCTGTTTTCTTCTTATTATTTCTATTATGCTTTCCAATGGATGATTTTTCTCAGTGAAAGAAAATTCCTCCGCGGTTGGATGTACTTTTGTATTTTAGCGATTTTCTGACAATCCTGAATAGTTATATATTCTAATGAATTTGTTTTGTCTGTAGTTTTTAATATTTTGACAGCAAACAGAAACTAACTTGAAAATTATACCCAAACTATTTCTTATTATGGACATTCAAACTAACAGAAGTGGTTGTGTGGATGCGTATTGTAGTGAAATTAGTTTCCCGACAGGGACAGGTAAAATGAATAAATTTGATAGCAAATGTTATATTAGCCAAAATCTTTGGAAATCATAAAAGAAAACGATTTGTGTTTATTGGTGTAAGATAGGATTTTATTTCATCTCGTGATCACCGAAATATGTATTTCCATGATTGGCGTTTATCTTGCAGTAATAAACACACATATCCTCTGATTTTAAACTGTATGGTTGTCATTCCGCTCTTCCTCTGTGTGTGCATCCAATCCTATATCAACAATTAGTTCAAATTGATACTTTTTTTATTGATATATTTGTTCTTTCGTTCTTCCCATTGCATTGTTACATTGGTTCTTTTGTAAGGACCATTATAATGTTACTTTTGTTAAGACATCGTTCCTGGTGGAATCAATCGCCACGAGGGTAGAGGCAATGTGGAATTTAAGTGCGAAATTGTAAAGTCTACAGCTGGGTGCGGATTCTGGGCCTCTCGCACCTGAAGCGAATGCGCTATCACAACTGTTGCCCTTTAGTACTTGTCCCATTCCAATGTTGCTTTCATACTTGTCGCATTCTATTGTTACTTTTGTTCTAGTGTACTTACCTCATTCTATTGATATATTGTTATTCCCATGTAAGTTTTGTAATTTGATATTTGTCTCGTTTTCATGTTTGTTCTTTGGTACTCTCCATTCCAATGACACTATGTACTTATACCATTCCAATGTCACTATGTACTTGTACCATCCCAATGTCACTATGTACTTGTTCCATTCCAATGTCACTATGTACTTGTTCCTTTCCAATGTCACTATGTACTTGTACCATTCCAATGTCACTATGTACTTGGTTCCATTCCAATGTCACTATGTACTTGTTCCTTTCCAATGACCATTCCATTGTCACTATGTACTTGTTCCATTCCTATGTCACTATGTACTTGTTCCTTTCCAATGACACTATGTACTTGTACCATTCCAATGTCACTATGTACTTGTTCCATTCCAATGTCACTATGTACTTGTTCCATTCCAATGACTATATGTACTTGTTCCATTCCAATGACACTATGTACTTGTTCCATTCCAATGACACTATGTACTTGTACCATTCCAATGTCACTATGTACTTGTTCCATTCCAATGTCACTATGTACTTGTTCCATTCCAATGACACTATGTACTTGTTCCATTCCAATGACATTATGTACTTGTTCCATTCCAATGACACTATGTACTTGTACCATCCCAATGTCACTATGTACTTATTCCATTCCAATGTCAGTATGTACTTGTTCCATTCCAATGACACTATGTACTTGTACCATTCCAATGTCACTATGTACGTGTTCCATTCCACTGACACTATGTACTTGTACCATTCCAATGTCACTATGTATTTGTTCCATTCCAATGACACTATGTACTTGTTCCATTCCAATGTCACTATGTACTTGTTCCATTCCAATGTCACTATGTACTTGTTCCAGTTCAATGACACTATATACTTGTTACATTCCAATGACACTATGTACTTGTTCCATTCCAATGACACTATGTACTTGTTCCAGTTCAATGACACTATGTACTTGTTCCATTCCAATGACACTATGTACTTGCACCATTCCAATGACACTATGTACTTGTTCCATTCCAATGACACTATGTACTTGTTCCATTCCAATGTCACTATGTACTTGTTCCATTCCAATGTCATTATGTACTTGTTCCATTCCAATGTCACTATGTACTTGTACCATTCCAATGTCATTATGTACTTGTTTCATTCCAATGTCACTATGTACTTGTTCCATTCCAATGTCATTATGTACTTGTTCCATTCCAATGACACTATGTACTTGTTCCTTTCTAATGTCACTATGTACTTGTTCCATTCCAATGTCACTATGTACTTGTTCCATTCCAATGTCACTATGTACTTGTTCCATTCCAATGACACTATGTACTTGTTCCATTCCAATGACAGTATGTACTTGTTCCATTCCAATGACACTATGTACTTGTACCATCCCAATGTCACCATGTACTTGTTCCATTCCAATGTCACTATGTACTTGTTCCATTCCAATGTCATTATGTACGTGTTCCATTCCAATGACATGTACTTGTATCATTCCAATGTCACTATGTACTCGTTCCATTCCAATGTCACTATGTATTTGTTCCATTCCAATGTCACTATGTACTTGTTCCATTCCAATGTCACTATGTACTTGTTCCATTCCAATGTCACTATGTACTTGTTCCATTCCAATGACTCTATGTACTTGTTCCATTCCAATGTCACTATGTACTTGTTCCATTCCAATGTCACTATGTACTTGTTCCATTTCAATGTCACTATGTACTTGTTCCATTCCAATGTCACTATGTACTTGTTCCATTCCAATGACACTATGCACTTGTTCCATTCCAATGACACTATGCACTTGTTCCATTCTAATGACATTATGCTATTCTTATCACCAACCATACTGTCTGCATTTGAAGGCCCTAAGGAAGATTAGTTCAGAACTAATTAGGTAACCCTCTATAAATAAAGACATCTATATAGGCTTGGATGTTTTGCATTTTAAGCAATACAGTCAGACCTGTGTTAGTGTTCACCTCCATTAAGCAGCCAACCTGTATTAAACACTCAATTTTCAGATTCCCAATAGTTTGCTTTACTATACATTTGACCTCTATTAAGCAGTCACGTTCTGTGTGTCCCTTCTCTGGCTGCAAAAGACATGTTTGACTGTAGTCCTGTATGTTCTTACTCTGATGAGGTTTTGCCAACTTATCATAGCGTCCATCCATCCACCTTTAGCTTGTCTGGGCTTCATCCCTAAAAGTCGTGATAGCGCAGTGGATGCGCGTTCGCTTCAGGTGCGAAAGGTCCGGAGTTCGAGCCCCACTGGAGCCGTTACGATTGTGCCCTTAGGCAAGGCATTTAAATTCCACATTGCCTCTTCTCTCTCCCTCGTGGAGATGGATTCCATCAGGAATGAGGTCTCGAGAGTGATTTATATAAGTTGAAATAACTTGTTTCGCAATCGAGCTAAAATAAATTTGTATAAAAAAATCCCTAAAACCGTTTGCTGAATGTTGATGGAACTTTACAGGAGTGATCACTATCCAGCCGCTCGGCTGAATATTAAAGCAAGTTATGGATATTTGAAGATTTTTTAAAGATCCCACTTTTCAAGCTTTGTCTCATAACCTCTTGCCGGAATATGATGACAATGTACAGGAATGGTCATTATTAAACCTAGTTGTGCATGTCATCTTCACTTTCCACTTGGCTGATTTTGACGGAGTTATGACCCTTTGAAGATATAAAAAATTAAAGAACACTTTTTCCCAGCTTCATCTCTAAACCCCTTTTGACGGATTTTGATGAATTTTATATGAGTGACCAATATCACGTCCAGTTGTGAATGCAGCCTTCACATTACGCTCGGCAAATTATTTACTGAGTTATGGCCATTTGAAGATTTGTAGCGATGACCAGTATGTCCCAGACTGCTAAGTCGAATGTTAAATAAAATATACTGTACATATGATGGAACGATTTTCTTGGGACATGCTACCAGGCTTATTGTGTCACTTCGTGGCTGGTGCAATAAAAATCCCCCCCACGTGTGGGTGTGTGTTTTACGTTTATTTAATGTCGCTACCGGTTGCCCATATGAGCGACGCCTCCTGAAGAGATTAGTCATTTTAGATTTGTGTAGGATAGTGCAATAATACAGAGAGACCCATTACAGAGTCTCCTCTGCTTCTTTTATATGCACGGCGTACAGCACCGACACGAGATCTTGGTTTATAAGTCCCATCTGAAAGACTGTTAATTTATTATGATCAGACGGGGGATCGAACCTGCGATCCATCCCTGGAATACCAGTACAGCGTGTTACCACTGGACTACAGATCCGTCATGAGTTATGTTGATGCACATAGTCGATATCTGATTGTATGGCTTCTGTACAAGTTTCACAATTTATACAATACACGACACCTTAATTAAGGACTTTGTTAAGTACGGCTCTGTTTTCGGTGGAATTTGGGCCAGCTAGGGACCTTTTAATAGTTTCAAAGTCGTGTGTTTTACAGGAAATTGGTCTATACGGGTAATTTAACACGGCAATATACAGGCCCGGGGGCACACCAAAAATTTCCAAAGCAAAACAAGAAAATGAAAAATTAAATCTAAAAATGCATAAAATATCCATTTGCTGTATAAAATGTTGACTGCTAGAGAGCTGAAAGGTCAGTCTCGGTCTCAAACTCATTAAATCAGAAAACGCAGGAAATCGCTTCTATACCCCAACAATGTTATGGGTAAACATGCCCCCGGACGCCCTAGCTTTCCTCGGTTGAAATTTACCTCTGGCTACGGTACTGATATATCTCGTTATTATTACACTGTTTGTTACCCGTTATCCATTATTACTGTAAAAGTAAAAAGTAAAGTGTTTGTTTATTATAGTGTCACCCCTATTTAAAGGGCCAGCCATTTCTGACTTATGAGACACCTCTTTTTATGAACATCAGTACTTCCCGAATCCTATGCTTGTGTGCCAGACGTCAGGCTGGTAGGCAATCGGTAAGCATTATTTAACTAGCTGGCGGCTCACCAACCGGCCATATCAGAACGAACCCCTGACGAGATTCGAACCTCCCGCTCCGTAGGCGGACGCCTTAACCACTAGGCCACGGAGACGGTATGTCAATGGTGATGATGTATGGAGAAAATGCTGTGCAAATAGTGCGTGCATGCCAGTACATGTACACCGTTTTAAAAAGAAACGTGTTAAAATATACAATATATTCTCATTTTCCAGTATAAACTTATAAACTAATTTTCGAAACATTTAAGCTAGTAAAATCATTGAACAATAAAAGCGAAAGTAGGACTTGTTTCTGGAAATTTGTTGCGTAGCTACCGTATTCGAAAATTGAATGCTGGAGCGTATATCTGTATATAAGTGGAAGTCGTGATAGCGCAGTGGATGAGCGTTCGCTTCAGGTACGAAAGGTCCGGAGTTCGAGCCCAGCTGGAGCCGTTACGATTGTGTTCTTAGGCAAGTCATTTAAATTCCACGTTGCCTCTTCTCTCTCCCTCGTGGCGATGGATTCCATCAGGAATGAGGTCTCGAGAGTGATTAATATAAGTTGCAATAACTTGTTTCGCAATCGAGCTAAAATAAATTTGTATAAACATATATCGGTTAACATGCACGTTTTCTTTATCTAGCAGCGCACATGCGCACTTGACTGTTCTCATATGTCCTGTTCTTGTTAGCAAGATCACATGCACTCGATTGTATAGATACGTTGCACTGTCAATTCGTATCCTAGTTACCTCGTACCCTGGTTTTACAACCCAGCACTCCCTGGCCATTGTACGCACCGATTTTCGATTTCAATAATTTAAATAAGTGTAAAAGTGTAAACCGGAGACTTCGGCATATAACGCACCCCCTAAAAAGGTCCTTCCTACGAGCCTGATATTAGTATATATATTTGTAATATGAATCGAGCAATAAAATATGATTAAACGAAAGTAAACACAGAGGGTTTTTTAAAAATAATAAAGAAACCGAAAGCACGATATTCTGAGAAATTGTGAGTGGCCCATTGCCTATAACATTTGATAAACTCTTAAGTATTTGTGGAGATCTAGGGCCTACCAGTTAATAGTTAATATAATACTGATACGACGTGAACAATTTATTACATTAAACACGTTTTTTTCCGTGATACATTATCGCCACTGACAAAACGAGGTAAGATTTGTTTAAAATTTAAAACTCATCTATAGATCTATATAAAATTGACGACAGAACATGTCGTATGTGATATTTAATATACCCAATATATCATAATTCCCTGCCAGACATAACACAACATAAGATGAACTAGTCCAAATATTTAGACTTGAAAATTGTGACATTTTACTATCCAGGCATTTTTCAAAATAACAGGAACATATGTTTATGTAGAGGTCTTATTTATAGGACTAAAGTTGAACCTCGGTCATATTGTTATTAATTAGCTGATATGAGTGGTAAAGGTCATTGACTTCAAAGCACGTATCCATAAAGGGATTATTAACAATAAAGAAACACAGTGAAAACGAAAGTCGATATTTTTTCTGAAATTGTGGGATAGTCGGATGTTGGATGTGTCAGTTGTTCATTGATATTAAGCCAGTGATACATTATTATATCGACACTGATAAAACAAGGTAAGACTATATTTTACTAAGTCCTATATATATGACCTCTACATAAAAAATATTCTCTGTTATTTGAAAAATGCCTGGATAATAAAATGTCATATTTTTCAAGTCTAAATATTTGGACTATGCCAGACATAACACAATAAAAGTTACTTCGGCCTTCGTGATATATTTCTACGCATAAGAACTTCAAACTCGGGTTATTCTGCGATATACCACGGTTGATACTTATTATTTCTTAATTATAGACACAAATCCAACTTCATAATAATAGGTTGGCTTGGTTAGTTTTGTACTATGTCCGCTCCCTATTGCAGGAGCGCCACACCCGGTCGTAGATTCGGACAACGATCGGGTGTTTATGGGAGGGGTCCTAGCCTGGGTTCCAGTCTGTCGATTTTTCACTAATTTACCGCTGGCAAAATAACACGTTGATATTATCAGAAACTCAATACGGCCCAATTAATGGTATCGGTGTTAAAATATATTTATATGACTGACCAGGCAAACTATATCAACGCCTGTTCCCAAGCTGGGGATATTTACTTAAATATATATACTAGTACCCCCAAACGTGCCGAATCCCTGTGGTCCTGCATGGGTGGTGAGTGTTTCCTTCGAACAACGGATCCTTGTTACGGCCATATCCTTCATATCTGTAATCCCGCAGTAGCAGAAACCGGCTCAGATATCCTCCTCAAGGGTCTTCATCACGTCACGGCATCCCCATGCTGGTCCCCTCATGTCATGTCTACACTAGGAACAGTGTGAATATTTTATTGCATGTATTGTATGAAAAAAATGCAATAAAATATTATTAACACTAGGAACAGAGTCTGTGTCGATGAGACAACGTCTTGAATGAGCTGCTACTGCGGTGCGTGCCTAGGTCACGACGTGCATGTTGTGGTGGTCGACCTGAGTGATACGTATAGGATAGATCACGAATTGGCCCGTCTTAGCGAAATATACAATGAGTTGATCTATCTGACGACAATACATTTAGAAGCGATTTAGAAGCGAGAAATGTGGCTTTTTCATTGGACCATGTGACTTAGTCGTTGTCTAAGGTCGTTTAGCGATCATGCATATAAATTAGATTAGTCTAAAAATAAATATTCATAGGCACACATATGAGATAAAATGGTAAATCTGTACCATAAAGCTTGTTGGTAATCCAGGGATCGCAGGTTCGATCTCCCGTCTAACCCTAATAAAATTAACAGTCTTTCAGATGGGACGTTAAACCGAGGTCTCGTGTCGGTGCTTTACACCGTGCACGTAAAAGAACCAGAGGAGACTCTGTAATGGGTCTCTTTCTGTATCATTGCACTATCCTCCAACATCTAAAATGACTAATCTCTTCAGCAGGCGTCGCTCATATGGGTAACCGGTAGCGACGATAATTATACGTAAAACACACATAAAGCTTGTTATTCAGAATACAAGCACGCATAACGCAACATGAAGACGCCAACAGCAAAGAGAGGCACGGAAAGAACAGAAGGATAGAAGTAAAAGGCATACGGAACAAGACTCCACGAAACTTCCACTTACATACCAGGAACTGTACACAGCGCTCAGACAACTGAAAAAGAGGAAGTCACCTGGACCAGATGGAATCTCCAATGAGATGCTAACTCATCTTGGATGCTCAGCCATGCTGAAACTTCTTGACATCTTCAATCTTAGCTGGAAAGAAGGCATAGTTCCGCAGATCTGGAAGGAAGCCAATGTCATCCCAATCTACAAGAACGGCAAGGATAGAAAGAAAGCTTCCAGCTATCGCCCTATTAGTCTCACTAGCTGTGTGGTCAAGACAATGTTGAGGATAGTTAACAAGAGACTCATGTGGTACCTCCTATCCAAGGAACAAGCAGGATTCCGACAGTTCAGATGCACAGAGGACCAGGCAACATACCTCGCTCAGGAAGTTGAGGATGCATTCCAAGGCCAGAAGGTAGTTTTTGCAACCTGGATAGACCTCCAGAAGGCTTTTGACAAAGTCTGGACTGATGGGCTGCTGGTCAAGATGCAACGATGCGGAATTGCCGACAAGATGCTCCGATGGACCAAATCCTTCCTACACAATCGCAGAGCCAGAGTACTTGTTGACAACCAGAAGAGCAAGAAATTCCTCATCCGACACGGTGTTCCTCAAGGAGGAGTGATCTCGCCTACGCTGTTCCTCATCTTCATCGATGACTTGCTTGCAGAGCTCCCAAAAGGTATCAAAGCAGCACTCTATGCTGACGACTTGGTCATGTGGTGTGTTGAAGAACATGCAACGACTGCCACATACAGAATGCAGATGGCCGCAGACAAGCTCACAGCATGGGCAGAAGACTGGTGCATCTCTATTAATAAGGAGAAGTCGTCAACCACACTCTTCACACTTTCCACCAAACAGAAAGCTGGAACCATCAAAGTCGGTGGAACTGCCTTGAAGACGGACAACGAGCCAACATACTTGGGGTGACATTTGACAGACGGCAGACATGGAAGCCACATATCCAGAAAGCAGAGGCCAAAGCCAAGCGCAAGCTTGCAATCCTTCGGAAGCTTGCTGGCACCACATGGGGTGCCAATGATCACACCCTGAAGACTATATACCAAGGTGTGGTCAGGCCTCACCTGGAATATGGATCCACCGCCTGGACATCATCAGCCAAAACCAACCAACAGACACTCGACAAGGTTCAGAACAAGGCTCTCAGGCTGATCACAGGTGCAATGAAGAGCACCCCAATCAAGGCCATGTAGAAAATTACTTCCATCCAGCCACTGCAAGAACGTCGCGACACAAGAATTCTTCTACAGACAGAGAAGTTTCGATGTCAGGAAGAACAGCCGATGAAGCAGAGAGTTGAGGCACTAACGAAGAATCGTCTAAAGCGAAGCAGTTTCATCCACCAGTCCAAGAAGCTTGCTCGAAAGCACACCAGCCATCTCCCAGCCAAGACATTGCCTCCAACGCCATTTCTATCCAAGCCATGGTTGACTAGCGATGAATCCAAGGTTACCATCTGCAGTACAATCCCATACATGACATCCAGAGATAGACAACATGATGACGTCAAACGTGCCCTCACACTAGCACACATCGACAAGAGTTATCCTGGAGAAGCATGGGTACAAGTCTACACAGATGGTTCAGCCACAAGAGCAGTAGCAAACGGAGGAGCAGGCGTGTATGTCCGACACCCAGATGGACACACACAGTCAGTTGCTCTACCTACTGGAGTACACTGCAGCAACTATGGGGCAGAAGTACATGCCCTTGAAACAGCAGCATCTCTAGTACACTGTAGAGTGTGCCCAGGTTGTCTTCCTGACTGATGCGCTCTCAGTTCTGGATGCCCTGTCTAACAACAAAGAACCCCACCTGATGGAAGCCCTTCGAACAGTCAGCGTAACTAAAAGAACTGTCCTCCAGTGGGTACCTGCACACATAGGCATTCCTGGCAATGAAGCCGCTGACCAGCTTGCCAAGCAAGGTTCTACCGAGAGGCAACCAGACAAAGATTTGACTTACAAGGAGAAATGCACCATAATCAAATCTGCATCAAAGCCAACAGTCGAGAAGGATGACTACCACCTTCTCACCAGACAGGAGCAAGTCACGATATTCCGGCTTAGAACAGGGCATAACCGCCTGAACTTCCATATGTGTCGGAAGCTTGGACTAGCTCCATCAACTGCCTGCAGCTGCAAAATAGGGGACCAGACTGCAGAACACATCCTCCAGGAGTGTCCCAATCTTCATGGGCTGAGGAAAACAACCTGGGCAACAGATACTTCTCTCCAGACGAAGTTACATGGCTGCCGGGAGGATCTGAGGAGGACGGCCCATTTCGTGTTTGCTGCCGGCTTGTCCATGTGATTCGCGAACGACAAGAAGAAGAAGAAGAAGAAGAAGAAGAGAATACACGCGTTGTATTACGCATGGATGTGACCCTAATTATATTATTGTGTTATGTCAACAAACGTCGTATACTGTTTTGAAATACCCAGTTTTTGAGACAAATGTTGCACCATATAATAGGATATTACAATTATGTAGAAAGTGGCGTTTTCACCGATGTAGTATCGCTTTTAGCTATATGTATGTTACTTGTATAATAATGATTTGTGAGACACTGAATATCAATTATATTGTTAAGCAACACTATAATTCGTAAATGTTATTGCTATGGTTACTCATACCTTATATATATCATGCTTTTCGGTAAACTTTTTTCTTGGCGATGTACATATTTATGCCAAAACAAACGTTTACTTGACTTGACTTTTTTAAAATTTAAAACCACAAACTCCTGGGTGAAATGGGTATTACATGTACATGTATCTAAATTTAGAACATCATCACATGATCTAGCAATTGAAAAGGGAAGATACTCAAATTTAAGTAGAAATTTCATTTCCGTTTAGTCTGTCCGAAATTTAAAGATTTAAGAAGAAAATATTTAAAACGTTATTTTTGTTCTTGGCCTAACATGCATAAATTCTTATCTTTAATGACTTGTCAGTCACAAACACAGATCTTAAACCTTGCTAAGTATATTTATTATGCAAATCACACAAGACATCAATAGATCATTACCATCATTCTTTACATTGCTATTATACTGCTATATGTCATGCTTCTCTGTAAACTGTATATATGTGATGCTATGTATACACATTTATTTTAGCTCGATTGCGAAACAAGTTCTTACAACTTATATTCATCACTCTCGAGGCCTCATTCCTGATGGACTCCATCGCCACGAGGGTAGAGAGAAGAGGCAACGTGGACTTTAAATGCCTTGCCTAAGAGCACAATCGTAACGACTACAGAAGGGCTCGAACTCCGGACCTTTCGCACCTGAAGCGAACACGCATCCACTGCGCTATCACGACTTCCATGTGATGCTATAAGCATCTGCTGATGTTTAATGCAATAAATATTGTATTGTATTGTATAACTGGAACAGAACTCCACTTGAACAGGTACATTATGTAATACAAACGTAGGGGATGCATTTCATTGAGTTTCATTACTAGTTAGAATGCCCATCATTAATGTCTATAAGAAACCGATTGATTCATGTTTAGATAGAAATTGTGTGCACATTTATGATTTTATACGAGTTACGCTGCGTAGCGATTATGAAAACAGTGTCTTATCATATTGTAACGAAGCACGCACGCACGCACGCACACACGCACGCACGCACGCACGCACGCACGCACGCACGCACGCACGCACGCACACTTCAAACACTATGCAAACAGCGAAGACTATGCAAACTGTGCTTTTAAAAAGCGATGTTTTATATAGTGTATTATTATTATATTGATGGAATTCATTTGTAAACTCTTTCAGTTCAACAGAATGCCGGCGAACTACGTAAATAATGCACAAAACCGCAATCTAGGCCGTGTTGGGATGCCTCACGGAAGTGCGGTCGTAACTGGTGGTGCAACTTCAAGAGGCGGAAACATGGGCAGTGCGCTTAGTCATAGCGCCAAGACGTATGCGGACAATGCGGCTAACCAAAGACTCGGTCGTGCTGGGATGTCACTAGGCAGTATGCCGGTATCCAAAGATACAACGGATTACAATGTATCTAGACATAGCGCCAAGACGTATGCGGACAATGCTTCTAACCAAAGACTCGGTCGTGCTGGGATGTCACTAGGCAGTATGCCGGTATCCAAAGATACAACGGATTACAATGTATCTAGACATAGCGCCAAGACGTATGCGGACAATGCTTCTAACCAAAGACTCGGTCGGGCTGGGATGTCACTAGGCAGTATGCCGGTATCCATAGATACAACGGATTACAATGTATCTAGACATAGCGCCAAGACGTATGTGGACAATGCTTCTAACCAAAGACTCGGTCGGGCTGGGATGTCACTAGGCAGGATGCCGGTATCCATAGATACAACGGATTACAATGTATCTAGACATAGCGCCAAGACGTATGTGGACAATGCTTCTAACCAAAGACTCGGTCGGGCTGGGATGTCACTAGGCAGTATGCCGGTATCCAAAGATACAACGGATTACAATGTATCTAGACATAGCGCCAAGAGGTATGTGGACAATGCTTCTAACCAAAGACTCGGTCGGGCTGGGATGTCACTAGGCAGTATGCCGGTATCCAAAGATACAACGGATTACAATGTATCTAGACATAGCGCCAAGACGTATGTGGACAATGCTTCTAACCAAAGACTCGGTCGGGCTGGGATGCCACTAGGCAGTATGCCGGTATCCATAGATACAACGGATTACAATGAATCTAGACATAGCACCAAGACGTATGCGGACAATGCGGCTAACCAAAAAATCGGTCGGGCTGGGATGCCACTAGGCAGTATGCCGGTATCCAAAGATACAACGGATTACAATGCGGACAACTCCGAGTTCGCCACCAGATTATATACAAACAACGCTCTCAATAGGCGGTTTGGTCGGGTTGGCAAGCCAGTCGGTACAGCTGTATTATTATCTAAAACTAAATCAGTAGTGGAACAGAAGTACGCAGATACAAGGACCAATAGAAAGCTGGGACGTGTCGGCAAGCCTCGTGGTTGTATGCCTCTACAAAAATGTCCAACGACCAAGAAGATTCCGGAGATGATATATAGGATTGCGATTGGCGACGAGGTATGGGTATCCTTGATTAAGTACTGTATTTCATGGGATGTAAGGGCTCACAAACGTGTCCGTACCTGGTACCATACAGATCTTACATGTTTGTCACCTATGCTACACATTTTAATCCTTAAAATGCCGAATAAATTGGAAGGAATGTGCAAACAACATAGACCCTGATCAGACGGTGTTACTGATTCAGACCAATGGATTAGCTCCACATAGAAAATAAACATATGGAGCACTATGGGGTGCCGTTTTGTTATTTATTCAGAATTTATGGATATCCAAAAGTCTATGGATATACATAAATGCTGAATAAATAAATAGCAAAACGGTGCGCCTGGAATTATGGATATCCATAAATCTAATTATGGATATCCATAAATAACGAATAAATAACAAAACGGCGCCCCATAGCGCATGTTACCACGCAACCTTTTTACTAAATTAACTATTGACCTAAACAGTTATGGCCAATTAATGAAGCTCTAGAACAATTCATTAATTTTTGTAACACATATCGATAATTAATTAATGAACAATTTATGCTTAATAGTTATCCCCTGCCACATATCGTACGGGTATCCCCTGCCACATATCGTACGGGTATCCCCTGCGACATATCGTAAGGGTATCCCCTGCTACATATCGTAAGGGTATCCCCTGCTACATATCGTACGGATATCCCCTGCTACATATCGTAATGTTATCCCCTGCTACATATCGTAAAGGTAACCCCTGCTACATATCGTAAAGGTACCCCCTGCTACATATCGTAAAGGTGCCCCCTGCTACATATCGTAATGGTGCCCCCTGCTACATATCGTAATGGTATCCCATGCTACATATCGTAAGGGTATCCCATGCTACATATCGTACGGGTATCCCCTGCCACATATCGTACGGGTATCCCCTGCTACATATCGTAAGGGTATCCCCTGCTACATATCGTACGGATATCCCCTGCTACATATCGTAATGGTATCCCCTGCTACATATCGTAAAGGTATCCCCTGCTACATATCGTAAAGGTACCCCCTGCTACATATCGTAAAGGTGCCCCCTGCTACATATCGTAAAGGTGCCCCCTGCTACATATCGTAATGGTGCCCCCTGCTACATATCGTAAAGGTGCCCACTGCTACATATCGTAAAGGTGCCCCCTGCTACATATCGTAAAGGTGCCCCCTGCTACATATCGTAAAGGTACCCCCTGCTACATATCGTAAGGGTACCCCCTGCTACATATCGTAAAGGTACCCCCTGCTACATATCGTAAAGGTGCCCCCTGTTACATATCGTAATGGTATCCCCTGCTACATATCGTAAGGGTGTCCCCTGCTACATATAGTAAGAGTGTCCCCTGCCACATATCGTAAGGGTGTCCCCTGCCACATGTATCGTAAGAGTGTCCCCTGCCACATATCGTAAGGGTGTCCCCTGCCACATGTATCGTAAGGGTGTCCCCTGCCACATGTATCGTAAGGGTGTCCCCTGCTACATATCGTAAAGGTACCCCCTGCTACATATAGTAAGAGTGTCCTCTGCCACATGTATAGTAAGAGTGTCCCCTGCCACATATCGTAAGGGTGTCCCCTGCCACATGTATCGTAAGGGTGTCCCCTGCCACATGTATCGTAAGGGTGTCCCCTGCCACATGTATCGTAAGGGTGTCCCCTGCCATATGTATCGTAAGGGTGTCCCCTGCTACATGTATCGTAAGGGTACCCCCTGCTACATATCGTAAAGGTACCCCCTGCTACATATAGTAAGAGTGTCCCCTGCCACATGTATAGTAAGAGTCCCCTGCCACATATCGTAAGGGTGTCCCCTGCCACATGTATCGTAAGGGTGTCCCCTGCCACATGTATCGTAAGGGTGTCCCCTGCCACATGTATCGTAAGGGTGTCCCCTGCTACATGTATCGTAAGGGTACCCCCTGCTACATATCGTAAAGGTACCCCCTGCTACATATAGTAAGAGTGTCCCCTGCCACATATATAGTAAGAGTGTCCCCTGCCACATATCGTAAGGGTGTCCCCTGCCACATGTATCGTAAGGGTGTCCCCTGCCACATGTATCGTAAGGGTGTCCCCTGCCACATGTATCGTAAGGGTGTCCCCTGCTACATATAGTAAGAGTCTCCCCTGCCACATGTATCGTAAGGGTGTATAGGAATGACATCCGTCCGTCCGTCATGCATGTGTTTCCAATCCATACCATAATTTTAAATTACTTGGAACAAATGCTTTCCATATCGAGACGATTTGCAGACCGCATTTATTTCAATTATGTTGGTTATTAAAGGTCAAGGTCACACATAGAACGTCGTGCCTAAATGGCTATTTTCTCGTCCGCTCCATACCTCAATCAATTTTAAAATTACTTGGCACAAATGTTACCCATATCGAGACGATATGCAGACCGATCGCATGTTTTAGTCATGTCAGTTGAACTATGTTCAAGGTCACACTTACAACATAGTGCTTAGATGACCACTCCAAAATGTAAAAGTCTTGAAATAAACATCTGTTCTGTTTCTGTGCCATAACAATTGCACTGCAACGGCAATTTTAAAACTTACTTGGCACAAATGTTGCCCAATTCTAGACGATGAACAGAACACTGGCTTCAGCCATGTCGGTTCAAGGTCAATATCACACTTGTAATGTTTTAATTTTAAACTGACCTGGAACAACTGTTAACCATATACAAATCTGACCCAAAGCATAACTGTAAAACATTGTTCATTTCCTATGGTAGATATGGGTTGCATAACATAATCCATTGTTCTAGAGCTTCATTAATTAACCATACCTTTTCATTTTAAGCATCTTAGTTGGGCCAATAGTCGAGTTAATAAATAAATGCAGTGATGTGAAAAATGATCCAGTAACACACAGAGTCATTGTCCTTCGATTGACTGAAAATACGCAAATGTGTTCGTACGGAGGCTCCACTTCTAAGTAACCAATGGTGGAATTGCATGCAACCTAAATGAAATTTGTATCACCATAGTGCGGTGGTGCACGTGCACTATTCGTAGGGGTCGACATAGTAACATCCGAGTTATTGCATAAATTGACTAAATATTCACACATCTGTCTAGCTCCAGTGATATTGGTATTCTAATAATTTAACAATGAATATTACCGAGAAATAAAATAGTATTCCTTTAGCGTGTATCTCCAAGCAGAGCTAAATGTCAAAACCGTGCCAGAAACCGTTCAGCTCCTAAGATTCTAAGATTAATTCTTATTTTCACTGAGATAAATGTAATGGTGATAATCTAGATATGGCGTTGTCAGTTTCAGAATATGCATAGGGCTGATAGATAGAAATAGTATTTATAAAAATCTAGTAAATATTCACTATCGAAAATCATACATACGTCATAGAGATTTCCTGTTCTACAAAGAAAACAACACATTCTATGCGTTAGTTGTATTTATTTATCAAAAGGTTCCTTCTATTTTGCCTCTTCATATATTATTTATGTTGTTTCAGTTCAAGGAATTCGACTTCGAGGACCGTGGTAGCGGATCAGAGGTTGGTTTGTGTCATTCAGATGAGGATTTGGTTGAAGCCTTCGATCAGGCCATGTGCCAGGTCAACCGTCAACAGGAAGAAATAGCGTGGCAGGACAACTTCAACGAACCATCAAACACAATGGTGTCTGTTCTTAGAGATTATCGGGGTAAGAAGATAGCGTTCGCTGACATACAACTGCATAGAAAAATAGGCCGAGGAAGTTTTGGTGATGTATACTTTGCGAAGTGGAACGAAACCGCTGTTGCCGTGAAGAGGATACAGAAGGAGAAGATCTCGAACACAACAATTAAAGAGTTCACCGAGGAGGTGATGACATTCTGCACACTCAACCATCCAAATATTGTCAAGTTCATAGGCGCCTGTGTTGAGACAACTCTGAATACATGTATCGTTATGGAGTATATGCAAATGAGCTTGTACGATGCCATCCACATTATAAATGAGATCAATTTTACCGAGCTTGACCGCATCTGGATTATCCAGCAGATCTGTGTATTCTAATGGATTACATCGAAGATCAAATCTGCGAGGTGAAGATCACCGACTTTGGTCTTAGTATAATTAAAAGAAACGACACACTGTCGTCTGGAAGTACGGATGAGTTGGTGCACAATATCGGTACTCCTCGCTATTCCTCGCCGGAGATTCTCCGCGGCGAGTTGCTTTCTGCCAAAGATATGATGCTTGCAGATGTCTATGGTCTATCGCTGATTTTCCTCGAAATAATTTTCGAGGAAGAGCCATTTTCCGATTTCACATATCAGGAGCTTAAAAGGTGTGTAGGAGATGAAGGTTTCGTACCGAAAGTACCACAAGCTCACAACATAGAGAAAGATGTCATGGAAATCATACAGAAGGCTTGGAGCTCAGATCCGTCAAAACGACCGAACGTGGCACAGATATGTGATGTGTTCCGATATCGCCAGAAAATATATACTGGGCAATAATGTCATTCTTACAACAACTTCAACCAGGTTTATTAGAATGTTGCTACTGAGATATACAAATACTACGCTAAACATCTTTTTCTACCGGATAAGTACCAGGAAATTTGGCAAATATAATCAATTCAAATCAATTGATCTTTAAACATTCAGATAATTTACTACATGACATATACGAATACACATATATAGATAACAACTGTTGTGACACGGGTTGAAATAGTATATTTGATAAAATAATAAAGAGTATAGTAGAGAACATAATGGATAGATTGATGTTTAACAGGATGGAAGATGATCATCACCTGGTTCATTCGTTTGGAGAACGTGTTGTGTATTGGATATGCTTGCTATTGTAGGATTATGTCGTCTAAATTTACCACATTGTCGGCACGAATCCCCAATATAGAGAAATGGAAGAGCCCGTGCACATGTTTTGCTTCTATAGACAAGTGTTCTTTCTGTATTCATAACAATGATATTTAAAAATGACATTATCAACATTTCCCCCCAGGATTAATCGTAATTTATATACTGCAAACACTGTGCACTTGTAGTAAGATATGTTTTTAGCAATATTGCATTTATCGAAATTTATTAGTGTGGTGCCAATGTCATATCACATGTATTATCTAATTTCAAAACTATTTTCTTAATTATTTGATAACAGTATCACATACCCAGGGAAAATGAAGCATACATGAAGATCTCTACCTGTATGATTCGTAGTAATGGAGAAGTAAAGTTAGTGGGGTGTGTTGATATGGGAGAGGAATCTGATTGTTTCGAGCAAATGTGCTCAGGGAAATCATATCAATAATTCGCAACTCATGTTCTGCAGTGTATATATATGGGTTTAAATAGTTTTCTTTTCTCATTTGCCTGTTTCCCAGTAGCTCAAACTAAAGCTGGGAATCTCCATTTTCTATTTTGGAAAACTGTATAACATTTTTCAAGGTGTGTTTTGTATCCATGGACGGTGCCCAAACTAACAGAGACTTTATGAATATATTGTTCACAGATTCTACACCTTTATCCAATTGTATTCGACAAAGAATATCTGGTTTCCAAGCCACGCCCCTGTCCTATTTATAATGGATTATTCACATGCGCATCAGAAATAACATCTTAAAGAGTTGTGAGAATAATTCAGGAACACGTCAACTGCTGTATAAAACGCCTATATTATGGAATCATAGGATCAATGCGTTTAAGTGGGACAGAGACACAAACAGCTTCCCAATCCATTACATACTTACAAATGAACACCTCTACTTGAGTCAGGAATCCAAAATGAGAAAAAAATTAGGGATGTTTAGGAAGATGTGTTGGATACCGAAATTTTCAATGATTTGATGCACTCGTTTCAATTGTCACTCGGAGATAAGGCGATGCGCTGGATGATTCAATAATCTTATTGAAAGCCACGAGTACTACATGGTAGCAGTGTTTAGAGATAAAAAGCCTATTACAGACGTTGGAGACATTCGTTTGTTTGACGATTGGGAATACTATGTTCAGAATTCGGAAAGAGCTTCATCTGCAAAGAATGAAAAGAAATTAGTGTCGTATATAGTCTGCTTTACACAACTTTGCAAACATATTCTGAAAATAAACAGAAAATCCATATTACCTGCAAGAATCAACAGTGACGTAATTGAAAATATTTTCTGTCAACAAAGAGGGATCATAAACGGAAGTACCACCAATCCTACCTTCTGTCAATTTGTCACGAACACTGTCATCGTTGATGAGTGCTCTATCCAAAACGTGTATCGCGGGTAACGGACACGTCACACCTGTAATCTTACTCAGTTCAAATAAGCCTTATAAGAAAACGGGTAAAACTGATAAAAGAGAACCACTAAAGACTCTAAATATATAATAGAAAGCAGACCATTCCCGTTTCAATAACCGCTATATCACGGATAATAAGACCAACATGGAAATCTGTAGAATGACCATGCGGGTGTGGATTGTCCATACCGCTTGATCCTTTATACAAGGATTTTACAATAATTCCTCATTACAGTTTAGTGGGAACTCTGAAAACCTTTTCCATGTACTGTCAAATGTGTCTATTTGAAGTGCAAATGAGATTAATTGAAAATACAAGTCCGCGACATATGCACCGATACATACTCCGAAATACCACCGGCCTTACAAGCTGGCTACCATAACACCTTTAATGAATAACCAGACAAGAATGGGCATCCGTTGCCTGAACAATGCGCGTGTGGACTGCCCGTACCTCTTGTTCTTTCAATATGTGTGTGCACTGTGCGATTTATTACATACATACAATTGGTTATTGTCAAAATGACGATTTGGACAAAAGTAAGAGAAAACGTACTCGGCAACCCACGGGTGTATGTTATGATATATGAATTGATTACCAAAGACGCATATTAGTTATGCAGACGTTCGTCAGATTGTATCGTAACACAAAATTCATCATCGCGTGATTAAAAGAATCAAAATAAATGCATGTGCTTGATTCGAATAGACTGCGTGTAAGAATTTATTACACTGGGTCATTTATGAAAACACTATGACTGGCGGTGATTCTCATCGGATAATGCATTATAGTACTGTCATTGTAGTAACACCAAACATGTTTTACATAAAGGCTACTACAGCATAATAGTGATTCAATTTGTGAAAGTATAGCTGCTGCATGGATTCACATGTGATGTGTTCAATTGTAATTTTAGCACACATAATGTCATCACGTTCAGCATTACAGAAGTTGGCTATAGAATTATAGCATGGTGTGGGAGGAAGATATGAGCATGTACTGGTATTATATCATCAACATGAACAAAGAAATATAATCGTATATCTACTACACAAATACATTGTTTTGTTTTTTATTAGATTTATTTTGAGCTACCAGTAGTAATTTGTATATGTTTTTGATAATATCATTAACTATTACATATGTAAACATATAATATAAATTACAGTTATTTTACAATAATCTATAGATACTACATACTAATATAGTATATCTATAAATGCATTTATTAATTTGTATATAGAGAGAAGGAATTAAGAAAGTAAGATAGCAGGAAAGATGCTCTATACTTTGAATACCAAATGAAACTGTTTTATACTCTATATTAAACTCTATATGTTTGTCTATCAAATATGTTTTGAATCGCGACGAAAAATGTTGAACATGAGAACAGTCCCAGAATAAATGTTTTAATGTATCTGTATGCATATTGCAAAGTTCACATAAAGTTGAGTTTCTTATTTTTAATTTATAGAGTAGTTCATTAGTAGGTAATATTCGTGTACACATATTTATATTGGAATGTTCGTCATTTTGTATCGATAGTACATACAAATTGCATGTTATATATTTTCTTCCATTCCAGGTATTCAAACATAGCTTTCCATTTTTGTTTCGGTCTTGTTTTGTGAAGTTTTATTGTACGTTTTTAGGAATGTTTTTTGTATATGAGTTGTGTTGGTCTTTTAGTATGTTTTATTTCCTCTGGCGACGTTTTTGAATTTCTATCCATTTGGTTATTCTCTTTTATTTCTTCTTTCCATTTTTTAGAAATATTTGACACTAGCATGTGGTAATTTAGAAAATCTGAACGGTCTATTCCATAGATGTTTTGTAGTTCTGTAATAGTATGAAATTGTCTTGTTATTCGATTATATATATATGACCTATATATTTAATTCCATTTTGAAACCAATTCTTATAAAATAATGTATTTTCTATAACCTATATAAACGAGCTGTTCCATAATATCTCATTTGCATAACAATATTTTCCTTGAAATTGACTTTTGTCCAATTGATAATTACATCTCGCAAAAAGCTATTTCCAAGTTTCGCAGCAATGTGCTTGGCAGATATATTTGAGTCAAATAGAAGTTGTCCTCTATTACATAAATTTGTTATGTCAACGTGTATACGAAGTTTGTTTATTAGTTGAAATACTCTGTTTATGAGGCAAATATTTGATATTTATAATAATGTCAAGTTCACTCTTTTTAATTGAAGTTTGTTGAATCATTTATTAATTAATTGTTTTTTCATTTTTATTATTTTCCTTCTTTTTCCATGAACACTATTTGATAGTTACATTTCTGATACAACCTTTAATCAATTCCCAAAGAGTATTTGGATTTGCACTTACATTGTTTGATGCTATTTCAGTAACACTAGTTCTGATTTGTTTTTGATAATCTTCCTCAAGTATCACATGATTGTTCAATCTGAGGTAGTCCGGGCCATGGTTAGATAAATCAAGGAATGGTCTGATTTTATACCATCTACATTTTTAGATGGAGTATAATAATAATACCTTTTTCGTGATGGAGTCTTTCCAAACGCATGGACATTCGCAAAGGTTTATGCCCCTTTTCAAAAAAGGTAGTAGGAATACCCCATCTAATTATAGACCAATTTCTTTAATTCGCTGTGTCGGTAAAGTCATGGAAAAAATAATATTTCAACATATTTATAATCAATTTTATTCCAGCAATTTATCCGTATATCAATTAACAAACATTCAACATGTATTATAATTTTCTGTGATATATCTAAGGCTGTTGACAGAGTATGGCATCGTGGTCTCTTGTTTAAACTTAAGCAATATGGAATCAACAATGAACTTCTTCGATGACTAAACGACTATCTGTCCAATCGGAAACAGACCAGCCCGTCTTTGTAGGATCCGAACTTTCTAATATATGTACATGTAATATCATTGCTTATGCACCCCAAGGTCCCGCCCTTCGACCCCTGGTAGTTCGTGTTTATGTTACCGATATAGCAGATAATATACTTAGTGTAACAAGACTTTTCGCAGACGACAGTTCACTTGCCGTTTCATCTAACGATATGACTTATATTGAAACTACATTGAACCACGATCTCAGAAACATTAACGAATGGTCTTAAGCAGTGACTCGTCAATTTTATTCCTAATAAAACTGAAGGCATGTTATTTTCATCACATCAGACTGATAAACCCATTCTTTACTTCAATGACGTTCCGTTTGGTTTTGTCGACCATTACAAACATTCAGGCATAACATTCTCATCGGATCTTAAATGACACGAACATATCACTAACATAACTCTTTCAGCGTCTAAAGTATTAAGTTCAATTCGAACTCGTAAATTTAAATTAAATAGATCAACTCTAAATCAGATTTACATATCTTATAAGCGACCTATCTTAGAATATGCATCTGTTGTAATGGCTGGATGTACGGCATACGAACATTATTAGAACACCTACAATTTGAATCAGCACGTATAGTTACCGGATAACTAGGCCTGCATCTATATAATCTTTAAAGAAATACGTTGGGTACCATTATCAGACCGGCGGAAAATTAAAAAACTAGTAATAGTCTACAAAGCCAAAAACGACATTCTCCCCGAATATTTAGAAACTATATTTCCCCGAACTATAGCCGAAACTACTACAACTATCTCATAGACAGACAGACATCAGCATAGTCGCCCAAATGCATTTATGCGGTGGCGACTTTAAATAAACTTATATAGCTAGCTAGCTAGACATCAGCACCCAAGAAAGATGCTTAAAACAAATTGTGATGGCATGTTCTGTTAATGCTCGGTATCCGAGCTAAACATGTTCCTTGGGGTGTAACCGATACCGCAAGACCGGATAACAACATTTTATTGTTGATTATTGGTCACAGTGAGGTCAACGGTCAAAGTTTCAAACGAGTGAAAATGTTGAAAATAATGTAAAATATGTAAGGTGTAGTGAATAATGAACATACAACAATGCACTGTATACATATTTTTATTACTAAATGGTAGATTAAACATAATATTTCCTAGTATGTATGTTAAAGCGAACAACGTCTAACTCCAAACTCTGTAACAAATACCTTCAAACTACAACAGTTTGAAATGCAGTTTCATTACACATGTATCTGTGAGTGTTTACCTGTCTTGCAAGTCTTGCAATCCCATTGGATTTGCACAATCAACGGTGTCGCATGGGCACTCAAACAGACATATATGTCCAGACTTGTAGCATTTACATCTTGCAGTGCTGCACTTGGCCTTGCAACCACAAGTTGTCAGTTCTATGCACGATTTTGGGACTGCTGGCATACGGGTTTGAGCACATTGTCGTCAAATACCCAGCCTTCTGTCTGAACGACATTGTCCACAGTTATAGTAGGAGTATCCACTTGAAGCCATACATTTGCTTGATAGTTGGTCCGTATGAAATGGAGTCCAAGGGCATTCGCTGTCGGTGGCAGTAACTCTAACCCTTTTTTAGTCTATGAACAGACAGTACCGGCACATGTTGATACCAGGATCGTGTCTCTTTTCGTTGCAGCCATATAGTTTACATAAGAACTTCTCCACATCAACAAGTTCTGAGCAAACTAGAACATTTCTTTGAAAATTCACAGACTAACTATATTAAATCTTGTAAAATGCAAAAATGCATTATGCACATGTTTTCAGCACTACCTACGCCACTTTCATTCTGTTATTCTTAATTTATTTTATGGGGAGGGCCAATCACTAATGTTGTTAGAACTTGTTGCCCAACCCATTTGCTAAATTTCTATTTGTACAACGATTGTGATTTTTATATACATGTATATAGAGCAATAAAATATTATCAAATCAAACCTTTTAGAAGATATTAAGAAGTCATCCAGTCTGCAGCATATTGGAGGGTTATGGTTAGAATGCCAAGTGAATTGTTTTAATTCCTGATTCATGATACACCATATGTCCAACATGTCATTGTTTTCTATTAGGTTATGAAGTTTCTTACTAATTTATTTATGTGCATCAATTATTTCGTGTTTCTTGTCTATATTTATATCAAGAACAATGTCACCCCCACCCCCATTCATTTTCTTCCATAAATCGTTATATTGTATTCTAACACGACCCAGCTAATAACATACATACGTCTATAGTAATACCAATCTCAGGTTATTCTGCAATATACCTACCTTGAACTATGCTGCACGCGCACCGTGTTTTGGCTGCGTCATTTATACAATGCGTGTACAGTTTTATGAATGAAAGTCACGCGATGTTTGTAAAAAATACCGTTGGAATTCACGGAAGTGAGCTATTTTTAGAATCAGATAATCTCTTGTCCATCTTGTTTTTCTGTTAAAGGCCTGCAGTTTGACCCCGTCCAATTGTAAAGATTTATACTTTACTACCTGTTCCATGTGATTAGTGGCTTGTATCAACAATGTAGCAGTACGTTCAGTATAATAACGGTTAATATGCACGATCACTCTGTGAGCTGAGAATTAGTCAAAATGAGGCCCTGACAATTTAAGTAAACGTATATTATTGATTGTAAAGAAAATTGATAGTTATGAGTATTCAAACTACATAATCCAGATCAGCCCAGGGACATAGATTACATGTTATGTAGGTGCCTCATCAGCCGTAGCGTAATCACTGAGACTGATAATTTGTATGCATGTATATAATATGTATGTATTTATATGAATAAACTATATGTGTTCGTTATATGGTAACCTTCATACTTCATTTAATTATATATCTACAGTATTATTCGCAAGTTTTCTGTTATATTTTAAATATTTCTCTGTGTCAGTGTGTGTTTACCGATATTGATGCTACATAATAATCACAGTGAATGCTATGAGTACATGTATAATATTATAATTATAATCTCTTGAACATACGAGTATTACACATATTCTGCCGATTTCTACAAGATGCCATTGAGTAAAATAACAATGTATGTAACTGATGAGCAGAGAAAAGAATTGCTGACTTTCTTGCAAAATAAGAACTGGGACGTAGAGATGGAAATAGAAGAAACAGCCACCGCCATGCCCGTTGCAGAGGCTGCTTACGTACCTCCCCCTATGCCTCAGCATGCTGAAGGTGTTGCTGAGTGTCCACTGTGCTTGTGTTCCCCTTGCATAATAAATGAACAGAACAAACAACTTTGGTGGCCTGCTAATAATCGTCCACCGCATAATCTAAATTCACATGAGAGAAAGCTTCTATACAGGAGGTTTTGGGCAATGCTATATAATTGTGGCGCATGGAAAGATGTCAGATATATAGAGAGAAAAGTAGCGGCTAGAAGAGGAGACTGTACATGGCATAAGAGGGAACTGATGCCTGAATGTGTGGTACAGCAATGCAGGAACTGGCTGCCTAACCCGCGCAACCAGCCTTATTTGGGCCATAAGTGGAGTTGAATTGTTTATACCAGTTGTAAGTACTATAAAAATACAGAACTTCAATTTCAGCAATTTATAACCTCTGATATGTACGTGGGTCATAATAGATATAAGTGGTGCTCATGTATTAGATGTATACCATGCAGGGCCTCGCATGTGGCAAATACGATGTGCGTCGACCGTCACATTTGTACCGCTATTCCTCGTGTGTCAAATAGGTCAAATATAGGTCAACCTGCAGGCCTTTAAATTAGAACGCTGAAACTAAAAAAAAAAGCACTGCTACAATTGGATGACAATCAGATCTTGTGTTGCATTTGTCTATGTAGTCACTATGAAAGCATAATTTAGCATAACAGAAGATGATTTTATGAAATGAAGCAATGTAAATAAAGTAATCAAATCCTAGCAGAGATTGGAACCTGTAACCGTCTGATGTATTTACCCTCAAAGTAAACGCTGTACTTGAATGGTTTGGAATTTGCATCTAGTTGTAGCATGGAGGATTGCGCTCTTACTGTCTTACAGGGGAATGGATTGGAGTTCGCATCCAAGGAAAGGTTTGCATCCAATGAAAGGTTTGGAGTTTGCATCCAGTTGTAGCCGTTAGGATTGTGCTCTTAAGCAAGATGTTTAAATTCCGCAGTATCTGTTCTCTCTCTTGCGGTGATGGATTCTGTCAGAAATGGTGATGGATTACGTCGAGAATGATTAATATAAATTGTAAGAACTTGTTTCGCAATCAGTTAAAATAAAGTTGTATAACTCATATTAGAGTATGGAAATGATTTTCTTTATTTATTTTCAGAAGATGCCCGAAGATCATACGACATCGACACCCACGACACCGACACTCACAGCATCAACACCCACGATATCACGGTATATTTATCAAGGACCACATAGGACTCCTCTGTCTGAAACAAATACAAATATTTAGATTATATTTACTATACAAAATGAAAGAAAATAATGCAAAATTTGGGTGTATTTTCCATTTCTTACTTTTATAATTTGATAAAGTAAATTTCATTCCAAGCATGTGTTTTTTAAATTTGTTTATTATATGTTGTAAATCAAAAGTCTATAACATATTACTTACCAACGCTCTCCGTATATGTACAGTACTGCTTTGTCTGAAATATATATAACAATCTATATTGTTAGGTATACCAGATGGTTGTGTTATGTATACATATTATTCATAACTATATAAATTGCTCAGAGAATAACGTAGATTGCATGCAGATTGCATGTGTATACATATTGTTGAAAAATATATACATTGTTCAGAGAAAAGGGCAGATTTGTATGTATATACATATCGTTCATAACTATATAAATTGCTCAAGGAAAACACATTATTTGCTCAGAAACATATAACCAACAGATTTGTGATAGTTTTGTGATTCAAACAGAACAAAATAAAGACTAGTTGTTTATTTTTATAACATAGTTAGTTTATTGTTATAATATAGTTTCCCGTTACACATGCTACACATTGTTTATTTTAGCATAGTTTTTGTTACAAATAGATAATAAAAGTTTAATTTACAGTTGTGTGTTTCGTTATCATGAATTGGTAGTGTCAACAAATATTCAAAAATGACAATGCTCTCTGCAATTGCCTGCAACTTTTCCAGCACAACATCTTGCTGTAATAACATTTTAACAGGGTATTAGCTTAAGATATTAATCACCCTCGTTGTTGTGGATGAAAGCATATATGGAATCATTCATTTTAGAAAGAGAAACGAGAGTATCCCAGAGAATATCCACCTGTTTGGATGTGACAACCACCATATCGCGTCACATACATCCCTGCTCAATGAATTTGAATCTCTGAGTCATACTGAAGTCATTACAAAAGTAGTTAGCGGGAAATTATAATACATTACAGATTTACAAACATACTTCTTATAAATAAATGATTACCTTGTTCACCACCATTGCATTTTGACAACAGCAGTTGTCGACCCTCCTCTGCAACGACTTGATGGAGTCCTTGCGTAAGTGATTTTCACTTCTTATGTGGGCTAATGTATTTTGTAATGTCACTATCTGAATATAAAGTGTATACAAATTAAGCATTCATATCTCACTAGGACTATAAGCACTCTATTTTAATTACACATATTAGAGATGTTGTTGCTTATTAGAGGAAATATATATACGTACACTACTCATTGAATACTGAGACGGAAAAAGAGATTTAACATTAGCAAGCAATAAGTATATCACTCAAATTACTCGTTTGCTTGTCACGTTTTAAGCATTACATATTGTGGGTGTTATAAATCTAGCGACACTGAGAGGACTATCTAACGCTTTAATTACGTTTCTATTTTCAAGTTATAATCGTTGGCAAACTAAACACACTAAAAATATAACACATACCTGAGTTTCCAGGAGCTTCTGGTGTTCTATTGCTTTGATTCTAGAAATCCGATGGTTCACAACAGTCCCTATCAGCATATTTATGGTTTCCGCAGCGTTAGTAGCCATGATTACAAGAGAAAAAGAAACAGAGATTCCGTTAATGAGACTTCTAGAGGAGGTGGGTCTTTTATAAGAGAGTAAAATACATTAGCCGAATGACCTGTAACCGAAATACTTGTAAACCTGAAAAGCCTGCTGATGAATAACCCGTAACCAGAATACTTGTAAGTCTGAAAAGCCTGCTGACAAAATTGGAATGTATGAATTATTATATTACACATATCGTATGCAGTTGTGTACCTATCTAACGTTTAAAGAGGATTTCAGTTATTTACTGTTGTAAACAAATTTGTATGAAATAATGTTTGGAGAGCACCATCAAACAGTCCAATTTTTTCTAGAGTACTCTAAGACAATCCATATAATGTTACGGAGTGACCACCTCTAACAAATTCAACCACACCTGGCGCAAGCATCAAATGCCAATGACTGGATAATTGCATTCGGATACACATCACAAAACCTCTAGCTACGTGCCTGCTATGATGTTCCTTCGCTATAATGTATCAAAAGTTCATATCATAAACTCACAAATTAAAAGATGACAGTTCTCACGGGTTCACATACTATCTTGTTACAAGAAAAACAACCTGGTTTCTCATAGAAACTGATCCAACTACATTTCTGAATCAATGAAAGCAAATGTAATTTAAAACATACATTAGCAAGCAGAAATTAAGTTGAAAAGTTAACTTTTAGGTCAATATCCCTACAAAAGTATTGGTGACTTAGGTTGAAAGAGTAATAACCTTAGATAATAAAACGACCTGAGGTGGTTAATTCGATTGTTAAAACAAGTTAACAATCAAGTTTTAACAAAAGTTAGCTTTCCAGTCCTCATTTCTAGTTGACTCCATCAACGTGGAGAGGCAATGTGTTGCAGCTTTCTAACAAGATATTTAATTCACGTCAGTATTGTATACTTTTGCAAAATCCACTAACACCAACATTTTTTATAATTAGGTGGGTAACCTAACTATACAACTAGTTGGTTTTCTTGCAAAAAAAGAACAGAAACCAGCTCGACCGAACAAATCATTATAAGCTTGATTCAGGCTTCAAATCAATACACTGTTTCCTTCGCGTATACTGCACAGAGAACCAATTTAAAGTAAGGCAGGCTTGATTTAGACATGTACCGGTAACACCACATTTTACGATGAAGGTCAATTCAATGTTATGTTAAGATTATACGTTTTATATGAAGATTAGTGTTGTCGCAATTATAATTTTGCCGCATTCCATCTGCTAAAGCTTGTTACTATGTTTACATAGTAAATTAATTAGAATTAATTATCTGTTTGTACATATAAACTTCCATTACACACGATACACGAAATAAGAGAGATAACTGTGCTCAAACTAAACGCATCTTTTGTAAGAGTTACTTGGCTCATACTGATTAGAACGGAGGTTGATGCACTCAAGTACTGGTTAACCGCTGGAACCTACCCAGGAAAGGTGCTGTTAGGTAAAGTACCCGCCAGCGATATAACCCAAAATGGTGTTGATGAGAGCGTAAAAACAGAATTTAAAAAAAAAAATGATTAGAAGCGAGTTTTCTGCTTTTGGGCAAATCATCGGGTCGGGGCAAAATCATCGGGTCGGGGCAAAATCATCGGGGGGGGGGAACACTCCAAATTACCCTACTTATGTGTTTCATTATTCACATGACTTCGTTTCTTTTTACTGCTAGCCCATGATCCCTCACTAGTCTTTTCCACATTGTCCTATAACCTACACACTCCCCACTTATCTGTATCTCATGCCGAACTATATTTATTACATCGTATACATGTGAGTATTGATGAGGACGTCTCTGTAGATTTAACTGTTGTAAGATACGCTTTAAATGACGAATGCTTATTCTAATATTATGGCGGCAAAACAAAAAAGAACAATTTCAGCATACTTCAATCCTTCCATAAAATATATTTTAATTCATTCATTTCTGATGAAACCATTTCTGATAGGCGGACTATCCGACGGCACTACACTCTATACATATAATTAGATAGATAGATAGATATCTTTTATTCCACCATATGATGAGATACATTTACATAATAAACACAGACAATTGATAACAAAATGAACAGATGAAATGGAACATAGAACTTTTACACATATATGCACTATAATATATTATGTGTGTATATTTCTACATCTACACACATAACACACACATACACACAGATACACAATACATACATACCTACCTACATGCATATACACATATACATATATACATATATTTATATACATATACATGTATACATATATACATATACACACATATACATACATACACCCATGCATATACACAGACATACAGACTACTGGATATGTCATTGACATTAATATATGAACTATATTAACCATTTTATTAGCTATGTATACATATCTTTGTAGATCTGAGATCTTGTATTCATTACATTCAGTATATTCATTATATTCATGAATACTTTCATGAAGTATGTGTACGTTACTTAGGAAAAGGTTCGTCTTTTCAACTACAGAAAAGTCGTTGTTATTTCTAAGACCGACTCGAATTAATTCCAAAGCATGTCCAAAGTAGCAACCCTAAACGAAAACGAAAGCTTTAGGGAATCAGAATTGGACAATTTTAACTGTTTTCAAACCCAGTTTGTAAGGGTATATTACAATAGCATTTTGCTAAATGATGCATATATCTTAACATTAATTTGAAACATTGCACTCTCTGTGACTCACTCATAATTAAAGTTGAAAATCCGGATAACATTTCAATAATTTGATCTCTATAATACATATTAGTGAGGCTAGTATAGGTATCATGTCCCAGAGAGTTATGAAAACTATTCCACATATTTTGTCTGGTAGCGTCGTTTACTCGACAAAACAATACCAGATGGATTGCTATGGAGTCCGTTACGAGTTTACAGTTTGGACATATCATTGCATATGGTCTGCTAAACAGTTTACTAGCCATCAAAATAACTGTCCTACAATATGGTAAATAATTACGATATAGTTGGCTAAAACGCCATAGACTACATGGGATCAGCTCACCGTGTATACTTAAAAAGCTTTGTAATGTATCATCACTAATTAAATTTGTCCTGTATTGAAGGTTTGCATAATTGTATACATACTTGTTGACTATAGTTTTCCAGGTAACAACACTTGGAAATATAGCAGTGTTTATAAAATTGTAAAAATAACTTCCTAGACCATATTTCCCCAAAATACGATATAGGTCTGGTATATATCCCAATGTTTTACTAGGTTTAATTTTGAATTGCATAAGTCGAGTGGAAAATAAGACCTTAGCACTCTTTTTAACATCCATATTACATAATTGACCGAAAAATAAGAGCTTCCGCTTATCGATCTCTTGTTCAAGCGAGAGAGCACCAATACAACCTAACGCAATATCCGTCCGTGTACATCGTGGCATTGATTGCATGAATTTAATACATTGGCGATGCACTCTTTCAAGGGACTGTAATTGAGCTTCAGACATGTTACACCATAGTTCACACCCGAACAATGCCTTTGATAGAACAATTGATTGATATAGGTGTTTTATTGATAGCGGGTGTAAACCATTTCTGTGCACACCGAAGTCGGCCATAAAGAATGTTTTGCGTATTTTTGAACAGGCTTGCTTAATATTATCATCAAGATTAAAATTTTAAG
>CM026404.1:24854787-24906526 GCA_014843695.1 Archivesica marissinica
TCGTCATTTTGTATCGATAGTACATACAAATTGCATGTTATATATTTTCTTCCATTCCAGGTATTCAAATATATCTTTCCATTTTTGTTTCGGTCTTGTTTTGTGAAGTTTTATTGTACGTTTTTAGGAATGTTTTTTGTATATGAGTTGTGTTGGTCTTTTAGTATGTTTTATTTCCTCTGGCGACGTTTTTGAATTTCTATCCATTTGGTTATTCTACTAGCATGTGGTAATTTAGAAAATCTGAACGGTCTATTCCATAGATGTTTTGTAGTTCTGTAATAGTATGAAATTGTCTTGTTATTCGATTATATATATATGACCTATATATTTAATTCCATTTTGAAACCAATTCTTATAAAATAATGTATTTTCTATAACCTATATAAACGAGCTGTTCCATAATATCTCATTTGCATAACAATATTTTCCTTGAAATTGACTTTTGTCCAATTGATAATTACATCTCGCAAAAAGCTATTTCCAAGTTTCGCAGCAATGTGCTTGGCAGATATATTTGAGTCAAATAGAAGTTGTCCTCTATTACATAAATTTGTTATGTCAACGTGTATACGAAGTTTGTTTATTAGTTGAAATACTCTGTTTATGAGGCAAATATTTGATATTTATAATAATGTCAAGTTCACTCTTTTTAATTGAAGTTTGTTGAATCATTTATTAATTAATTGTTTTTTCATTTTTATTATTTTCCTTCTTTTTCCATGAACACTATTTGATAGTTACATTTCTGATACAACCTTTAATCAATTCCCAAAGAGTATTTGGATTTGCTCTTACATTGTTTGATGCTATTTCAGTAACACTAGTTCTGATTTGTTTTTGATAATCTTCCTCAAGTATCACATGATTGTTCAATCTGAGGTAGTCCGGGCCATGGTTAGATAAATCAAGGAATGGTCTGATTTTATACCATCTACATTTTTAGATGGAGTATAATAATAATACCTTTTTCGTGATGGAGTCTTTCCAAACGCATGGACATTCGCAAAGGTTTATGCCCCTTTTCAAAAAAGGTAGTAGGAATACCCCATCTAATTATAGACCAATTTCTTTAATTCGCTGTGTCGGTAAAGTCATGGAAAAAATAATATTTCAACATATTTATAATCAATTTTATTCCAGCAATTTATCCGTATATCAATTAACAAACATTCAACATGTATTATAATTTTCTGTGATATATCTAAGGCTTTTGACAGAGTATGGCATCGTGGTCTCTTGTTTAAACTTAAGCAATATGGAATCAACAATGAACTTCTTCGATGACTAAACGACTATCTGTCCAATCGGAAACAGACCAGCCCGTCTTTGTAGGATCCGAACTTTCTAATATATGTACATGTAATATCATTGCTTATGCACCCCAAGGTCCCGCCCTTCGACCCCTGGTAGTTCGTGTTTATGTTACCGATATAGCAGATAATATACTTAGTGTAACAAGACTTTTCGCAGACGACAGTTCACTTGCCGTTTCATCTAACGATATGACTTATATTGAAACTACATTGAACCACGATCTCAGAAACATTAACGAATGGTCTTAAGCAGTGACTCGTCAATTTTATTCCTAATAAAACTGAAGGCATGTTATTTTCATCACATCAGACTGATAAACCCATTCTTTACTCTAATGACGTTCCGTTTGGTTTTGTCGACCATTACAAACATTCAGGCATAACATTCTCATCGGATCTTAAATGACACGAACATATCACTAACATAACTCTTTCAGCGTCTAAAGTATTAAGTTCAATTCGAACTCGTAAATTTAAATTAAATAGATCAACTCTAAATCAGATTTACATATCTTATAAGCGACCTATCTTAGAATATGCATCTGTTGTATGGGCTGGATGTACGGCATACGAACATTATTAGAACACCTACAATTTGAATCAGCACGTATAGTTACCGGTTAACTAGGCCTGCATCTATATAATCTTTAAAGAAATAGGTTGGGTACTATTATCAGACCGGCGGAAAATTAAAAAAACTAGTAATAGTCTACAAAGCCAAAAACGACATTCACCCCGAATATTTAGAAACTATATTTCCCCGAACTATAGCCGAAACTACTACAACTATTTCATAGACAGACAGACATCAGCACCCAAGAAACTACTACAACTATTTCATAGACAGACAGACATCAGCACCCAAGAAACTACTACAACTATTTCATAGACAGACAGACATCAGCACCCAAGAAAGATGCTTAAAACAAATGTTGATGGCATGTTCTGTTAATACTCGGTATCCGAGCTAAACATGTTCCTTGGGGTGTAACCGATACCGCAAGACCGGATAACAACATGTTATTGTTGATTATTGGTCACAGTGAGGTCAACGGTCAAAGTTTCAAACGAGTGAAAATGTTGAAAATAATGTAAAATATGTAAGGTGTAGTGAATAATGAACATACAACAATGCACTGTATACATTTTATTACTAAATGGTAGATTAACGTACATACTATATGCACAACATAATATTTCCTAGTATGTATGTTAAAGCGAACAACGTCTAACTCCAAACTCTGTAACAAATACCTTCAAACTACAACAGTTTGAAATGCAGTTTCATTACACATGTATCTGTGAGTGTTTACTTGTCTTGCAAGTCTTGCAATCCCATTGGATTTGCACAATCAACGGTGTCGCATGGGCACTCAAACAGACATATATGTCCAGACTTGTAGCATTTACATCTTGCAGTGCTGCACTTTGCCTTGCAACCACAAGTTGTCAGTTCTATGCACGATGTTGGGACTGCTGGCAGCCTGTCCATACGGGTTTGAGCACATTGTCGTCAAATACCCAGCCTTCTGTCTGAACGACATTGTCCACAGTTATCGTACGAGTATCCACTTGAAGCCATACTTTTGTTTGATAGTTGGTCCGTATGAAATGGAGTCCAAGGGCATTCGCTGTCGGTGGCAGTAACTCTAACCCTTTTTTAGTATATGAACAGACAGTACCGGCACATGTTGATACCAGGATCGTGTCTCTTTTCGTTGCAGCCATATAGTTTACATAAGAACTTCTCCACATCAACAAGTTCTGAGCAAACTAGAACATTTCTTTGAAAATTCACAGACTAACTATATTAAATCTTGGAAAATGCAAAAATGCATTATGCACATGTTTTCAGCACTACTGACGCCACTTTCATTCTGTTATTCTTAATTTATTTTATGGGGAGGGCCAATCACTAATGTTGTTAGAACTTGTTGCCCAACCCATTTGCTAAATTTCTATTTGTACAACGATTGTGATTTTTATATACATGTATATAGAGCAATAAAATATTATCAAATCAAACCTTTTAGAAGATATTAAGAAGTCATCCAGTCTGCAGCATATTGGAGGGTTATGGTTAGAATGCCAAGTGAATTGTTTTAATTCCGGATTCATGATACACCATATGTCCAACATGTCATTGTTTTCTATTAGGTTATGAAGTTTTAATTCCGGATTCATGATACACCATGTGTCCAACATGTCATTGTTTTCTATTATGTTATGAAGTTTTAATTCCTGATTCATGATACACCATATGTCCAACATGTCATTGTTTTCTATTAGGTTATGAAGTTTTAATTCCTGATTCATGATACACCATATGTCCAACATGTCATTGTTTTCTATTAGGTTATGAAGTTTTAATTCCGGATTCATGATACACCATATGTCCAAGTTTTCTATTAGGTTATGAAGTTTCTTACTACTTTATTTATGTGCAGATTATTTCCTGTTTCTTGTCTATATATATATCAAGAACAATGTTACCCCCCCCCATTCATTTCCTGGGCAGGCTTACATACGTGGCCTGAGCAAGTATCGAACCCGGGACCGTTCGATTCCAAATCCGATGCTCTGCCACGGGCGCCATACTAGCATTGCAGACGGCCTTCAATAACTTCAGTGTATTCTAATGTTTCAACGAATCTACTTAAAATGAGTTTGTGTCATTTAATGAGTGTATAAATAGTTAACTTTCGGGATGATCGCAGGTTCGATCCCCTGTCTGACCATAATACAATTAACAGTCTTTCAGATGAGACTTTAGACCGAGGCCTCGTGTCTGAGCTTTACATCGTACACGTAAAAGAGCAGAGGATCTCTGGAATGGGTCTCTGTTTGCACTATCCTCCAAAACCCTAAAATGACTAATCTCTTCAGGAGGCGTCGCTCATAATTTATGGGCAACCGGTAGCGACGATAAATAAACGTAAGAACACACATGATCACAGTATATGATCCTAGCATACATATGTCGGTCTTCATATTCCCCCATTGCGTAATAATATAATCGAATGCAATTTATACATTCACTTTATTTTCCAGGTGGCCTTTATATTGACATTTGACACTCCACGAGCAATATAAATTAAACCGTGTACGAAATTGATATTTGTTTATGGTAATCCAGGGATCGCAGGTTCGATCCCCCGTCTGACCCTAATACAATTAACCCGTCTTTCAGATGGAACTTTAAACCGAGGTCTCGTGTCGGTGCTTTACACCGTGCACGTAAAAGAACCAGAGGAGACCGGAATGGGTCTCTGTCTGTATCATTGCACTGTCCTCCAAAATCTAAAATGACTAATCTCTTCAGGAGGCGTCGCTCATATGGGCAACCGGTAGCGACGATAAATAAACGTAAAACAAATAATATTTTATTTTATTTATGTATCGTCATTTGATTCGATATTTGATGGTTTACAACATGACTGTTAGTTGTCGAGGACAGTGTGTGGTACAGTTGCTACCTTGAGCAACCATTGAGGTTCTATAGCGTTCTACTGATACCAGCTTTTCTGTTCTCTTGTTCTATAGCGTTCTACTGATACCAGCTTTTCTGTTCTCTTGTTCTATAGCGTTCTACTGATACCAGCTTTTCTGTTCTCTTGTTCTATAGCGTTCTACTGATACCAGCTTTTCTGTTCTCTGGTTCTATAGAGTTCTACTGGTTCAATATTTTCTTTTCTCTGGTTCTATAGCGTTCTACTGGTACCAGACTATGTGCTCTGGTTCTATAGAGTTCTACTGGTACAAGGTTTTCTGGTTCTATAGCGTTCTACTGGTACAAGATTTTCTTTTCTCTGGTTCTATAGCGTTCTACTGGCGCAATAGTTTCTATTCTCTGGTTATATAGCGTTCTACTGGTACCATACTATGTTCTCTGGTTCTATAGCGTTCCACTGGTACCATATTTTCTGTTCTATAGCGTTCTATTGGTACCAGATTTTCTGTTCTCTGGTTCTACTGGTACCAGATTTTCTATTCTTTGGTTTTAAAACGTTCTACTGGTACCATATTTTCTGTTCTCTGGTTCTACAGCGTTCTACTGGTACCATATTTGTTCTGCTCTCTGGTTCTACAACGTTCTACTGGTACCATATTTGTTCTGCTCTCTGGTTATACAGCGTTCTACTGGTACCATACTTTCTGCTCTCTGGTCATACAGCGTTCTACTGGTACCATACTTTCTGCTCTCTGGTTCTATGACGTTCTACTGGTACCATAGTTTCTGTTCTCTGGTCCTACTGGTACCAGACTTTATGCTCTCTGGTTCTACTGGTACCAGACTGTATGCTCTCTAGTTCTACATCGTTCTACTGGTACCAGACTTTCTGTTCTCTGGTTCTATAACGTTCCACTGGTACCCTAGATTCTGTTCTCTTGATCTATAGCGTTCTACTAGCACCAGATTTCTGTTCTCTGGTTCTATAGCGTTCTACTGGTACACGATATGTCCTGCTGCTCTCTGGTTCTATTGCATTCTACTGGTACCAGACATTCTGCTCTCTGATTCTACAGCGCTCTACTGGTACCATACTTTCTGCTCTCTGGTTCTACAGCGTTCTACTGGTACCAGATTTATTTTCTGTTCTCTGGTTCAATAGCGTTCCACTGGTACCAGATTTGCTGTTCTATTGCGTTCTACTGGTACCAGATTTTCTGTTATCTGGTTCTATTGGTACCAGATATTCTGTTCTCTGGTTCTATAGCGTTCTATTGGTACCGTTGTTGCTGTTCTCTGGTTCTATAGCGTTCTACTGGTACCATATATTCTGTTCTCTGGTTCTATAGAGTTCTACTGGTACCATATTTGTTCTACTCTCTGGTTCTACAGCGTTCTACTGGTACCAGATGTGTTCTGCTCGTTAGTTCTACAGCGTTCTACTGGTACCAGACTTTCTGTTCTCTGGTTCTATAGCATTCTACTGGTATCATATGTTCTGCTCTCTGGTTCTATAGAGTTCTACTGGTACCAGGTTTTCTGTTCTCTGGTTCTACTGGTACCAGACTTTCTGTTCTCTGGTTCTATAGCGTTCTACTGGTACCATATTTGTTCTGTTCTCTGGTTCTATAGCGTTCTACTGGTACCATATTTGTTCTGTTCTCTGGTTCTATTGCGTTCCACTGGTACCATAGTTTCTGTTCTCTTGATCTATAGCGTTCTACTGGTACCAGACTTTCTGTTCTCTGGTTCTACTGGTACCAGACTTTATGCTCTCTGGTTCTACAGCGTTCTACTGGTACCAGACTTTCTGTTCTCTGGTTCTATAACATTCCACTGGTACCATAGTTTCTGTTCTCTTGATCTATAGCGTTCTACTGGTACCAGACGTTCTGCTCTCTGGTTCTACAGCGTTCTACTGGTACTGGTAATATATCGATTGACTTGGTCATGTACAGAGTGGTAATATATCAATTGACTTGGTCATGTACAGAGTGGTAATATATCAATTGACTTGGTCATGCACAGAGTGGTAATATATCAATTGACTTGGTCATGTACAGAGTGGTAATATATCAATTGACTTGGTCATGTACAGAGTGGTAATATATCAATTGACTTGGTCATGTACAGAGTGGTAATATATCAATTGACTTGGTCATGTACAGAGTGGTAATATATCAATTGACTTGGTCATGTACACAGTGGTAATATATCAATTGACTTGGTCATGTACAGAGTGGTAATATATCAATTGACTTGGTCATGTACAGAGTGGTAATATATCAATTGACTTGGTCATGTACAGAGTGGTAAAATATCAATTGACTTGGTCATGTACAGAGTGGTAATATATCAATTGACTTGGTCATGTACAGAGTGGTAATATATCAATTGACTTGGTCATGTACAGAGTGGTAATATATCAATTGACTTGGTCATGCACATAATGCTAATATATCGATCGACTTGGTCATGTACAGAGTGGTAATATATCAATTGACTTGGTCATGTACACATAATGTACAAAGTTATATTATAAGATCATGAATTATTTTCACAAATAAACAACTATAAACCTGCCTATGTTATTTGTATTGTCTGATGGGCGTAGGTAGTAGTTTGTCAGATTGAGCATGTCTCCACTGACATTCAAATCTTTACTAACCTGTTTTCTTCTTATTATTTCTATTATGCTTTCCAATGGATGATTTTTCTCAGTGAAAGAAAATTCCTCCGCGGTTGGATGTACTTTTGTATTTTAGCGATTTTCTGACAATCCTGAATAGTTATATATTCTAATGAATTTGTTTTGTCTGTAGTTTTTAATATTTTGACAGCAAACAGAAACTAACTTGAAAATTATACCCAAACTATTTCTTATTATGGACATTCAAACTAACAGAAGTGGTTGTGTGGATGCGTATTGTAGTGAAATTAGTTTCCCGACAGGGACAGGTAAAATGAATAAATTTGATAGCAAATGTTATATTAGCCAAAATCTTTGGAAATCATAAAAGAAAACGATTTGTGTTTATTGGTGTAAGATAGGATTTTATTTCATCTCGTGATCACCGAAATATGTATTTCCATGATTGGCGTTTATCTTGCAGTAATAAACACACATATCCTCTGATTTTAAACTGTATGGTTGTCATTCCGCTCTTCCTCTGTGTGTGCATCCAATCCTATATCAACAATTAGTTCAAATTGATACTTTTTTTATTGATATATTTGTTCTTTCGTTCTTCCCATTGCATTGTTACATTGGTTCTTTTGTAAGGACCATTATAATGTTACTTTTGTTAAGACATCGTTCCTGGTGGAATCAATCGCCACGAGGGTAGAGGCAATGTGGAATTTAAGTGCGAAATTGTAAAGTCTACAGCTGGGTGCGGATTCTGGGCCTCTCGCACCTGAAGCGAATGCGCTATCACAACTGTTGCCCTTTAGTACTTGTCCCATTCCAATGTTGCTTTCATACTTGTCGCATTCTATTGTTACTTTTGTTCTAGTGTACTTACCTCATTCTATTGATATATTGTTATTCCCATGTAAGTTTTGTAATTTGATATTTGTCTCGTTTTCATGTTTGTTCTTTGGTACTCTCCATTCCAATGACACTATGTACTTATACCATTCCAATGTCACTATGTACTTGTACCATCCCAATGTCACTATGTACTTGTTCCATTCCAATGTCACTATGTACTTGTTCCTTTCCAATGTCACTATGTACTTGTACCATTCCAATGTCACTATGTACTTGGTTCCATTCCAATGTCACTATGTACTTGTTCCTTTCCAATGACCATTCCATTGTCACTATGTACTTGTTCCATTCCTATGTCACTATGTACTTGTTCCTTTCCAATGACACTATGTACTTGTACCATTCCAATGTCACTATGTACTTGTTCCATTCCAATGTCACTATGTACTTGTTCCATTCCAATGACTATATGTACTTGTTCCATTCCAATGACACTATGTACTTGTTCCATTCCAATGACACTATGTACTTGTACCATTCCAATGTCACTATGTACTTGTTCCATTCCAATGTCACTATGTACTTGTTCCATTCCAATGACACTATGTACTTGTTCCATTCCAATGACATTATGTACTTGTTCCATTCCAATGACACTATGTACTTGTACCATCCCAATGTCACTATGTACTTATTCCATTCCAATGTCAGTATGTACTTGTTCCATTCCAATGACACTATGTACTTGTACCATTCCAATGTCACTATGTACGTGTTCCATTCCACTGACACTATGTACTTGTACCATTCCAATGTCACTATGTATTTGTTCCATTCCAATGACACTATGTACTTGTTCCATTCCAATGTCACTATGTACTTGTTCCATTCCAATGTCACTATGTACTTGTTCCAGTTCAATGACACTATATACTTGTTACATTCCAATGACACTATGTACTTGTTCCATTCCAATGACACTATGTACTTGTTCCAGTTCAATGACACTATGTACTTGTTCCATTCCAATGACACTATGTACTTGCACCATTCCAATGACACTATGTACTTGTTCCATTCCAATGACACTATGTACTTGTTCCATTCCAATGTCACTATGTACTTGTTCCATTCCAATGTCATTATGTACTTGTTCCATTCCAATGTCACTATGTACTTGTACCATTCCAATGTCATTATGTACTTGTTTCATTCCAATGTCACTATGTACTTGTTCCATTCCAATGTCATTATGTACTTGTTCCATTCCAATGACACTATGTACTTGTTCCTTTCTAATGTCACTATGTACTTGTTCCATTCCAATGTCACTATGTACTTGTTCCATTCCAATGTCACTATGTACTTGTTCCATTCCAATGACACTATGTACTTGTTCCATTCCAATGACAGTATGTACTTGTTCCATTCCAATGACACTATGTACTTGTACCATCCCAATGTCACCATGTACTTGTTCCATTCCAATGTCACTATGTACTTGTTCCATTCCAATGTCATTATGTACGTGTTCCATTCCAATGACATGTACTTGTATCATTCCAATGTCACTATGTACTCGTTCCATTCCAATGTCACTATGTATTTGTTCCATTCCAATGTCACTATGTACTTGTTCCATTCCAATGTCACTATGTACTTGTTCCATTCCAATGTCACTATGTACTTGTTCCATTCCAATGACTCTATGTACTTGTTCCATTCCAATGTCACTATGTACTTGTTCCATTCCAATGTCACTATGTACTTGTTCCATTTCAATGTCACTATGTACTTGTTCCATTCCAATGTCACTATGTACTTGTTCCATTCCAATGACACTATGCACTTGTTCCATTCCAATGACACTATGCACTTGTTCCATTCTAATGACATTATGCTATTCTTATCACCAACCATACTGTCTGCATTTGAAGGCCCTAAGGAAGATTAGTTCAGAACTAATTAGGTAACCCTCTATAAATAAAGACATCTATATAGGCTTGGATGTTTTGCATTTTAAGCAATACAGTCAGACCTGTGTTAGTGTTCACCTCCATTAAGCAGCCAACCTGTATTAAACACTCAATTTTCAGATTCCCAATAGTTTGCTTTACTATACATTTGACCTCTATTAAGCAGTCACGTTCTGTGTGTCCCTTCTCTGGCTGCAAAAGACATGTTTGACTGTAGTCCTGTATGTTCTTACTCTGATGAGGTTTTGCCAACTTATCATAGCGTCCATCCATCCACCTTTAGCTTGTCTGGGCTTCATCCCTAAAAGTCGTGATAGCGCAGTGGATGCGCGTTCGCTTCAGGTGCGAAAGGTCCGGAGTTCGAGCCCCACTGGAGCCGTTACGATTGTGCCCTTAGGCAAGGCATTTAAATTCCACATTGCCTCTTCTCTCTCCCTCGTGGAGATGGATTCCATCAGGAATGAGGTCTCGAGAGTGATTTATATAAGTTGAAATAACTTGTTTCGCAATCGAGCTAAAATAAATTTGTATAAAAAAATCCCTAAAACCGTTTGCTGAATGTTGATGGAACTTTACAGGAGTGATCACTATCCAGCCGCTCGGCTGAATATTAAAGCAAGTTATGGATATTTGAAGATTTTTTAAAGATCCCACTTTTCAAGCTTTGTCTCATAACCTCTTGCCGGAATATGATGACAATGTACAGGAATGGTCATTATTAAACCTAGTTGTGCATGTCATCTTCACTTTCCACTTGGCTGATTTTGACGGAGTTATGACCCTTTGAAGATATAAAAAATTAAAGAACACTTTTTCCCAGCTTCATCTCTAAACCCCTTTTGACGGATTTTGATGAATTTTATATGAGTGACCAATATCACGTCCAGTTGTGAATGCAGCCTTCACATTACGCTCGGCAAATTATTTACTGAGTTATGGCCATTTGAAGATTTGTAGCGATGACCAGTATGTCCCAGACTGCTAAGTCGAATGTTAAATAAAATATACTGTACATATGATGGAACGATTTTCTTGGGACATGCTACCAGGCTTATTGTGTCACTTCGTGGCTGGTGCAATAAAAATCCCCCCCACGTGTGGGTGTGTGTTTTACGTTTATTTAATGTCGCTACCGGTTGCCCATATGAGCGACGCCTCCTGAAGAGATTAGTCATTTTAGATTTGTGTAGGATAGTGCAATAATACAGAGAGACCCATTACAGAGTCTCCTCTGCTTCTTTTATATGCACGGCGTACAGCACCGACACGAGATCTTGGTTTATAAGTCCCATCTGAAAGACTGTTAATTTATTATGATCAGACGGGGGATCGAACCTGCGATCCATCCCTGGAATACCAGTACAGCGTGTTACCACTGGACTACAGATCCGTCATGAGTTATGTTGATGCACATAGTCGATATCTGATTGTATGGCTTCTGTACAAGTTTCACAATTTATACAATACACGACACCTTAATTAAGGACTTTGTTAAGTACGGCTCTGTTTTCGGTGGAATTTGGGCCAGCTAGGGACCTTTTAATAGTTTCAAAGTCGTGTGTTTTACAGGAAATTGGTCTATACGGGTAATTTAACACGGCAATATACAGGCCCGGGGGCACACCAAAAATTTCCAAAGCAAAACAAGAAAATGAAAAATTAAATCTAAAAATGCATAAAATATCCATTTGCTGTATAAAATGTTGACTGCTAGAGAGCTGAAAGGTCAGTCTCGGTCTCAAACTCATTAAATCAGAAAACGCAGGAAATCGCTTCTATACCCCAACAATGTTATGGGTAAACATGCCCCCGGACGCCCTAGCTTTCCTCGGTTGAAATTTACCTCTGGCTACGGTACTGATATATCTCGTTATTATTACACTGTTTGTTACCCGTTATCCATTATTACTGTAAAAGTAAAAAGTAAAGTGTTTGTTTATTATAGTGTCACCCCTATTTAAAGGGCCAGCCATTTCTGACTTATGAGACACCTCTTTTTATGAACATCAGTACTTCCCGAATCCTATGCTTGTGTGCCAGACGTCAGGCTGGTAGGCAATCGGTAAGCATTATTTAACTAGCTGGCGGCTCACCAACCGGCCATATCAGAACGAACCCCTGACGAGATTCGAACCTCCCGCTCCGTAGGCGGACGCCTTAACCACTAGGCCACGGAGACGGTATGTCAATGGTGATGATGTATGGAGAAAATGCTGTGCAAATAGTGCGTGCATGCCAGTACATGTACACCGTTTTAAAAAGAAACGTGTTAAAATATACAATATATTCTCATTTTCCAGTATAAACTTATAAACTAATTTTCGAAACATTTAAGCTAGTAAAATCATTGAACAATAAAAGCGAAAGTAGGACTTGTTTCTGGAAATTTGTTGCGTAGCTACCGTATTCGAAAATTGAATGCTGGAGCGTATATCTGTATATAAGTGGAAGTCGTGATAGCGCAGTGGATGAGCGTTCGCTTCAGGTACGAAAGGTCCGGAGTTCGAGCCCAGCTGGAGCCGTTACGATTGTGTTCTTAGGCAAGTCATTTAAATTCCACGTTGCCTCTTCTCTCTCCCTCGTGGCGATGGATTCCATCAGGAATGAGGTCTCGAGAGTGATTAATATAAGTTGCAATAACTTGTTTCGCAATCGAGCTAAAATAAATTTGTATAAACATATATCGGTTAACATGCACGTTTTCTTTATCTAGCAGCGCACATGCGCACTTGACTGTTCTCATATGTCCTGTTCTTGTTAGCAAGATCACATGCACTCGATTGTATAGATACGTTGCACTGTCAATTCGTATCCTAGTTACCTCGTACCCTGGTTTTACAACCCAGCACTCCCTGGCCATTGTACGCACCGATTTTCGATTTCAATAATTTAAATAAGTGTAAAAGTGTAAACCGGAGACTTCGGCATATAACGCACCCCCTAAAAAGGTCCTTCCTACGAGCCTGATATTAGTATATATATTTGTAATATGAATCGAGCAATAAAATATGATTAAACGAAAGTAAACACAGAGGGTTTTTTAAAAATAATAAAGAAACCGAAAGCACGATATTCTGAGAAATTGTGAGTGGCCCATTGCCTATAACATTTGATAAACTCTTAAGTATTTGTGGAGATCTAGGGCCTACCAGTTAATAGTTAATATAATACTGATACGACGTGAACAATTTATTACATTAAACACGTTTTTTTCCGTGATACATTATCGCCACTGACAAAACGAGGTAAGATTTGTTTAAAATTTAAAACTCATCTATAGATCTATATAAAATTGACGACAGAACATGTCGTATGTGATATTTAATATACCCAATATATCATAATTCCCTGCCAGACATAACACAACATAAGATGAACTAGTCCAAATATTTAGACTTGAAAATTGTGACATTTTACTATCCAGGCATTTTTCAAAATAACAGGAACATATGTTTATGTAGAGGTCTTATTTATAGGACTAAAGTTGAACCTCGGTCATATTGTTATTAATTAGCTGATATGAGTGGTAAAGGTCATTGACTTCAAAGCACGTATCCATAAAGGGATTATTAACAATAAAGAAACACAGTGAAAACGAAAGTCGATATTTTTTCTGAAATTGTGGGATAGTCGGATGTTGGATGTGTCAGTTGTTCATTGATATTAAGCCAGTGATACATTATTATATCGACACTGATAAAACAAGGTAAGACTATATTTTACTAAGTCCTATATATATGACCTCTACATAAAAAATATTCTCTGTTATTTGAAAAATGCCTGGATAATAAAATGTCATATTTTTCAAGTCTAAATATTTGGACTATGCCAGACATAACACAATAAAAGTTACTTCGGCCTTCGTGATATATTTCTACGCATAAGAACTTCAAACTCGGGTTATTCTGCGATATACCACGGTTGATACTTATTATTTCTTAATTATAGACACAAATCCAACTTCATAATAATAGGTTGGCTTGGTTAGTTTTGTACTATGTCCGCTCCCTATTGCAGGAGCGCCACACCCGGTCGTAGATTCGGACAACGATCGGGTGTTTATGGGAGGGGTCCTAGCCTGGGTTCCAGTCTGTCGATTTTTCACTAATTTACCGCTGGCAAAATAACACGTTGATATTATCAGAAACTCAATACGGCCCAATTAATGGTATCGGTGTTAAAATATATTTATATGACTGACCAGGCAAACTATATCAACGCCTGTTCCCAAGCTGGGGATATTTACTTAAATATATATACTAGTACCCCCAAACGTGCCGAATCCCTGTGGTCCTGCATGGGTGGTGAGTGTTTCCTTCGAACAACGGATCCTTGTTACGGCCATATCCTTCATATCTGTAATCCCGCAGTAGCAGAAACCGGCTCAGATATCCTCCTCAAGGGTCTTCATCACGTCACGGCATCCCCATGCTGGTCCCCTCATGTCATGTCTACACTAGGAACAGTGTGAATATTTTATTGCATGTATTGTATGAAAAAAATGCAATAAAATATTATTAACACTAGGAACAGAGTCTGTGTCGATGAGACAACGTCTTGAATGAGCTGCTACTGCGGTGCGTGCCTAGGTCACGACGTGCATGTTGTGGTGGTCGACCTGAGTGATACGTATAGGATAGATCACGAATTGGCCCGTCTTAGCGAAATATACAATGAGTTGATCTATCTGACGACAATACATTTAGAAGCGATTTAGAAGCGAGAAATGTGGCTTTTTCATTGGACCATGTGACTTAGTCGTTGTCTAAGGTCGTTTAGCGATCATGCATATAAATTAGATTAGTCTAAAAATAAATATTCATAGGCACACATATGAGATAAAATGGTAAATCTGTACCATAAAGCTTGTTGGTAATCCAGGGATCGCAGGTTCGATCTCCCGTCTAACCCTAATAAAATTAACAGTCTTTCAGATGGGACGTTAAACCGAGGTCTCGTGTCGGTGCTTTACACCGTGCACGTAAAAGAACCAGAGGAGACTCTGTAATGGGTCTCTTTCTGTATCATTGCACTATCCTCCAACATCTAAAATGACTAATCTCTTCAGCAGGCGTCGCTCATATGGGTAACCGGTAGCGACGATAATTATACGTAAAACACACATAAAGCTTGTTATTCAGAATACAAGCACGCATAACGCAACATGAAGACGCCAACAGCAAAGAGAGGCACGGAAAGAACAGAAGGATAGAAGTAAAAGGCATACGGAACAAGACTCCACGAAACTTCCACTTACATACCAGGAACTGTACACAGCGCTCAGACAACTGAAAAAGAGGAAGTCACCTGGACCAGATGGAATCTCCAATGAGATGCTAACTCATCTTGGATGCTCAGCCATGCTGAAACTTCTTGACATCTTCAATCTTAGCTGGAAAGAAGGCATAGTTCCGCAGATCTGGAAGGAAGCCAATGTCATCCCAATCTACAAGAACGGCAAGGATAGAAAGAAAGCTTCCAGCTATCGCCCTATTAGTCTCACTAGCTGTGTGGTCAAGACAATGTTGAGGATAGTTAACAAGAGACTCATGTGGTACCTCCTATCCAAGGAACAAGCAGGATTCCGACAGTTCAGATGCACAGAGGACCAGGCAACATACCTCGCTCAGGAAGTTGAGGATGCATTCCAAGGCCAGAAGGTAGTTTTTGCAACCTGGATAGACCTCCAGAAGGCTTTTGACAAAGTCTGGACTGATGGGCTGCTGGTCAAGATGCAACGATGCGGAATTGCCGACAAGATGCTCCGATGGACCAAATCCTTCCTACACAATCGCAGAGCCAGAGTACTTGTTGACAACCAGAAGAGCAAGAAATTCCTCATCCGACACGGTGTTCCTCAAGGAGGAGTGATCTCGCCTACGCTGTTCCTCATCTTCATCGATGACTTGCTTGCAGAGCTCCCAAAAGGTATCAAAGCAGCACTCTATGCTGACGACTTGGTCATGTGGTGTGTTGAAGAACATGCAACGACTGCCACATACAGAATGCAGATGGCCGCAGACAAGCTCACAGCATGGGCAGAAGACTGGTGCATCTCTATTAATAAGGAGAAGTCGTCAACCACACTCTTCACACTTTCCACCAAACAGAAAGCTGGAACCATCAAAGTCGGTGGAACTGCCTTGAAGACGGACAACGAGCCAACATACTTGGGGTGACATTTGACAGACGGCAGACATGGAAGCCACATATCCAGAAAGCAGAGGCCAAAGCCAAGCGCAAGCTTGCAATCCTTCGGAAGCTTGCTGGCACCACATGGGGTGCCAATGATCACACCCTGAAGACTATATACCAAGGTGTGGTCAGGCCTCACCTGGAATATGGATCCACCGCCTGGACATCATCAGCCAAAACCAACCAACAGACACTCGACAAGGTTCAGAACAAGGCTCTCAGGCTGATCACAGGTGCAATGAAGAGCACCCCAATCAAGGCCATGTAGAAAATTACTTCCATCCAGCCACTGCAAGAACGTCGCGACACAAGAATTCTTCTACAGACAGAGAAGTTTCGATGTCAGGAAGAACAGCCGATGAAGCAGAGAGTTGAGGCACTAACGAAGAATCGTCTAAAGCGAAGCAGTTTCATCCACCAGTCCAAGAAGCTTGCTCGAAAGCACACCAGCCATCTCCCAGCCAAGACATTGCCTCCAACGCCATTTCTATCCAAGCCATGGTTGACTAGCGATGAATCCAAGGTTACCATCTGCAGTACAATCCCATACATGACATCCAGAGATAGACAACATGATGACGTCAAACGTGCCCTCACACTAGCACACATCGACAAGAGTTATCCTGGAGAAGCATGGGTACAAGTCTACACAGATGGTTCAGCCACAAGAGCAGTAGCAAACGGAGGAGCAGGCGTGTATGTCCGACACCCAGATGGACACACACAGTCAGTTGCTCTACCTACTGGAGTACACTGCAGCAACTATGGGGCAGAAGTACATGCCCTTGAAACAGCAGCATCTCTAGTACACTGTAGAGTGTGCCCAGGTTGTCTTCCTGACTGATGCGCTCTCAGTTCTGGATGCCCTGTCTAACAACAAAGAACCCCACCTGATGGAAGCCCTTCGAACAGTCAGCGTAACTAAAAGAACTGTCCTCCAGTGGGTACCTGCACACATAGGCATTCCTGGCAATGAAGCCGCTGACCAGCTTGCCAAGCAAGGTTCTACCGAGAGGCAACCAGACAAAGATTTGACTTACAAGGAGAAATGCACCATAATCAAATCTGCATCAAAGCCAACAGTCGAGAAGGATGACTACCACCTTCTCACCAGACAGGAGCAAGTCACGATATTCCGGCTTAGAACAGGGCATAACCGCCTGAACTTCCATATGTGTCGGAAGCTTGGACTAGCTCCATCAACTGCCTGCAGCTGCAAAATAGGGGACCAGACTGCAGAACACATCCTCCAGGAGTGTCCCAATCTTCATGGGCTGAGGAAAACAACCTGGGCAACAGATACTTCTCTCCAGACGAAGTTACATGGCTGCCGGGAGGATCTGAGGAGGACGGCCCATTTCGTGTTTGCTGCCGGCTTGTCCATGTGATTCGCGAACGACAAGAAGAAGAAGAAGAAGAAGAAGAAGAGAATACACGCGTTGTATTACGCATGGATGTGACCCTAATTATATTATTGTGTTATGTCAACAAACGTCGTATACTGTTTTGAAATACCCAGTTTTTGAGACAAATGTTGCACCATATAATAGGATATTACAATTATGTAGAAAGTGGCGTTTTCACCGATGTAGTATCGCTTTTAGCTATATGTATGTTACTTGTATAATAATGATTTGTGAGACACTGAATATCAATTATATTGTTAAGCAACACTATAATTCGTAAATGTTATTGCTATGGTTACTCATACCTTATATATATCATGCTTTTCGGTAAACTTTTTTCTTGGCGATGTACATATTTATGCCAAAACAAACGTTTACTTGACTTGACTTTTTTAAAATTTAAAACCACAAACTCCTGGGTGAAATGGGTATTACATGTACATGTATCTAAATTTAGAACATCATCACATGATCTAGCAATTGAAAAGGGAAGATACTCAAATTTAAGTAGAAATTTCATTTCCGTTTAGTCTGTCCGAAATTTAAAGATTTAAGAAGAAAATATTTAAAACGTTATTTTTGTTCTTGGCCTAACATGCATAAATTCTTATCTTTAATGACTTGTCAGTCACAAACACAGATCTTAAACCTTGCTAAGTATATTTATTATGCAAATCACACAAGACATCAATAGATCATTACCATCATTCTTTACATTGCTATTATACTGCTATATGTCATGCTTCTCTGTAAACTGTATATATGTGATGCTATGTATACACATTTATTTTAGCTCGATTGCGAAACAAGTTCTTACAACTTATATTCATCACTCTCGAGGCCTCATTCCTGATGGACTCCATCGCCACGAGGGTAGAGAGAAGAGGCAACGTGGACTTTAAATGCCTTGCCTAAGAGCACAATCGTAACGACTACAGAAGGGCTCGAACTCCGGACCTTTCGCACCTGAAGCGAACACGCATCCACTGCGCTATCACGACTTCCATGTGATGCTATAAGCATCTGCTGATGTTTAATGCAATAAATATTGTATTGTATTGTATAACTGGAACAGAACTCCACTTGAACAGGTACATTATGTAATACAAACGTAGGGGATGCATTTCATTGAGTTTCATTACTAGTTAGAATGCCCATCATTAATGTCTATAAGAAACCGATTGATTCATGTTTAGATAGAAATTGTGTGCACATTTATGATTTTATACGAGTTACGCTGCGTAGCGATTATGAAAACAGTGTCTTATCATATTGTAACGAAGCACGCACGCACGCACGCACACACGCACGCACGCACGCACGCACGCACGCACGCACGCACGCACGCACGCACACTTCAAACACTATGCAAACAGCGAAGACTATGCAAACTGTGCTTTTAAAAAGCGATGTTTTATATAGTGTATTATTATTATATTGATGGAATTCATTTGTAAACTCTTTCAGTTCAACAGAATGCCGGCGAACTACGTAAATAATGCACAAAACCGCAATCTAGGCCGTGTTGGGATGCCTCACGGAAGTGCGGTCGTAACTGGTGGTGCAACTTCAAGAGGCGGAAACATGGGCAGTGCGCTTAGTCATAGCGCCAAGACGTATGCGGACAATGCGGCTAACCAAAGACTCGGTCGTGCTGGGATGTCACTAGGCAGTATGCCGGTATCCAAAGATACAACGGATTACAATGTATCTAGACATAGCGCCAAGACGTATGCGGACAATGCTTCTAACCAAAGACTCGGTCGTGCTGGGATGTCACTAGGCAGTATGCCGGTATCCAAAGATACAACGGATTACAATGTATCTAGACATAGCGCCAAGACGTATGCGGACAATGCTTCTAACCAAAGACTCGGTCGGGCTGGGATGTCACTAGGCAGTATGCCGGTATCCATAGATACAACGGATTACAATGTATCTAGACATAGCGCCAAGACGTATGTGGACAATGCTTCTAACCAAAGACTCGGTCGGGCTGGGATGTCACTAGGCAGGATGCCGGTATCCATAGATACAACGGATTACAATGTATCTAGACATAGCGCCAAGACGTATGTGGACAATGCTTCTAACCAAAGACTCGGTCGGGCTGGGATGTCACTAGGCAGTATGCCGGTATCCAAAGATACAACGGATTACAATGTATCTAGACATAGCGCCAAGAGGTATGTGGACAATGCTTCTAACCAAAGACTCGGTCGGGCTGGGATGTCACTAGGCAGTATGCCGGTATCCAAAGATACAACGGATTACAATGTATCTAGACATAGCGCCAAGACGTATGTGGACAATGCTTCTAACCAAAGACTCGGTCGGGCTGGGATGCCACTAGGCAGTATGCCGGTATCCATAGATACAACGGATTACAATGAATCTAGACATAGCACCAAGACGTATGCGGACAATGCGGCTAACCAAAAAATCGGTCGGGCTGGGATGCCACTAGGCAGTATGCCGGTATCCAAAGATACAACGGATTACAATGCGGACAACTCCGAGTTCGCCACCAGATTATATACAAACAACGCTCTCAATAGGCGGTTTGGTCGGGTTGGCAAGCCAGTCGGTACAGCTGTATTATTATCTAAAACTAAATCAGTAGTGGAACAGAAGTACGCAGATACAAGGACCAATAGAAAGCTGGGACGTGTCGGCAAGCCTCGTGGTTGTATGCCTCTACAAAAATGTCCAACGACCAAGAAGATTCCGGAGATGATATATAGGATTGCGATTGGCGACGAGGTATGGGTATCCTTGATTAAGTACTGTATTTCATGGGATGTAAGGGCTCACAAACGTGTCCGTACCTGGTACCATACAGATCTTACATGTTTGTCACCTATGCTACACATTTTAATCCTTAAAATGCCGAATAAATTGGAAGGAATGTGCAAACAACATAGACCCTGATCAGACGGTGTTACTGATTCAGACCAATGGATTAGCTCCACATAGAAAATAAACATATGGAGCACTATGGGGTGCCGTTTTGTTATTTATTCAGAATTTATGGATATCCAAAAGTCTATGGATATACATAAATGCTGAATAAATAAATAGCAAAACGGTGCGCCTGGAATTATGGATATCCATAAATCTAATTATGGATATCCATAAATAACGAATAAATAACAAAACGGCGCCCCATAGCGCATGTTACCACGCAACCTTTTTACTAAATTAACTATTGACCTAAACAGTTATGGCCAATTAATGAAGCTCTAGAACAATTCATTAATTTTTGTAACACATATCGATAATTAATTAATGAACAATTTATGCTTAATAGTTATCCCCTGCCACATATCGTACGGGTATCCCCTGCCACATATCGTACGGGTATCCCCTGCGACATATCGTAAGGGTATCCCCTGCTACATATCGTAAGGGTATCCCCTGCTACATATCGTACGGATATCCCCTGCTACATATCGTAATGTTATCCCCTGCTACATATCGTAAAGGTAACCCCTGCTACATATCGTAAAGGTACCCCCTGCTACATATCGTAAAGGTGCCCCCTGCTACATATCGTAATGGTGCCCCCTGCTACATATCGTAATGGTATCCCATGCTACATATCGTAAGGGTATCCCATGCTACATATCGTACGGGTATCCCCTGCCACATATCGTACGGGTATCCCCTGCTACATATCGTAAGGGTATCCCCTGCTACATATCGTACGGATATCCCCTGCTACATATCGTAATGGTATCCCCTGCTACATATCGTAAAGGTATCCCCTGCTACATATCGTAAAGGTACCCCCTGCTACATATCGTAAAGGTGCCCCCTGCTACATATCGTAAAGGTGCCCCCTGCTACATATCGTAATGGTGCCCCCTGCTACATATCGTAAAGGTGCCCACTGCTACATATCGTAAAGGTGCCCCCTGCTACATATCGTAAAGGTGCCCCCTGCTACATATCGTAAAGGTACCCCCTGCTACATATCGTAAGGGTACCCCCTGCTACATATCGTAAAGGTACCCCCTGCTACATATCGTAAAGGTGCCCCCTGTTACATATCGTAATGGTATCCCCTGCTACATATCGTAAGGGTGTCCCCTGCTACATATAGTAAGAGTGTCCCCTGCCACATATCGTAAGGGTGTCCCCTGCCACATGTATCGTAAGAGTGTCCCCTGCCACATATCGTAAGGGTGTCCCCTGCCACATGTATCGTAAGGGTGTCCCCTGCCACATGTATCGTAAGGGTGTCCCCTGCTACATATCGTAAAGGTACCCCCTGCTACATATAGTAAGAGTGTCCTCTGCCACATGTATAGTAAGAGTGTCCCCTGCCACATATCGTAAGGGTGTCCCCTGCCACATGTATCGTAAGGGTGTCCCCTGCCACATGTATCGTAAGGGTGTCCCCTGCCACATGTATCGTAAGGGTGTCCCCTGCCATATGTATCGTAAGGGTGTCCCCTGCTACATGTATCGTAAGGGTACCCCCTGCTACATATCGTAAAGGTACCCCCTGCTACATATAGTAAGAGTGTCCCCTGCCACATGTATAGTAAGAGTCCCCTGCCACATATCGTAAGGGTGTCCCCTGCCACATGTATCGTAAGGGTGTCCCCTGCCACATGTATCGTAAGGGTGTCCCCTGCCACATGTATCGTAAGGGTGTCCCCTGCTACATGTATCGTAAGGGTACCCCCTGCTACATATCGTAAAGGTACCCCCTGCTACATATAGTAAGAGTGTCCCCTGCCACATATATAGTAAGAGTGTCCCCTGCCACATATCGTAAGGGTGTCCCCTGCCACATGTATCGTAAGGGTGTCCCCTGCCACATGTATCGTAAGGGTGTCCCCTGCCACATGTATCGTAAGGGTGTCCCCTGCTACATATAGTAAGAGTCTCCCCTGCCACATGTATCGTAAGGGTGTATAGGAATGACATCCGTCCGTCCGTCATGCATGTGTTTCCAATCCATACCATAATTTTAAATTACTTGGAACAAATGCTTTCCATATCGAGACGATTTGCAGACCGCATTTATTTCAATTATGTTGGTTATTAAAGGTCAAGGTCACACATAGAACGTCGTGCCTAAATGGCTATTTTCTCGTCCGCTCCATACCTCAATCAATTTTAAAATTACTTGGCACAAATGTTACCCATATCGAGACGATATGCAGACCGATCGCATGTTTTAGTCATGTCAGTTGAACTATGTTCAAGGTCACACTTACAACATAGTGCTTAGATGACCACTCCAAAATGTAAAAGTCTTGAAATAAACATCTGTTCTGTTTCTGTGCCATAACAATTGCACTGCAACGGCAATTTTAAAACTTACTTGGCACAAATGTTGCCCAATTCTAGACGATGAACAGAACACTGGCTTCAGCCATGTCGGTTCAAGGTCAATATCACACTTGTAATGTTTTAATTTTAAACTGACCTGGAACAACTGTTAACCATATACAAATCTGACCCAAAGCATAACTGTAAAACATTGTTCATTTCCTATGGTAGATATGGGTTGCATAACATAATCCATTGTTCTAGAGCTTCATTAATTAACCATACCTTTTCATTTTAAGCATCTTAGTTGGGCCAATAGTCGAGTTAATAAATAAATGCAGTGATGTGAAAAATGATCCAGTAACACACAGAGTCATTGTCCTTCGATTGACTGAAAATACGCAAATGTGTTCGTACGGAGGCTCCACTTCTAAGTAACCAATGGTGGAATTGCATGCAACCTAAATGAAATTTGTATCACCATAGTGCGGTGGTGCACGTGCACTATTCGTAGGGGTCGACATAGTAACATCCGAGTTATTGCATAAATTGACTAAATATTCACACATCTGTCTAGCTCCAGTGATATTGGTATTCTAATAATTTAACAATGAATATTACCGAGAAATAAAATAGTATTCCTTTAGCGTGTATCTCCAAGCAGAGCTAAATGTCAAAACCGTGCCAGAAACCGTTCAGCTCCTAAGATTCTAAGATTAATTCTTATTTTCACTGAGATAAATGTAATGGTGATAATCTAGATATGGCGTTGTCAGTTTCAGAATATGCATAGGGCTGATAGATAGAAATAGTATTTATAAAAATCTAGTAAATATTCACTATCGAAAATCATACATACGTCATAGAGATTTCCTGTTCTACAAAGAAAACAACACATTCTATGCGTTAGTTGTATTTATTTATCAAAAGGTTCCTTCTATTTTGCCTCTTCATATATTATTTATGTTGTTTCAGTTCAAGGAATTCGACTTCGAGGACCGTGGTAGCGGATCAGAGGTTGGTTTGTGTCATTCAGATGAGGATTTGGTTGAAGCCTTCGATCAGGCCATGTGCCAGGTCAACCGTCAACAGGAAGAAATAGCGTGGCAGGACAACTTCAACGAACCATCAAACACAATGGTGTCTGTTCTTAGAGATTATCGGGGTAAGAAGATAGCGTTCGCTGACATACAACTGCATAGAAAAATAGGCCGAGGAAGTTTTGGTGATGTATACTTTGCGAAGTGGAACGAAACCGCTGTTGCCGTGAAGAGGATACAGAAGGAGAAGATCTCGAACACAACAATTAAAGAGTTCACCGAGGAGGTGATGACATTCTGCACACTCAACCATCCAAATATTGTCAAGTTCATAGGCGCCTGTGTTGAGACAACTCTGAATACATGTATCGTTATGGAGTATATGCAAATGAGCTTGTACGATGCCATCCACATTATAAATGAGATCAATTTTACCGAGCTTGACCGCATCTGGATTATCCAGCAGATCTGTGTATTCTAATGGATTACATCGAAGATCAAATCTGCGAGGTGAAGATCACCGACTTTGGTCTTAGTATAATTAAAAGAAACGACACACTGTCGTCTGGAAGTACGGATGAGTTGGTGCACAATATCGGTACTCCTCGCTATTCCTCGCCGGAGATTCTCCGCGGCGAGTTGCTTTCTGCCAAAGATATGATGCTTGCAGATGTCTATGGTCTATCGCTGATTTTCCTCGAAATAATTTTCGAGGAAGAGCCATTTTCCGATTTCACATATCAGGAGCTTAAAAGGTGTGTAGGAGATGAAGGTTTCGTACCGAAAGTACCACAAGCTCACAACATAGAGAAAGATGTCATGGAAATCATACAGAAGGCTTGGAGCTCAGATCCGTCAAAACGACCGAACGTGGCACAGATATGTGATGTGTTCCGATATCGCCAGAAAATATATACTGGGCAATAATGTCATTCTTACAACAACTTCAACCAGGTTTATTAGAATGTTGCTACTGAGATATACAAATACTACGCTAAACATCTTTTTCTACCGGATAAGTACCAGGAAATTTGGCAAATATAATCAATTCAAATCAATTGATCTTTAAACATTCAGATAATTTACTACATGACATATACGAATACACATATATAGATAACAACTGTTGTGACACGGGTTGAAATAGTATATTTGATAAAATAATAAAGAGTATAGTAGAGAACATAATGGATAGATTGATGTTTAACAGGATGGAAGATGATCATCACCTGGTTCATTCGTTTGGAGAACGTGTTGTGTATTGGATATGCTTGCTATTGTAGGATTATGTCGTCTAAATTTACCACATTGTCGGCACGAATCCCCAATATAGAGAAATGGAAGAGCCCGTGCACATGTTTTGCTTCTATAGACAAGTGTTCTTTCTGTATTCATAACAATGATATTTAAAAATGACATTATCAACATTTCCCCCCAGGATTAATCGTAATTTATATACTGCAAACACTGTGCACTTGTAGTAAGATATGTTTTTAGCAATATTGCATTTATCGAAATTTATTAGTGTGGTGCCAATGTCATATCACATGTATTATCTAATTTCAAAACTATTTTCTTAATTATTTGATAACAGTATCACATACCCAGGGAAAATGAAGCATACATGAAGATCTCTACCTGTATGATTCGTAGTAATGGAGAAGTAAAGTTAGTGGGGTGTGTTGATATGGGAGAGGAATCTGATTGTTTCGAGCAAATGTGCTCAGGGAAATCATATCAATAATTCGCAACTCATGTTCTGCAGTGTATATATATGGGTTTAAATAGTTTTCTTTTCTCATTTGCCTGTTTCCCAGTAGCTCAAACTAAAGCTGGGAATCTCCATTTTCTATTTTGGAAAACTGTATAACATTTTTCAAGGTGTGTTTTGTATCCATGGACGGTGCCCAAACTAACAGAGACTTTATGAATATATTGTTCACAGATTCTACACCTTTATCCAATTGTATTCGACAAAGAATATCTGGTTTCCAAGCCACGCCCCTGTCCTATTTATAATGGATTATTCACATGCGCATCAGAAATAACATCTTAAAGAGTTGTGAGAATAATTCAGGAACACGTCAACTGCTGTATAAAACGCCTATATTATGGAATCATAGGATCAATGCGTTTAAGTGGGACAGAGACACAAACAGCTTCCCAATCCATTACATACTTACAAATGAACACCTCTACTTGAGTCAGGAATCCAAAATGAGAAAAAAATTAGGGATGTTTAGGAAGATGTGTTGGATACCGAAATTTTCAATGATTTGATGCACTCGTTTCAATTGTCACTCGGAGATAAGGCGATGCGCTGGATGATTCAATAATCTTATTGAAAGCCACGAGTACTACATGGTAGCAGTGTTTAGAGATAAAAAGCCTATTACAGACGTTGGAGACATTCGTTTGTTTGACGATTGGGAATACTATGTTCAGAATTCGGAAAGAGCTTCATCTGCAAAGAATGAAAAGAAATTAGTGTCGTATATAGTCTGCTTTACACAACTTTGCAAACATATTCTGAAAATAAACAGAAAATCCATATTACCTGCAAGAATCAACAGTGACGTAATTGAAAATATTTTCTGTCAACAAAGAGGGATCATAAACGGAAGTACCACCAATCCTACCTTCTGTCAATTTGTCACGAACACTGTCATCGTTGATGAGTGCTCTATCCAAAACGTGTATCGCGGGTAACGGACACGTCACACCTGTAATCTTACTCAGTTCAAATAAGCCTTATAAGAAAACGGGTAAAACTGATAAAAGAGAACCACTAAAGACTCTAAATATATAATAGAAAGCAGACCATTCCCGTTTCAATAACCGCTATATCACGGATAATAAGACCAACATGGAAATCTGTAGAATGACCATGCGGGTGTGGATTGTCCATACCGCTTGATCCTTTATACAAGGATTTTACAATAATTCCTCATTACAGTTTAGTGGGAACTCTGAAAACCTTTTCCATGTACTGTCAAATGTGTCTATTTGAAGTGCAAATGAGATTAATTGAAAATACAAGTCCGCGACATATGCACCGATACATACTCCGAAATACCACCGGCCTTACAAGCTGGCTACCATAACACCTTTAATGAATAACCAGACAAGAATGGGCATCCGTTGCCTGAACAATGCGCGTGTGGACTGCCCGTACCTCTTGTTCTTTCAATATGTGTGTGCACTGTGCGATTTATTACATACATACAATTGGTTATTGTCAAAATGACGATTTGGACAAAAGTAAGAGAAAACGTACTCGGCAACCCACGGGTGTATGTTATGATATATGAATTGATTACCAAAGACGCATATTAGTTATGCAGACGTTCGTCAGATTGTATCGTAACACAAAATTCATCATCGCGTGATTAAAAGAATCAAAATAAATGCATGTGCTTGATTCGAATAGACTGCGTGTAAGAATTTATTACACTGGGTCATTTATGAAAACACTATGACTGGCGGTGATTCTCATCGGATAATGCATTATAGTACTGTCATTGTAGTAACACCAAACATGTTTTACATAAAGGCTACTACAGCATAATAGTGATTCAATTTGTGAAAGTATAGCTGCTGCATGGATTCACATGTGATGTGTTCAATTGTAATTTTAGCACACATAATGTCATCACGTTCAGCATTACAGAAGTTGGCTATAGAATTATAGCATGGTGTGGGAGGAAGATATGAGCATGTACTGGTATTATATCATCAACATGAACAAAGAAATATAATCGTATATCTACTACACAAATACATTGTTTTGTTTTTTATTAGATTTATTTTGAGCTACCAGTAGTAATTTGTATATGTTTTTGATAATATCATTAACTATTACATATGTAAACATATAATATAAATTACAGTTATTTTACAATAATCTATAGATACTACATACTAATATAGTATATCTATAAATGCATTTATTAATTTGTATATAGAGAGAAGGAATTAAGAAAGTAAGATAGCAGGAAAGATGCTCTATACTTTGAATACCAAATGAAACTGTTTTATACTCTATATTAAACTCTATATGTTTGTCTATCAAATATGTTTTGAATCGCGACGAAAAATGTTGAACATGAGAACAGTCCCAGAATAAATGTTTTAATGTATCTGTATGCATATTGCAAAGTTCACATAAAGTTGAGTTTCTTATTTTTAATTTATAGAGTAGTTCATTAGTAGGTAATATTCGTGTACACATATTTATATTGGAATGTTCGTCATTTTGTATCGATAGTACATACAAATTGCATGTTATATATTTTCTTCCATTCCAGGTATTCAAACATAGCTTTCCATTTTTGTTTCGGTCTTGTTTTGTGAAGTTTTATTGTACGTTTTTAGGAATGTTTTTTGTATATGAGTTGTGTTGGTCTTTTAGTATGTTTTATTTCCTCTGGCGACGTTTTTGAATTTCTATCCATTTGGTTATTCTCTTTTATTTCTTCTTTCCATTTTTTAGAAATATTTGACACTAGCATGTGGTAATTTAGAAAATCTGAACGGTCTATTCCATAGATGTTTTGTAGTTCTGTAATAGTATGAAATTGTCTTGTTATTCGATTATATATATATGACCTATATATTTAATTCCATTTTGAAACCAATTCTTATAAAATAATGTATTTTCTATAACCTATATAAACGAGCTGTTCCATAATATCTCATTTGCATAACAATATTTTCCTTGAAATTGACTTTTGTCCAATTGATAATTACATCTCGCAAAAAGCTATTTCCAAGTTTCGCAGCAATGTGCTTGGCAGATATATTTGAGTCAAATAGAAGTTGTCCTCTATTACATAAATTTGTTATGTCAACGTGTATACGAAGTTTGTTTATTAGTTGAAATACTCTGTTTATGAGGCAAATATTTGATATTTATAATAATGTCAAGTTCACTCTTTTTAATTGAAGTTTGTTGAATCATTTATTAATTAATTGTTTTTTCATTTTTATTATTTTCCTTCTTTTTCCATGAACACTATTTGATAGTTACATTTCTGATACAACCTTTAATCAATTCCCAAAGAGTATTTGGATTTGCACTTACATTGTTTGATGCTATTTCAGTAACACTAGTTCTGATTTGTTTTTGATAATCTTCCTCAAGTATCACATGATTGTTCAATCTGAGGTAGTCCGGGCCATGGTTAGATAAATCAAGGAATGGTCTGATTTTATACCATCTACATTTTTAGATGGAGTATAATAATAATACCTTTTTCGTGATGGAGTCTTTCCAAACGCATGGACATTCGCAAAGGTTTATGCCCCTTTTCAAAAAAGGTAGTAGGAATACCCCATCTAATTATAGACCAATTTCTTTAATTCGCTGTGTCGGTAAAGTCATGGAAAAAATAATATTTCAACATATTTATAATCAATTTTATTCCAGCAATTTATCCGTATATCAATTAACAAACATTCAACATGTATTATAATTTTCTGTGATATATCTAAGGCTGTTGACAGAGTATGGCATCGTGGTCTCTTGTTTAAACTTAAGCAATATGGAATCAACAATGAACTTCTTCGATGACTAAACGACTATCTGTCCAATCGGAAACAGACCAGCCCGTCTTTGTAGGATCCGAACTTTCTAATATATGTACATGTAATATCATTGCTTATGCACCCCAAGGTCCCGCCCTTCGACCCCTGGTAGTTCGTGTTTATGTTACCGATATAGCAGATAATATACTTAGTGTAACAAGACTTTTCGCAGACGACAGTTCACTTGCCGTTTCATCTAACGATATGACTTATATTGAAACTACATTGAACCACGATCTCAGAAACATTAACGAATGGTCTTAAGCAGTGACTCGTCAATTTTATTCCTAATAAAACTGAAGGCATGTTATTTTCATCACATCAGACTGATAAACCCATTCTTTACTTCAATGACGTTCCGTTTGGTTTTGTCGACCATTACAAACATTCAGGCATAACATTCTCATCGGATCTTAAATGACACGAACATATCACTAACATAACTCTTTCAGCGTCTAAAGTATTAAGTTCAATTCGAACTCGTAAATTTAAATTAAATAGATCAACTCTAAATCAGATTTACATATCTTATAAGCGACCTATCTTAGAATATGCATCTGTTGTAATGGCTGGATGTACGGCATACGAACATTATTAGAACACCTACAATTTGAATCAGCACGTATAGTTACCGGATAACTAGGCCTGCATCTATATAATCTTTAAAGAAATACGTTGGGTACCATTATCAGACCGGCGGAAAATTAAAAAACTAGTAATAGTCTACAAAGCCAAAAACGACATTCTCCCCGAATATTTAGAAACTATATTTCCCCGAACTATAGCCGAAACTACTACAACTATCTCATAGACAGACAGACATCAGCATAGTCGCCCAAATGCATTTATGCGGTGGCGACTTTAAATAAACTTATATAGCTAGCTAGCTAGACATCAGCACCCAAGAAAGATGCTTAAAACAAATTGTGATGGCATGTTCTGTTAATGCTCGGTATCCGAGCTAAACATGTTCCTTGGGGTGTAACCGATACCGCAAGACCGGATAACAACATTTTATTGTTGATTATTGGTCACAGTGAGGTCAACGGTCAAAGTTTCAAACGAGTGAAAATGTTGAAAATAATGTAAAATATGTAAGGTGTAGTGAATAATGAACATACAACAATGCACTGTATACATATTTTTATTACTAAATGGTAGATTAAACATAATATTTCCTAGTATGTATGTTAAAGCGAACAACGTCTAACTCCAAACTCTGTAACAAATACCTTCAAACTACAACAGTTTGAAATGCAGTTTCATTACACATGTATCTGTGAGTGTTTACCTGTCTTGCAAGTCTTGCAATCCCATTGGATTTGCACAATCAACGGTGTCGCATGGGCACTCAAACAGACATATATGTCCAGACTTGTAGCATTTACATCTTGCAGTGCTGCACTTGGCCTTGCAACCACAAGTTGTCAGTTCTATGCACGATTTTGGGACTGCTGGCATACGGGTTTGAGCACATTGTCGTCAAATACCCAGCCTTCTGTCTGAACGACATTGTCCACAGTTATAGTAGGAGTATCCACTTGAAGCCATACATTTGCTTGATAGTTGGTCCGTATGAAATGGAGTCCAAGGGCATTCGCTGTCGGTGGCAGTAACTCTAACCCTTTTTTAGTCTATGAACAGACAGTACCGGCACATGTTGATACCAGGATCGTGTCTCTTTTCGTTGCAGCCATATAGTTTACATAAGAACTTCTCCACATCAACAAGTTCTGAGCAAACTAGAACATTTCTTTGAAAATTCACAGACTAACTATATTAAATCTTGTAAAATGCAAAAATGCATTATGCACATGTTTTCAGCACTACCTACGCCACTTTCATTCTGTTATTCTTAATTTATTTTATGGGGAGGGCCAATCACTAATGTTGTTAGAACTTGTTGCCCAACCCATTTGCTAAATTTCTATTTGTACAACGATTGTGATTTTTATATACATGTATATAGAGCAATAAAATATTATCAAATCAAACCTTTTAGAAGATATTAAGAAGTCATCCAGTCTGCAGCATATTGGAGGGTTATGGTTAGAATGCCAAGTGAATTGTTTTAATTCCTGATTCATGATACACCATATGTCCAACATGTCATTGTTTTCTATTAGGTTATGAAGTTTCTTACTAATTTATTTATGTGCATCAATTATTTCGTGTTTCTTGTCTATATTTATATCAAGAACAATGTCACCCCCACCCCCATTCATTTTCTTCCATAAATCGTTATATTGTATTCTAACACGACCCAGCTAATAACATACATACGTCTATAGTAATACCAATCTCAGGTTATTCTGCAATATACCTACCTTGAACTATGCTGCACGCGCACCGTGTTTTGGCTGCGTCATTTATACAATGCGTGTACAGTTTTATGAATGAAAGTCACGCGATGTTTGTAAAAAATACCGTTGGAATTCACGGAAGTGAGCTATTTTTAGAATCAGATAATCTCTTGTCCATCTTGTTTTTCTGTTAAAGGCCTGCAGTTTGACCCCGTCCAATTGTAAAGATTTATACTTTACTACCTGTTCCATGTGATTAGTGGCTTGTATCAACAATGTAGCAGTACGTTCAGTATAATAACGGTTAATATGCACGATCACTCTGTGAGCTGAGAATTAGTCAAAATGAGGCCCTGACAATTTAAGTAAACGTATATTATTGATTGTAAAGAAAATTGATAGTTATGAGTATTCAAACTACATAATCCAGATCAGCCCAGGGACATAGATTACATGTTATGTAGGTGCCTCATCAGCCGTAGCGTAATCACTGAGACTGATAATTTGTATGCATGTATATAATATGTATGTATTTATATGAATAAACTATATGTGTTCGTTATATGGTAACCTTCATACTTCATTTAATTATATATCTACAGTATTATTCGCAAGTTTTCTGTTATATTTTAAATATTTCTCTGTGTCAGTGTGTGTTTACCGATATTGATGCTACATAATAATCACAGTGAATGCTATGAGTACATGTATAATATTATAATTATAATCTCTTGAACATACGAGTATTACACATATTCTGCCGATTTCTACAAGATGCCATTGAGTAAAATAACAATGTATGTAACTGATGAGCAGAGAAAAGAATTGCTGACTTTCTTGCAAAATAAGAACTGGGACGTAGAGATGGAAATAGAAGAAACAGCCACCGCCATGCCCGTTGCAGAGGCTGCTTACGTACCTCCCCCTATGCCTCAGCATGCTGAAGGTGTTGCTGAGTGTCCACTGTGCTTGTGTTCCCCTTGCATAATAAATGAACAGAACAAACAACTTTGGTGGCCTGCTAATAATCGTCCACCGCATAATCTAAATTCACATGAGAGAAAGCTTCTATACAGGAGGTTTTGGGCAATGCTATATAATTGTGGCGCATGGAAAGATGTCAGATATATAGAGAGAAAAGTAGCGGCTAGAAGAGGAGACTGTACATGGCATAAGAGGGAACTGATGCCTGAATGTGTGGTACAGCAATGCAGGAACTGGCTGCCTAACCCGCGCAACCAGCCTTATTTGGGCCATAAGTGGAGTTGAATTGTTTATACCAGTTGTAAGTACTATAAAAATACAGAACTTCAATTTCAGCAATTTATAACCTCTGATATGTACGTGGGTCATAATAGATATAAGTGGTGCTCATGTATTAGATGTATACCATGCAGGGCCTCGCATGTGGCAAATACGATGTGCGTCGACCGTCACATTTGTACCGCTATTCCTCGTGTGTCAAATAGGTCAAATATAGGTCAACCTGCAGGCCTTTAAATTAGAACGCTGAAACTAAAAAAAAAAGCACTGCTACAATTGGATGACAATCAGATCTTGTGTTGCATTTGTCTATGTAGTCACTATGAAAGCATAATTTAGCATAACAGAAGATGATTTTATGAAATGAAGCAATGTAAATAAAGTAATCAAATCCTAGCAGAGATTGGAACCTGTAACCGTCTGATGTATTTACCCTCAAAGTAAACGCTGTACTTGAATGGTTTGGAATTTGCATCTAGTTGTAGCATGGAGGATTGCGCTCTTACTGTCTTACAGGGGAATGGATTGGAGTTCGCATCCAAGGAAAGGTTTGCATCCAATGAAAGGTTTGGAGTTTGCATCCAGTTGTAGCCGTTAGGATTGTGCTCTTAAGCAAGATGTTTAAATTCCGCAGTATCTGTTCTCTCTCTTGCGGTGATGGATTCTGTCAGAAATGGTGATGGATTACGTCGAGAATGATTAATATAAATTGTAAGAACTTGTTTCGCAATCAGTTAAAATAAAGTTGTATAACTCATATTAGAGTATGGAAATGATTTTCTTTATTTATTTTCAGAAGATGCCCGAAGATCATACGACATCGACACCCACGACACCGACACTCACAGCATCAACACCCACGATATCACGGTATATTTATCAAGGACCACATAGGACTCCTCTGTCTGAAACAAATACAAATATTTAGATTATATTTACTATACAAAATGAAAGAAAATAATGCAAAATTTGGGTGTATTTTCCATTTCTTACTTTTATAATTTGATAAAGTAAATTTCATTCCAAGCATGTGTTTTTTAAATTTGTTTATTATATGTTGTAAATCAAAAGTCTATAACATATTACTTACCAACGCTCTCCGTATATGTACAGTACTGCTTTGTCTGAAATATATATAACAATCTATATTGTTAGGTATACCAGATGGTTGTGTTATGTATACATATTATTCATAACTATATAAATTGCTCAGAGAATAACGTAGATTGCATGCAGATTGCATGTGTATACATATTGTTGAAAAATATATACATTGTTCAGAGAAAAGGGCAGATTTGTATGTATATACATATCGTTCATAACTATATAAATTGCTCAAGGAAAACACATTATTTGCTCAGAAACATATAACCAACAGATTTGTGATAGTTTTGTGATTCAAACAGAACAAAATAAAGACTAGTTGTTTATTTTTATAACATAGTTAGTTTATTGTTATAATATAGTTTCCCGTTACACATGCTACACATTGTTTATTTTAGCATAGTTTTTGTTACAAATAGATAATAAAAGTTTAATTTACAGTTGTGTGTTTCGTTATCATGAATTGGTAGTGTCAACAAATATTCAAAAATGACAATGCTCTCTGCAATTGCCTGCAACTTTTCCAGCACAACATCTTGCTGTAATAACATTTTAACAGGGTATTAGCTTAAGATATTAATCACCCTCGTTGTTGTGGATGAAAGCATATATGGAATCATTCATTTTAGAAAGAGAAACGAGAGTATCCCAGAGAATATCCACCTGTTTGGATGTGACAACCACCATATCGCGTCACATACATCCCTGCTCAATGAATTTGAATCTCTGAGTCATACTGAAGTCATTACAAAAGTAGTTAGCGGGAAATTATAATACATTACAGATTTACAAACATACTTCTTATAAATAAATGATTACCTTGTTCACCACCATTGCATTTTGACAACAGCAGTTGTCGACCCTCCTCTGCAACGACTTGATGGAGTCCTTGCGTAAGTGATTTTCACTTCTTATGTGGGCTAATGTATTTTGTAATGTCACTATCTGAATATAAAGTGTATACAAATTAAGCATTCATATCTCACTAGGACTATAAGCACTCTATTTTAATTACACATATTAGAGATGTTGTTGCTTATTAGAGGAAATATATATACGTACACTACTCATTGAATACTGAGACGGAAAAAGAGATTTAACATTAGCAAGCAATAAGTATATCACTCAAATTACTCGTTTGCTTGTCACGTTTTAAGCATTACATATTGTGGGTGTTATAAATCTAGCGACACTGAGAGGACTATCTAACGCTTTAATTACGTTTCTATTTTCAAGTTATAATCGTTGGCAAACTAAACACACTAAAAATATAACACATACCTGAGTTTCCAGGAGCTTCTGGTGTTCTATTGCTTTGATTCTAGAAATCCGATGGTTCACAACAGTCCCTATCAGCATATTTATGGTTTCCGCAGCGTTAGTAGCCATGATTACAAGAGAAAAAGAAACAGAGATTCCGTTAATGAGACTTCTAGAGGAGGTGGGTCTTTTATAAGAGAGTAAAATACATTAGCCGAATGACCTGTAACCGAAATACTTGTAAACCTGAAAAGCCTGCTGATGAATAACCCGTAACCAGAATACTTGTAAGTCTGAAAAGCCTGCTGACAAAATTGGAATGTATGAATTATTATATTACACATATCGTATGCAGTTGTGTACCTATCTAACGTTTAAAGAGGATTTCAGTTATTTACTGTTGTAAACAAATTTGTATGAAATAATGTTTGGAGAGCACCATCAAACAGTCCAATTTTTTCTAGAGTACTCTAAGACAATCCATATAATGTTACGGAGTGACCACCTCTAACAAATTCAACCACACCTGGCGCAAGCATCAAATGCCAATGACTGGATAATTGCATTCGGATACACATCACAAAACCTCTAGCTACGTGCCTGCTATGATGTTCCTTCGCTATAATGTATCAAAAGTTCATATCATAAACTCACAAATTAAAAGATGACAGTTCTCACGGGTTCACATACTATCTTGTTACAAGAAAAACAACCTGGTTTCTCATAGAAACTGATCCAACTACATTTCTGAATCAATGAAAGCAAATGTAATTTAAAACATACATTAGCAAGCAGAAATTAAGTTGAAAAGTTAACTTTTAGGTCAATATCCCTACAAAAGTATTGGTGACTTAGGTTGAAAGAGTAATAACCTTAGATAATAAAACGACCTGAGGTGGTTAATTCGATTGTTAAAACAAGTTAACAATCAAGTTTTAACAAAAGTTAGCTTTCCAGTCCTCATTTCTAGTTGACTCCATCAACGTGGAGAGGCAATGTGTTGCAGCTTTCTAACAAGATATTTAATTCACGTCAGTATTGTATACTTTTGCAAAATCCACTAACACCAACATTTTTTATAATTAGGTGGGTAACCTAACTATACAACTAGTTGGTTTTCTTGCAAAAAAAGAACAGAAACCAGCTCGACCGAACAAATCATTATAAGCTTGATTCAGGCTTCAAATCAATACACTGTTTCCTTCGCGTATACTGCACAGAGAACCAATTTAAAGTAAGGCAGGCTTGATTTAGACATGTACCGGTAACACCACATTTTACGATGAAGGTCAATTCAATGTTATGTTAAGATTATACGTTTTATATGAAGATTAGTGTTGTCGCAATTATAATTTTGCCGCATTCCATCTGCTAAAGCTTGTTACTATGTTTACATAGTAAATTAATTAGAATTAATTATCTGTTTGTACATATAAACTTCCATTACACACGATACACGAAATAAGAGAGATAACTGTGCTCAAACTAAACGCATCTTTTGTAAGAGTTACTTGGCTCATACTGATTAGAACGGAGGTTGATGCACTCAAGTACTGGTTAACCGCTGGAACCTACCCAGGAAAGGTGCTGTTAGGTAAAGTACCCGCCAGCGATATAACCCAAAATGGTGTTGATGAGAGCGTAAAAACAGAATTTAAAAAAAAAAATGATTAGAAGCGAGTTTTCTGCTTTTGGGCAAATCATCGGGTCGGGGCAAAATCATCGGGTCGGGGCAAAATCATCGGGGGGGGGGAACACTCCAAATTACCCTACTTATGTGTTTCATTATTCACATGACTTCGTTTCTTTTTACTGCTAGCCCATGATCCCTCACTAGTCTTTTCCACATTGTCCTATAACCTACACACTCCCCACTTATCTGTATCTCATGCCGAACTATATTTATTACATCGTATACATGTGAGTATTGATGAGGACGTCTCTGTAGATTTAACTGTTGTAAGATACGCTTTAAATGACGAATGCTTATTCTAATATTATGGCGGCAAAACAAAAAAGAACAATTTCAGCATACTTCAATCCTTCCATAAAATATATTTTAATTCATTCATTTCTGATGAAACCATTTCTGATAGGCGGACTATCCGACGGCACTACACTCTATACATATAATAATGTGTGTAGCATCAACACCATGAGCATGCTAGTTGACATGATTTTAGTTAATTGCGTCCGACCATAAGTCATCCGTCTTGACTGTCGACATTAAAAATGGCCGAGCAAATGAGTAACTCTTAACAAATAAGTAATAACAAATAAGTAATAACAAGTAAGGAAAATGTCCCTCCAGGGCTTCCGTAGTTACATTTCGTTAAAAATATAGCTAATAATAACTCTGGATTTTCCATTATGTGTTCTAAAAATAGACTAATAATTATGGACATAGATTGGATCTTCATGAGGAGCTTATATAGAATATATAGTGAGGAGCTCTTGGGGCAGAACTGTCATTTCCTATTCATCAAACGAAAGTAAACACAGAGGGTTTTTTTCCGTGATACATTATCGACACTGACAAAACGAGGTAAGATTTGTTTAAAATTTAAAACTGCTTACCTATATAAAATTGACGACATTGTATTTTCTTGACACAGAACATGTCGTATGTGATATTTGGGGGGTATTTAATATACCCACGATATCATAATTCCCGGCCAGACATAACACAACATAATTTGAATTAGTCCAAATATTTAGACTTGAAAATTGTGACATTTTACTATCCAGCCAGGCATTTTTCAAAATAACAGGAACATTTTTTTTATGTAGAGGTCTTATTTATAGGACTAAAGTTGAACCTCGGTCATATTGTTATTAATTAGCTGATATGAGTGGTAAAGGTCATTGACTTCAAAGCACGTATCCATAAAGGATTATTAACAATAAAGAAACACAGTGAAAACGAAAGTACGATATTTTTTCTGAAATTGTGGGATAGTCGGATGTTGGATGTGTCAGTTGTTCATTGATATTAAGCCAGTATTTGTCCGTGATACATTATTATATCGACACTGATAAAACAAGGTAAGACTATAGTTTACTATATATATGACCTCTACATAAAAAGAAATCTCTGTTATTTGAAAAATGCCTGGATAATAAAATGTCATATTTTTCAAGTCTAAATATTTGGACTATGAGTAGTATAGAGCGAAGAGTTGGGCAGAGTGCCTGGTACTGTCACGTGACCTTAAAGAACAATGGGGTCAGTATCGTATGACAGCGCACGAACAATGGGGCGGTATCCTATGACCGCGCACGAACAATGGGGCGGTATCCTATGACCGAGCACGAACAATGGGGTCAGTATCGTATGACCGCGCACGAACAATGGGATCCTGACGAGTTTGGGCACGTTCGGTGACGTCAACCACCGCACCCCGGAATGTAGGCGAGTCATCGGGAATTTCCGCGACGTCAATGACCCAACCCACATAGTAGAACAATGGGTAGGTATCGATATGACCGCGCACGAACAATGGAAATGGTTACGCCTGTAGTTGGGAGAATTTGCCTGCGAGGCTGCGAGGGTATCGTATGACCGCACACGAACAATGGGGTCAGTATCGTACGACCGCGCGAGTCATCGGGAAAACCCGTGACGTGGGGATTGACCGATATATTAACGTATAGCGCTCGTCAACCGGCCGCTCCTCAATATTCGCTACCACCTGACTTCTATATTTTTAATCAATATTCCATTGTTCTTACGTAATATAATTTTAACCGAATAGCCATAAACTACACCCAGTTCCACCGTATATTACGGCGATATTAAACGCGATTAAACGTATCGTGTATATTTTCTTTGAAAGAACAATACAGAGACTTCCATATATAATATTTTTTCGTTCGGACAACGGTTTTATATTAACTCGATATCAAATTAATATCTATCATTTATTAACCCATTGTTTTATAGATATTCATATAGTATAGAAAAGCCATAAACCAACGGATTCAATAACACTCTTTTCAATGTTTAGATCAAAGTTTAAGATATACTAAACACTTTTTACAGACTTGATCGCCACGGTGTAAAATGATACTCGGATTTGTGTACTTTACCAAGTGTATTTTATTCATAGCTAAATATTATTGCTTTGACCTGTGTTGTTTTGAAATGTGATACTATTCCTATGCGACTGAATTTACAATCAGCCTTTACGGACGGACAACTCAATCACTTAGATGCTGTGTGGCCTATTTATTCAGTATTTATTTATATCCATAGTTCCAGGCGGGCCGTTTTGCTATTTATTCAGCATTTATGGATATCCAAAAATAGAATTATGGATAATCAATAATCAAAAGGAAATATGGATATCCAAACATCGATTTATGGATATCCATAAATAACGAATAAATGGTAAAACGGCGCTCCATATGTCCGCTCCTATTGCAGGCATGAACACACGGTCGTAGATTGGTGCAACGGTCGGATAGGTATGGGAGCGCTGTCCGCTCCTATTTCAGGCATGCACACACGGTCGTAGATTGGTGCAACGGTCGGATATGTATGGGAGCGCTGTCCGCTCCTATTGCAGGCATGCATACACGGTCGTAGATTGGTGCAACGGTCGGATATGTATGGGAGGGCTGTCCGCTCCTATTGCAGGCATGCACACATGGTCGTAGATTGGTGCAACGGTCGGATAGGTATGGGAGCGCTGTCCGCCCCCTATTGCAGACATGGCTTGCCCGGTCGTAGATTGGTGCAACGGTCGGATAGGTATGGGAGGGCTGTCCGCTCCATATTGCAAGTAGCAATGGGTGGTGATAAACATAAACTATGGCACTATGGCCCCATTTTTCAATATATCATGTTGATCTATGTTGTCATAAAATGTCAGTCCTTGTATAATAATTCGAACACTAGCTTTCAATCAATAAACTGTGTGTTACGGTCTACACACTTTCAAAACTGACCGCAGGATTTCACATATCGGTCAGCCACGCTCCTGAATTGAGGTTTGTTTATCATTGGAATCTATATTAAACGCATACAGACTTTTTTGATAATGTAGCTTTATATATATAGTCGCCTCCACCGAGGCATGTTGGCGACTGATTTTTCTAAGAAGTTTAAGTAGCTACGTTGCTTATGCTGACATCCCGATCAGGCATCCTCTTCCTGTGGTACAGGGTGACAAGTCCTGCATGGGTGGTGATTGCTTCCTTCGAACAACGGATCCTTGTTACGGCCATATCTTTCACATATGTCATCCCGCAGTAGCAGAAACCGGCTCAGATATCCTCCTCAAGGGTCTTCATCACGTCACGGCATCCCCGTGCTGGTCCCCTCATGTCATGTCTACACTAGGAACAGAGTCTGTGTCGATGAGACAAAGTCTTGAATGAGCTGCTACTGCGGGGCGTGCCTAGGTCACGTCGTGCATGTTGTGGTGGTCAACCTGAGTGATACGTATAGGATAGATCACGAATTGGCCCGTCTTAACGAAATATACAATGAGTTGATCTATCTGACTTAGACAACGTACATAAGTAGGTCGCGTCTATATGATTTAGAAGCGAGAAATGTGGCTTTTTCATTGGACCATGTGACTTAGTCGTTGTCTAAGGTCGTTTAGCGATCATGCATATAAATTAGATTAGTCTAAAAATAAATATTCATAGGCACACATATGAGATAAAAGCTTGTTGTTGGTAATCCAGGGATCGCAGGTTCGATCCCCCGCGAGGGGTTTGACATTAAAGGAACATACATACATACACACTGACCCTAATAAAATTAACAGTCTCTCAGATGGGACGTTAAACCGAGGTCTCGTGTCGGTGCTTTACACCTTGTACGTAACAGAACCAGAGGAGACTCTGTAATGAGTCTCTTTCTGTATCATTGCACTATCCTCCAAAATCTAAAATGACTAATCTCTTCAGGAGGCGTGGCTCACATGTTACTTGTATGTTACTTGTATAATAATGAGTTGTGATACACTGAATATCAATTATATTGTTAAACAACACTATATTTCGTAAATGTTATTGCTATGGTTACTCATACCGTATATATCATGCTTTTCTGTAAACATTTTTCTTGGCGATGTACATGTATATGCCAAAACAAACTTTGACTTGACTTGACTGTTATAATATTTAAAACCACAAACTTCCGGGTGAAATTGGTATTACGTGTATATCTGGAACAGAACTCCACTTGAACAGGTACATTATGTAATACAAACGTAGGGGATACATTTCATTGAGTTTCATTGCTAATTAGAATGCCCATCATTAATTTCTATAATAAACCGATTGATTCATATTTAGATAGAAATTGTGTGCACATTATAATTTTATACTAGTTACGCTGCGTAGCGATTATGAAAACAGTGTCTTATCATATTGTAGCGAAGCACGCACGCACACACGCACACACGCACACACACGCACGCACGCATACTTCAAAGACTATGCAAATAGCGAAGACTATGCAAACTGTGCTTTTAAAAAGCGATGTTTTATATAGTGTATTATTATAATATATATATGTTGATGAAATTAATTTGTAAATTCTTTCAGTTCAACAGAATGCCGGCGAACTACGTAGATAATGCACAAAACCGCAAACTAGGCCGTGTTGGGATGCCTCGCGGAAGTGCGGTTGTAGCTGGCGGCGCAACTTCAAGAGGCGGAAACATGGGCAGTGCGCTTAGTCATAGCGCCAAGACGTATGTGGACAATGCGTCTAACCAAAGACTCGGTCGGGTTGGGATGCCACTGGGCAGTATGCCGGTATCCAAAGGTACAACGGATTACAATGTATCTAGACATAGCGCCAAGACGTATGCGGACAATGCAGCTAACCAAATACTCGGTCGGGCTGGGATGCCACTAGGCAGTATGCCGGTATCAAAAGATACAACGGATAACAATGTATCTACACATAGCGCCAAGACGTATGCGGACAATGCAGCTAACCAAAGACTCGGTCGGGCTGGGATGCCACTAGGCAGTATGCCGGTATCCAAAGATACAACGGATAACAATGTATCTACACATAGCGCCAAGACGTATGCGGACAATGCGGCTAACCAAAGACTCGGTCGGGCTGGGATGCCACTAGGCAGTATGCCGGTATCCAAAGATCCACGGGATAACGTGCCTATAACGTGCCTGTATAGTTCCAATAGGCATACGCATGTGGACGGGTTGAATGTAGATGAAGGTGCAAAGGGTACATTTTACGTCAACAATCGACAAAACAGGGAATTAGGACGAGTTGGGATGCCTCATGGAGAAGCTGTGTTTCATAAGAATGACGGGAATAACCTCGAGCTCACCACCAGATTATATAAAAACAACGCTCTTAGTAGGAGGCTTGGTCGGGTTGGCCAGCCAATCGGTTCAGCTGTATTCTCATCTAAAACTAAATCAGTAGTGGAACAGAAGTACGGAAATACAAGCATCAATATAATGCTGGGACGTGTCGGCAAGCCTCGTGGTTCTATGCCTCTACAAAAATGTCCAGCGACCAAGAAGATTCCGGAGATGATATATAGGATTGCGAATGGCGACGAGGTATGGGTATCCTTGATTAAGTACTGTATTTCATGGGATGTAAGGGCTCACAAACGTGTCCGTACCTGGTACCATACAGATCTTACATGTTTGTCACCTATGCTACACATTTTAATCCTTAAAATACCGAATATATTGGAAGGAATGTGCAAACAACATAGACCCTGATCAGACGGTGTTACTGATTCAGACAAATGTTTTAGCTCCACATAGAAAATAAACATATGGAGCACTATGGGTGCCGTTTTGCTATTTATTCAGTATTTATGGATATCCAAAATTCTATGGATATCCATAAATGATGAATAAATAAATAGCAAAACGGCGCGCCTGGAATTATGGATATCCATACATAACGAATAGTTAGCAAAACGGCGCCCAATAGCGCATGTTACCATGCAAACTTTTTACTAAATTAACTATTGACCTAAACAATTATGGCCAATTAATGAAGCTCTAGAACAATTCATTAATTTTTGTAACACATATCGATAATTAATTAATGATCAATTTATGCTTAATAGTTATCCCCTGCCACATATCGTACGGATATCCACTGCTACATATCGTAAAGGTATCCCATACTACATATCGTAAAGGTATCCCCTGCTACATATCGTAATAGTATCCCCTGCTACATATCGTAAGGGTACCCCCTGCTACATATCGTAAAGGTATCCCCTGCTAAAGATCGTAAGGGTATCCCATGCTACATATCGTAAAGGTATCCCCTGCTAAATATCGTAATAGTATCCCATGCTACATATCGTAAAGGTATCCCCTGCTACATATAGTAAGGGTATCACATGCTACATATCGTAAGGGTATCCCATGCTACATATCGTAAAGGTATCCCATGCTACATATCGTAAAGGTATCCCATGCTACATATAGTAAGGGTATCCCATGCTACATATAGTAAGGGTATCCCATGCTACATATCGTAATGGTATCCCATGCTACATATAGTAAGGGTATCCCCTGCTACATATAGTAAGGTTATCCCATGCTACATATCGTAAAGGTATCCCATGCTACATATAGTAAGGGTACCCCCTGCTACATATCGTAAAGGTATCCCCTGCTACATATCGTAAAGGTATCCCCTGCTAAATATCGTAATGGTATCCCATGCTACATATCGTAAAGGTATCCCCTGCTACATATAGTAAGGGTATCCCATGCTACATATCGTAAGGGTATCCCATGCTACATATCGTAGAGGTATCCCATGCTACATATCGTAAGGGTATCCCATGCTACATATAGTAAGGGTATCCCATGCTACATATAGTAAGGGTATCCCATGCTACATATCGTAAGGGTATCCCATGTTACATATCGTAAGGGTATCCCATGCTACATATAGTAAGGGTACCCCCTGCTACATATCGTAAAGGTATCCCCTGCTACATATCGTAAAGGTATCCCCTGCTAAATATCGTAAGGGTATCCCCTGCTACATATCGTAAAGGTATCCCATGCTACATATCGTAAAGGTACCCCCTGCTACATATTGTAAGGGTATCCCATGCTACATATCGTAAAGGTATCCCATGCTACATATAGTAAGGGTATCCCCTGCTACATATAGTAAGGGTATCCCATGCTACATATCGTAAAGGTATCCCATGCTACATATAGTAAGGGTACCCCCTGCTACATATCGTAAAGGTGCCCCCATGCTACATATCGTAAAGGTACCCCCTGCTACATATCGTAAGGGTATCCCCTGCTACATATCGTAAGGGTACCCCCTGCTACATATCGTAAGGGTATCCCCTGCTACATATAGTAAGGGTACGCCCTGCTACATATCGTAAGGGTATCCCCTGCTACATATCGTAAGGGTACCCCTTGCTACATATCGTAAGGGTATCCCCTGTTACATATCGTACTGGTATCCCATGCTACATATCGTAATGGTATCCCATGCTACATATCGTAATGGTATCCCATGCTACATATCGTAAAGGTACCCCCTGCTACATATCGTAAGGGTATCCCATGCTAAATATCGTAAATGTACCCCCTGCTACATATCGTAAGGGTATCCCATGCTACATATCGTAAAGGTATCCCCTGCTACATATCGTAATGGTATCCCCTGCTACATATCGTAAAGGTATCCCCTGCTACATATAGTAAGGGTATCCCATGCTACATATCGTAATGGTACCCCCTGCTACATATCGTAATGGTGCCCCCATGCTAAATATCGTAAAGGTATCCCCTGCTACATATTGTAAGGGTACCCCCATGCTACATATCGTAATGGTATCCCATGCTACATATCGTAAAGGTATCCCATGCTACATATAGTAAGGGTATCCCCATGCTACATATCGTAATGATACCCCCTGCTACATATCGTAATGGTATCCCATGCTACATATCGTAAAGCTATCCCATGCTACATATAGTAAGGGTATCCCCATGCTACATATCGTAATGGTACCCCATGCTACATATCGTAATGGTATCCCATGCTACATATCGTAAGGGTACCCCCTGCTACATATCGTAAGGTATCCACTGCTACATATCGTAAGGGTATCCCCTGCTACATATCGTAAAGTTATCCCATGCTACATATAGTAAGGGTATCCAATGCTACATATCGTAAAGGTATCCCATGCTACATATAGTAATGGTACCCCATGCTACATATCGTAAAGGTACCCCCTGCTACATATCGTAAAGGTATCCCATGCTACATATCGTAAAGGTGCCCCCTGCTACATATCGTAAAGGTGCCTCCTGCTACATATCGTAAAGGTGCCCCCTGCTACATATCGTAATGGTATCCCATGCTACATATCGTAAAGGTATCCCCTGCTACATATCGTAATGGTATCCCATGCTACATATCGTAATGGTATCCCATGCTACATATCGTAAAGGTATCCCCTGCTACATATAGTAAGGGTATCCCCATGCTACATATCGTAATGGTATCCCATGCTACATATCGTAAGGGTGCCCCCTGCTACATATCGTAAAGGTATCCCCTGCTACATATCGTAAGGGTGCCCCCTGCTACATATCGTAAAGGTGCCCCCTGCTACATATCGTAAAGGTATCCCCTGCTACATATCGTAAAGGTGCCCCCTGCTACATATCGTAAAGGTGCCCCCTGCTACATATCGTAAAGGTGCCCCCTGCTACATACGGTAAAGGTGCCCCCATGCTACATATCGTAAAGGTGCCCCCTGCTACATATCATAAGGTATCCCCTGCTACATATCGTAAGGGTATCCCCTGCTACATATCGTAAGGGTATCCCCTGCTACATATCGTAAGGGTATCCCCTGCTACAAATCGTAAGGGTACCCCCTGCTACATATCGTAATGGTATCCCATGCTACATATCGTAAGGGTATCCCCATGCTACATATCGTAATGGTATCCCCTGCTACATATCGTAAGTGTACCCCCTGCTACATATCGTAATGGTATCCCATGCTACATATCGTAAGGGTATCCCCATGCTACATATCGTAATGGTATCCCATGCTACATATCGTAAGGGTGCCCCCTGCTACATATCGTAAAGGTGCCCCCTGCTACATATCGTAAAGGTATCCCCTGCTACATATCGTAAAGGTGCCCCCTGCTACATATAGTAAAGGTGCCCCCTGCTACATATCGTAAAGGTGCCCCCTGCTACATATCGTAACGGTGCCCCCATGCTACATATCGTAAAGGTGCCCCCTGCTACATATCATAAGGTATCCCCTGCTACATATCGTAAGGGTATCCCCTGCTACATATCGTAAGGGTACCCCCTGCTACATATCGTAATGGTATCCCATGCAACATATCGTAAGGGTATCCCCTGCTACATATCGTAATGGTATCCGCTGCTACATATCGTAAGTGTACCCCCTGCTACATATCGTAATGGTATCCCATGCTACATATCGTAAAGGTACCCCCTGCTACATATCGTAATGGTATCCCATGCTACATATCGTAAGTGTACCCCCTGCTACATATCGTAATGGTATCCCATGCTACATATCGTAAAGGTATCCCCTGCTACATATCGTAAGGGTATCCCCTGCTACATATCGTAATGGTATCCCATGCTACATATCGTAAAGGTACCCCCTGCTACATATCGTAAGGGTATCCCATGCTACATATCGTAAAGGTATCCCCTGCTACATATCGTAATGGTATCCCCTGCTACATATCGTAAAGGTATCCCATGCTACATATAGTAAGGGTATCCCATGCTACATATCGTAATGGTACCCCCTGCTACATATCGTAATGGTGCCCCCATGCTAAATATCGTAAAGGTATCCCCTGCTACATATAGTAAGGGTACCCCCATGCTACATATCGTAATGGTATCCCATGCTACATATCGTAAAGGTATCCCATGCTACATATAGTAAGGGTATCCCCATGCTACATATCGTAATGATACCCCCTGCTACATATCGTAATGGTATCCCATGCTACATATCGTAAAGGTATCCCATGCTACATATAGTAAGGGTATCCCCATGCTACATATCGTAATGGTACCCCATGCTACATATCGTAATGGTATCCCATGCTACATATCGTAAGGGTACCCCCTGCTACATATCGTAAGGTATCCCCTGCTACATATCGTAAGGGTATCCCCTGCTACATATCGTAAAGTTATCCCATGCTACATATAGTAAGGGTATCCCATGCTACATATCGTAAAGGTATCCCATGCTACATATAGTAATGGTACCCCATGCTACATATCGTAAAGGTACCCCCTGCTACATATCGTAAAGGTATCCCATGCTACATATCGTAAAGGTATCCCCTGCTACATATCGTAAGGGTATCCCCTGCTACATATCGTAAGGGTACCCCCTGCTACATATCGTAATGGTATCCCATGCTACATATCGTAAGGGTATCCCCATGCTACATATCGTAATGGTATCCCCTGCTACATATCGTAAGTGTACCCCCTGCTACATATCGTAATGGTATCCCATGCTACATATCGTAAGGGTATCCCCATGCTACATATCGTAATGGTATCCCATGCTACATATCGTAAGGGTACCCCCTGCTACATATCGTAATGGTGCCCCCATGCTACATATCGTAACGGTATCCCCTGCTACATATAGTAAGGGTATCCCCTGCTACATATCGTAATGGTGCCCCCATGCTACATATCGTAAAGGTATCCCCTGCTACATATCGTAAAGGTGCCCCCATGCTACATATCGTAAGGGTATCCCCTGCTACATATCGTAAAGGTGCCCCCATGCTACATATCGTAAAGGTATCCCCTGCTACATATAGTAAGGGTATCCCCTGCTACATATGGTAAAGGTGCCCCCATGCTACATATAGTAAGGGTATCCCCTGCTACATATCGTAATGGTGCCCCCATGCTACATATCGTAAAGGTATCCCCAGCTACATATCGTAAAGGTGCCCCATGCTACATATCGTAAAGGTATCCCATGCTACATATCGTAAGGGTACCCCCTGCTACATATCGTAAAGGTGCCCCCATGCTACATATCGTAAAGGTATCCCCTGCTACATATCGTAATGGTATCCCATGCTACATATCGTAAGGGTACCCCCTGCTACATATCGTAAAGGTGCCCCCCATGCTACATATCGTAAAGGTATCCCCTGCTACATATCGTAAAGGTGCCCCCTGCTACATATCGTAAAGGTGCCCCCATGCTACATATCGTAAAGGTATCCCCTGCTACATATCGTAATGGTATCCCATGCTACATATCGTAATGGTACCCCCTGCTACATATCGTAAAGGTGCCCCCATGCTACATATCGTAAAGGTATCCCCTGCTACATATCGTAAAGGTATCCCATGCTACATATCGTAAGGGTATCCCCATGCTACATATCGTAATGGTATCCCATGCTACATATCGTAAGGGTACCCCCTGCTACATATCGTAATGGTGCCCCCATGCTACATATCGTAACGGTATCCCCTGCTACATATAGTAAGGGTATCCCCTGCTACATATCGTAATGGTGCCCCCATGCTACATATCGTAAAGGTATCCCCTGCTACATATCGTAAAGGTGCCCCCATGCTACATATCGTAAGGGTATCCCCTGCTACATATCGTAAAGGTGCCCCCATGCTACATATCGTAAAGGTATCCCCTGCTACATATAGTAAGGGTATCCCCTGCTACATATGGTAAAGGTGCCCCCATGCTACATATAGTAAGGGTATCCCCTGCTACATATCGTAAAGGTATCCCATGCTACATATAGTAATGGTACCCCATGCTATATATCGTAAAGGTACCCCCTGCTACATATCGTAAAGGTATCCCATGCTACATATCGTAAAGGTATCCCCTGCTACATATCGTAAGGGTATCCCCTGCTACATATCGTAAGGGTACCCCCTGCTACATATCGTAATGGTATCCCATGCTACATATCGTAAGGGTATCCCCATGCTACATATCGTAATGGTATCCCCTGCTACATATCGTAATGGTATCCCATGCTACATATCGTAAGGGTACCCCCTGCTACATATCGTAATGGTGCCCCCATGCTACATATCGTAACGGTATCCCCTGCTACATATAGTAAGGGTATCCCCTGCTACATATCGTAATGGTGCCCCCATGCTACATATCGTAAAGGTATCCCCTGCTACATATCGTAAAGGTGCCCCCATGCTACATATCGTAAGGGTATCCCCTGCTACATATCGTAAAGGTGCCCCCATGCTACATATCGTAAAGGTATCCCCTGCTACATATAGTAAGGGTATCCCCTGCTACATATGGTAAAGGTGCCCCCATGCTACATATAGTAAGGGTATCCCCTGCTACATATCGTAATGGTGCCCCCATGCTACATATCGTAAAGGTATCCCCAGCTACATATCGTAAAGGTGCCCCATGCTACATATCGTAAAGGTATCCCATGCTACATATCGTAAGGGTACCCCCTGCTACATATCGTAAAGGTGCCCCCATGCTACATATCGTAAAGGTATCCCCTGCTACATATCGTAATGGTATCCCATGCTACATATCGTAAGGGTACCCCCTGCTACATATCGTAAAGGTGCCCCCCATGCTACATATCGTAAAGGTATCCCCTGCTACATATCGTAAAGGTGCCCCCTGCTACATATCGTAAAGGTGCCCCCATGCTACATATCGTAAAGGTATCCCCTGCTACATATCGTAATGGTATCCCATGCTACATATCGTAATGGTACCCCCTGCTACATATCGTAAAGGTGCCCCCATGCTACATATCGTAAAGGTATCCCCTGCTACATATCGTAAAGGTATCCCATGCTACATATCGTAAGGGTATCCCCATGCTACATATCGTAATGGTATCCCATGCTACATATCGTAAGGGTACCCCCTGCTACATATCGTAATGGTGCCCCCATGCTACATATCGTAACGGTATCCCCTGCTACATATAGTAAGGGTATCCCCTGCTACATATCGTAATGGTGCCCCCATGCTACATATCGTAAAGGTATCCCCTGCTACATATCGTAAAGGTGCCCCCATGCTACATATCGTAAGGGTATCCCCTGCTACATATCGTAAAGGTGCCCCCATGCTACATATCGTAAAGGTATCCCCTGCTACATATCGTAAGGGTACCCCCTGCTACATATCGTAATGGTATCCCATGCTACATATCGTAAGGGTATCCCCATGCTACATATCGTAATGGTATCCACTGCTACATATCGTAAGTGTACCCCCTGCTACATATCGTAATGGTATCCCATGCTACATATCGTAAGGGTATCCCCATGCTACATATCGTAATGGTATCCCATGCTACATATCGTAAGGGTACCCCCTGCTACATATCGTAATGGTGCCCCCATGCTACATATCGTAACGGTATCCCCTGCTACATATAGTAAGGGTATCCCCTGCTACATATCGTAATGGTGCCCCCATGCTACATATCGTAAAGGTATCCCCTGCTACATATCGTAAAGGTGCCCCCATGCTACATATCGTAAGGGTATCCCCTGCTACATATCGTAAAGGTGCCCCCATGCTACATATCGTAAAGGTATCCCCTGCTACATATAGTAAGGGTATCCCCTGCTACATATGGTAAAGGTGCCCCCATGCTACATATAGTAAGGGTATCCCCTGCTACATATCGTAATGGTGCCCCATGCTACATATCGTAAAGGTATCCCCAGCTACATATCGTAAAGGTGCCCCATGCTACATATCGTAAAGGTATCCCATGCTACATATCGTAAGGGTACCCCCTGCTACATATCGTAAAGGTGCCCCCATGCTACATATCGTAAAGGTATCCCCTGCTACATATCGTAATGGTATCCCATGCTACATATCGTAAGGGTACCCCCTGCTACATATCGTAAAGGTGCCTCCCCTTGCTACATATCGTAAAGGTATCCCCTGCTACATATCGTAAAGGTGCCCCCTGCTACATATCGTAAAGGTGCCCCCATGCTACA
>CM026404.1:24907526-24944198 GCA_014843695.1 Archivesica marissinica
AGTTCATGTCCGTTACTTGGTGTTGAATGGGTTAGGTATCAGTTCATGTCCGTTACTTGGTGTTGAATGGGTTAGGTATCAGTTCATGTCCGTTACTTGGTGTTGAATGGGTTAGGTATCAGTTCATGTCCGTTACTTGGTGTTGAATGGGTTAGGTATCAGTTCATGTCCGTTACTTGGTGTTGAATGGGTTAGGTATCAGTTCATGTCCGTTACTTGGTGTTGAATGGGTTAGGTATCAGTTCATGTCCGTTACTTGGTGTTGAATGGGTTAGGTATCAGTTCATGTCCGTTACTTGGTGTTGAATGGGTTAGGTATCAGTTCATGTCCGTTACTTGGTGTTGAATGGGTTAGGTATCAGTTCATGTCCGTTACTTGGTGTTGAATGGGTTAGGTATACAGGAGGCTAAACTACTGATATAAATAGTTAACTACTATTTACACTACTTTATGTGTGTGTTAAGAAATGTTTAAATCAAGATACAGGACAATTACTGGTGCCCGGCAGCGAATACATTCTAACCCACTACACACATAGACATGCACAACAAATGGTAGTACACATGAAACAACCGGAAATCAACCATGCTGACAAAACTAGATATAAAATACAAGATTAAAGAAGAGAATGCAAATCTTGATCATGGAAATACTATCTGATATATGTATGTATGTTCCATTAATGTCAAACGCCTTGCGGGGACGTAGACACGTTTTCCTGGGCAGGCTTAGCTGACCTAAGTGGTTAACCTGTACTAAGCAATGTGTATGTATGTATGTATGTATGTATGTTCCTTTAATGTCAAACCCCTTGCGGGGACGTATACATGTTTTCCTGGGCAGGCTTAGCTGACCTAAGTGGTTAACCAGTACTAAGCAATGTGTGTGAGGTGCCTTGCTCAATGACTACAACTACATACGTGGCCTGCCCGAGTATCGAATCCAGGACCGTTCGATTCCAAATCCGACGATCTACCACTGGACCACGGACGCCACACATATAACCAAACATATAAACTACGAATTGTGAAGAATAAGTACTTACGAAGTTACGTGCAGCTAACTGGTGTATCATGTATATATCCGAAGGAACAGACCGATACTGGATACAAACGGAAACACGCCTCGGGTGTTTGTCAGATTGTGTATGAATGCAATGTATATATTATACTGCCTGGATGTAATCGTATCGTTATATATATCCAGCCCGACACTGACATTAAGCAAATTACCCATACACCGTAACATATAGACCGTTTCGTCATGCACCAAAGCCCGTCCGTAATCGAACCATACAATACTCTTCTCCTTTAGAAGCCAATGATGTCACACAACTACAAATACACGCGTTGCATAATGTTTCATCTAAGCTGTATATCGCTGTACATCGCCTACAGCCATTCCTAACCTATTTAACAGATGTAATATATAGTCAGCTGTTAGTCTTTATGCTCTCAATAGAGATCTACCTCGAGGCGCGTCTGTCAACATTGGGGAACATAAGATAACGGCGGTGGTGGTTTTACGTTTATTTATCGTCGCCACCGGTTGCCCATATGAGTGACGCCTCCTGACGAGATTAGTCATTTTAGAGTTTGGAGGATAATGCACTGATACAGACAGAGACCCATTCCAGAATCTCCTCTGGTTCTTTTTACGTGCACGGTGTAAAGCATCGACACGAGACCTCGGGTTAACGTCCCATCTGAAAGACTGTTAATTTTATTAGGGTCAGACGGGGGATCGAACTTGCGATCCCTGGATTACCAGTCCAGCGTGTTACCACTGGACTACAGATCCGTCTGTCATGTACGATATCATTAATAGCAACATTTATATCTACTGTTTAAAACACGGTCGTGACCACAGGGATTCGGCACGTTTGGGGTACAACTTAAATATATATATTAGTACCCCCAAACGTGCCGAATCCCTGTGGTCGTGACGTCATACCTTTGTACTTGCACTCCATTATTATTAATATTGGATTGCCGTCAAAAGGCCAGAGTATGATATTAAATCAAGGTAAAGGTACGAAATTAACAATTATAATGCCCATATGGTTCGCCGGAGTCGAGGGTAAATAATCTCAATCATCATCATATAAGTGTGTGTTTTAAGTTTTACATATTGAATCGTTTTCGGCTTATATTCTCTACATATTAATCGTTTCCAATCGTTACAATAGTTTATTAGTTTATACAAATTTATTTTAGCTCGATTGTGAAACAAGTTCTTTCAACTTATATTAATCACTCTCGAGACCTCGTTTCTGATGGAATCCATCGCCATGAAGGAGAGAGAAGAGGCATGTGGAATTTAAATTGAATTGTATAGTTTATTCAAATTCGTTTGAGCTCGATTGCGAAACAAGTTTTACAACAACTATTATATAGGACGCGAACTTCGGTACAATATTACACTGTGGCGGCGGAGTTACCACACTCTGGAGTAGAGCTTTTAGAGCGCTTTTGCTGTAGACGGATCAGTGGTGCAGTGGACTGCGAATACAGCTGTCGCAGATTCGATCCCCGTCTGACCCTAATATTAACAGTATTTCAGATGGGACTATAAAGTGAGGTCTCATGTACCGGTGTCATATAGAATATTGACCCCCCTCAAAATAATGACCCGCGGGTCATTATTCAGCCATAGAATATTGACCCCCCCTTGCGGAAAAATGACCCCCCTTGCAAATAGCAATATATAGTGGGGAAATATTGAATTTATTATAATTAAATGTTAGTTAGCACTGTTTAAGGCCTAACAACACATATTTGATTTAACGATGTACAGAATAACATAAATATATTGAATCTGAAAAAGAAGTATGCAGATAATTTGTCTCTTATCAATTTCTAAAGATGATCATGAGGTGGTGGGTGCTGTATAACTAGGAGGTTCACATAATGCATAATATTTACACAGACAAACATAAAACAAAGACAAACATAAAACAAATAAGAACAATGACCCCCACCCCCTATGTAAAGACTACAATTATGAGAGAGGGTCACTTTTCGATGCCATGGAATAATGACCCCCTGGAATGGGTCTCTGTCTGTATCATTGCACTATCCTCCAAAAATCTAAATATGACTTGATCTCTTCAGGAGGCTTCGCTCATATGGGCAACCAGTAGTGACCATACATAATTGAAAAACACACTCACACTATGGATGCTTCTACAGCAGAAATTGATGTATATTTATTTAACAAATTTAATTAATATGTTATCCACTTATTATAGCAAACTATTCTTATCATGTTTATTCATATTCTCTTAATATTTCCAGAAAATGTGCACAATTATGTAATATGTTGTTAACAATTGTAATTCTGACTATTGTGGATCATATTAAGCCTTATCTTGTTTGCCACAGGTGTGAAAAGCAATAAAACCTTATTTTTAGGGAACTGCAACCAACAGTGACACTCCCTGTGTTCCCAATACACTGGTTACATGTTTTATATCATTCATAATAAGTAATATTTTAATATTGTATGAGCAAGGACAGACAACATTCTACTTTATAATGTGTGCCTCCATATCTATTCAGTGCAAGAAACTGTTCCATGCATACATGTAGAATGTGACCCCCATAATGTAGATTATCTGATTGAGGGTAGGTCACTTTTCCATGCATTAGAATAATGACCCCCCTATGTAGATTATCCGAGTGAAGGCAGGTCAAACTTCCAATGCCATAGAATAATGTCCCCCTATAATTATGTAAACTATATGAGTGAGGGGGGTCACTTTTCCATGCCATAGAATAATGACCTATCTGTGTGTAAACTATACGAATGAGGTGGGTCACTTTTCCATGCCATAGAATAATGACCCACTATATTTACACTGTACGAGTGAGTGAGGGGGTCACTTTTCCATGCCATAGAATAATGACCCCCCTGTGTGTAAACTATATGAGTGAGTGGGGTCGTTTATCCATGCCATAAAATAATGACCCCATTATGTTTACACAGTACGAGTGACGGCGGGTCACTTTTCCATGCCATAGAATAATGACTCCCCTGTGTGTAAACTATATGAGTGAGTGGGGTCGCTTTTCCATGCCATAAAATAATGACCCCCTATGTTTACACAGTACTAGTGACGATGGGTCACTTTTCCATGCCATAGAATAATGACCCCCCTGTGTGTAAACTATATGAGTGAGTGGGTCAATTTTCCATGCCATAAAATAATGACCCCCCTATGTTTAAACTGTACAAGTGAGGGGTCACTTTTCCATGCCATAGAATAATGACCCCCCTATGTTTACACAGTACAAGTGAGTGGGTCACTTTTCCATGCCATAGAATAATGACCCCCCTGTGTGTAAACTATACGAGTGAGGGGGTCACTTTTCCATGCCATAGAATAATGACCCCCCTATGTTTAAACTGTACGAGTGAGGGGGGGTCACTTTTCCATGCCATAGAATAATGACCCCCTGTATGTAAACTATATGAGTGAGTGGGTCACTTTTCCATGCCATAGAATAATGACCCCCTATGTTTACACAGTACGAGTGACGGTGGGTCACTTTTCCATGCCATAGAATAATGACCCCCTGTATGTAAACTATAGGAGTGAGTGGGTCACTTTTCCATGCCATAGAATAATGACCCCCCTGTGTGTAAACTATATGAGTGAGTGGGTCACTTTTCCATGCCATAGAATAATGACCCCCCTATGTTTACACAGTACGAGTGAGGGGTCACTTTTCCATGCCATAGAATAATGACCCCCTGTATGTAAACTATATGAGTGAGTGGGTCACTTTTCCATGCCATAGAATAATGACCCCCCTATGTTTACACAGTACGAGTGACGGCGGGTCACTTTTCCATGCCATAGAATAATGACCCCCCTGTGTTTAAACTATACGAGTGAGGGGGTCACTTTTCCATGCCATAGAATAATGACCCCCCTGTGTGTAAACTATATGAGTGAGTGGGTCACTTTTCCATGCCATAGAATAATGACCCCCCTATGTTTAAACTGTACAAGTGAGTGGTCACTTTTCCATGTCATAGAATAATGACCCCCTGTATGTAAACTATATGAGTGAGTGGGTCACTTTTCCATGCCATAAAATAATGACCCCACTATGTTTACACAGTACGAGTGACGGCGGGTCACTTTTCCATGCCATAGAATAATGACCCCCTGTGTGTAAACTATATGAGTGAGAGGGTCACTTTTCCATGCCATAGAATAATGACCCCCCTATGTTTACACAGTACGAGTGATGGTGGGTCACTTTTCCATGCCATAGGATAATCACCCCTTATGTGTATATTATATGAGTGGGAGGGGCTCACTATCCATATCATAGGATAATCACCCCCATATGAATAGATGATATGAGTGGGAGGGGGTCACTATCCATATCAGAGGATAATCACCCCCATATGAATAGATTATATGAGTGGGAGGGGGTCACTATCCATATCATAGGATAATCACCCTCATATGAATAGATTATATGAGTGGGAGGGGGTCACTATCCATATCAGAGGATAATCACCCCCATATGAATAGATTATATGAGTGGGAGGGGGTCACTATCCATATCAGAGGATAATCACCCCCATATGAATAGATCAATATCTATATCATAGAATAGTTTTGCTATGCTCAATGAAGAAATCTGCAGACTAATTGGCATCGACAATCGCAGGACAAGTGCATATCACCCCCAAAACAAATGGTTTAATGGAAAGGTTTAATCAAACACTTGTCCATACATTGGTAAAATATACCAATAATGAGCAAAATAGTTGGGACGACTTCATCCATCCCGCTTTACTGGCTGATCAATATGGCATGGAAAAGTGACCCCCCTCACTCATATAATTTACATACAGGAGGTCATTATTCTATGGCATGGAAAAGTGACCCCCTTCACTCATATAGTTAATATACAGGGGGGTCATTATTATATGGCATGGACAAGTGACCCCACCCCCTTCACTCATATAGTTAATATACAGGAGGGTCATTATTCTATGGCATGGAAAAATGACCCCCCCCTTTACTCATATAGTTAATATACAGGGGGGTCATTATTCTATGGCATGGAAAAGTGACACCCTTCACTCATACAGTTTACATACAGGGGGGTCATTATTCTATGGCATGGAGAAGTGACCCCCCTCACTCATATAGTTTACATACAGTAGGTCATTATTCTATGGCATGGAGAAGTGACCCACCTCACTCATATAGTTAATATACAGGGGTCATTATTCTATGGCATGGAAAAGTGACCCACCTCACTCATATAGTTAATACAGGGGGGTCATTATTCTATGGCATGGAAAAGTGACCTCCCTTCACTCATATAGTTAATATACAGGGGGGTCATTATTCTATGGCATGGAAAAGTGACCACCCTTCACTCATATAGTTAATATACAGGGGGGTCATTATTCTATGGCATGGAAAAGTGACCCACCTCACTCATATAGTTAATATACAGGGGGGTCATTATTCTATGGCATGGAAAAGTGACCCCCCTTCACTCATATAGTTAATTAACAGGGGGTCATTATTCTATGGCATGGAAAAGTGACCCCCTTCACTCATACAGTTTACATACAGGGGGGTCATTATTCTATGGCATGGAAAAGTGACCCCCCTTCACTCATATAGTTAATATACAGGGGGTCATTATTCTATGGCATGGAAAAATGACCCCCCTTTACTCATATAGTTAATATACAGGGGGTCATTATTCTATGGCATGGAAAAGTGACCCCACCTAACTCATATAGTTAATATACAGGGGGGTCATTATTCTATGGCATGGAAAAGTGACCCCCCTTCACTCATATAGTTAATATACAGGGGGTCATTATTCTATGGCATGGAAAAGTGACCCCCCTCACTCATATAGTTAATATACAGGGGGGTCATTATTCTATGGCATGGAAAAGTGACCCACCTCACTCATATAGTTAATATACAGGGGGGTCATTATTCTATGGCATGGAAAAGTGACCCACCTCACTCATATAGTTAATATACAGGGGGGTCATTATTCTATGGCATGGAAAAGTGACCCCCCTCACTCATATAGTTAATATACAGGGGGGTCATTATTCTATGGCATGGAAAAGTGACCCCCCTTCACTCATATAGTTAATATACAGGGGGGTCATTATTCTATGGCATGGAAAAGTGACCCCCCTTCACTCATATAGTTAATATACAGGGGGGTCATTATTCTATGGCATGGAAAAGTGACCCCCCTTCACTCATATAGTTAATATACAGGGGTCATTATTCTATGGCATGGAAAAGTGACCCCCTTCACTCATATAGTTAATATACAGGGGGGTCATTATTCTATGGCATGGAAAAGTGACCCCCTTCACTCATATAGTTAATATACAGGGGGTCATTATTCTACGGCATGGAAAAGTGACCCCCCTCACTCATATAGTTAATATACAGGGGGGTCATTATTCTATGGCATGGAAAAGTGACCCCCTTCACTCATATAGTTAATATACAGGGGGGTCATTATTCTATGGCATGGAAAAGTGACCCCCCTCACTCATATAGTTAATATACAGGGGGGTCATTATTCTATGGCATGGAAAAGTGACCCCCCTTCACTCATATAGTTAATATACAGGGGGGTCATTATTCTATGGCATGGAAAAGTGACCCACCTCACTCATATAGTTAATATACAGGGGGGTCATTATTCTATGGCATGGAAAAGTGACCCCCTTCACTCATATAGTTAATATACAGGGGGGTCATTATTCTATGGCATGGAAAAGTGACCCCCTTCACTCATACAGTTAATATACAGGGGGGTCATTATTCTATGGCATGGAAAAGTGACCCCCTTCACTCATATAGTTAATATACAGGGGGGTCATTATTCTATGGCATGGAAAAGTGACCCCCCTCACTCATATAGTTAATATACAGGGGGGTCATTATTCTATGGCATGGAAAAGTGACCCCCTTCACTCATATAGTTAATATACAGGGGGTCATTATTCTATGGCATGGAAAAGTGACCCCCCTCACTCATATAGTTAATATACAGGGGGGTCATTATTCTATGGCATGGAAAAGTGACCCCCTTCACTCATATAGTTAATATACAGGGGGTCATTATTCTACGGCATGGAAAAGTGACCCCACCTCACTCATATAGTTAATATACAGGGGGGTCATTATTCTATGGCATGGAAAAGTGACCCCCTTCACTCATATAGTTAATATACAGGGGGTCATTATTCTATGGCATGGAAAAGTGACCCCACCTCACTCATATAGTTAATATACAGGGGGTCATTATTCTATGGCATGGAAAAGTGACCCCCCTTACACTCATATAGTTAATATACAGGGGGGTCATTATTCTATGGCATGGAAAAGTGACCCACCTCACTCATATAGTTAATATACAGGGGTCATTATTCTATGGCATGGAAAAGTGACCCCTTCACTATATACAGTTTACTTACAGGGGGGTCATTATTCTATGGCATGGAAAAGTGACCCCCTTCACTCATATAGTTAATATACAGGGGGGTCATTATTCTATGGCATGGAAAAGTGACCCCCCTTCACTCATATAGTTAATATACAGGGGGGTCATTATTCTATGGCATGGAAAAGTGACCCCTCACTCATATAGTTAATATACAGGGGGGTCATTATTCTATGGCATGGAAAAGTGACCCCCTTCACTCATATAGTTAATATACAGGGGGGTCATTATTCTATGGCATGGAAAAGTGACCCCCCTTCACTCATATAGTTAATATACAGGGGGGTCATTATTATATGGCATGGAAAAGTGACCCCACCCCCTTCACTCATATAGTTTACATACAGAGGGTCATTATTCTACGGCATGGAAAAGTGACCCCACCTCACTCATATAGTTAATATACAGGAGGGTCATTATTCTATATGGCATGGAAAAGTGACCCCCTTCACTAATATAGTTAATATACAGGGGGGGGGTCATTATTCTATGGCATGGAAAAGTGACCCTCCCCCTCTCTCATATAGTTTACATACATACAGGTGGTCATTATTCTACGGCATGGAAAAGTGACCACTCTCACTCTTACTGTGTAAACATAGGGGGGTCATTATTCTATGGCATGGAAAAGTTTCTTGCATTGGGAGGCACAAGTTATAAAACATAATGGTATATGTCCTTGCTCATACAATAATAAAATATTATGTATTATGAATGATATAAAACATGTAACACAGGAAGTGTCACAGTTGATTGCAGTGCTCCAACAATAAGGTTTTATTGCTTTATTATGGCGATTTTCACACCTGTGGAAAAATTAGTTAGCCACACCAGTCAGAATTATAATGGTTAACAGCATATTATATATTTTCTGGAATGTTTAAGAGAACATGCATGAATATGATAAGAATGGTTAGTACTGTGCTATTTTATGGTATTTATTTTGAGCTGCATGGATACAAATACCAATTAAGTTGAGTGTATGTCTTTTTTCATACATAAATTCAATATAATTTTATTGATAATTGTTAATTTTATAGCTTATGCAATTATTAATAAAATATATTGATAACATTGTTTTTGTAGGCTTTGGGGATGGGGGGGGTCATTATTTTGGTGGGTCAATATTCTATATGACACCGGTGCTATATACTAATCATTTAAAAGAACCAGGGATGCTTCTGGAATTGGAGCGTCTTTATTGTCATGCATTATCCTCCTCGTGTGTTTTACGTTTATCTATCGTCGCTACCGGTTGCCCATATGAGCGACGCCTCTTGAAGAGATTAGTTATTTTAGATTTTGGAGGATAGTGCATGATACAGACAGAGACCAATTCCAGAATCTCCTCTGGTTCTTTTACGTGCACGGGGTAAAGCACCGACACGATACCTCGGTTTAACTTCCCATCTGAAAGACTGTTAATTTTATTAGGGTCAGACGGGGGATCGAACCTATGATCCCTGGATTACAGTCCAGCGTGTTACCACTGGACTACATATCCTTCAAGATATGACTATATAGTATATATATAGTATATATACTTCTGGAGGCGCCGGGTGACGATAATTAAACGAATCCAAAAACAACATGACCCTGTTTCGCTCACCTGATCCTTTTTTTAATTAACAATGTGGTTACCATTTTAACAACTGTGAGAGATCAATATATTGCCAAAATCCGACTGGTCGTTCGTGAGAAGATGTTTGAAGAATGTGCGTTATTGTAATAAAGAACGATCTTTTGACCTTTCGGTAGCCATCTTGGATGACAAAATCATCTGATTTTGATATTAATTGCGCCAGAGTGATCGCCTCGTCGACACACGTTTCCTCGGAATCGAGCTATCTTTTGTTTTGTTGTAATTTGTATTACGCACGGACAGACGGACACACGGACACACGCACATATTGATTGACCGGTCTGTATTAATGTGGTGTTGCATGGAACAGCGCTATTAGATGTCAGCGTATTTGCAATATACTCAAGATTTTCTATAAATCCAAATAGTTACACTTGACGATGTTGTGTACACGATGCAACTAGCCAAGTTGACTCAAGTCCACTTATATATGTACTATTTGAAGATGTTGTGTACACGATGAAACTAGCCAAGTTGAATGTGTGTTTTACGTTTATTTATCGTCGCTACTGGTTGCCCATATGAGCGACGCCTCCTGAAGATATTAGTCATTTTAGATTTTGGAGGATAGTGCAGTGATACAGACAGAGACCCATTCCAGAGTCTCCTTTGGTTCTTTTACGTGCACGGTGTAAAGCACCGACACGAGACCTCGGTTTAACGTCCCATCTGAAAGACTGTTAATTTTATTAGGGTCAGACGGGGGATCGAACCTGCGATCCCTGGATTACCAGTCCAGCGTGTTACCACTGGACTACAGATCCGTCTGTTAGCCAAGTTGACTCAAGTCCACTTAATATGTACTATTAGCCTGGGAACAGGCGTCGTCGATATATTTTGCCTGGTCAGTCAAATAAATATATTATAACACCGATACTATTAATTGGGCCTTATTGAGTTTCTGAACATCATTTGGCCAGAAGTTAAAAACAGAAAAATCGACAGACTGGAACCCAGGCTAATGTATTATCAGAGCATCGGGTTTATAAAATAATAATAAATTATACGACATAGGATATTTTTAATCCGGTCTGCATAGAATTGGCAATTAACTGACACCGGATGCATTGAATTACAGCCTAGTTTTACGGTTTATATTAAGTTTATATAAGTATGTAGCCTATACGGCGAGAACGACAAGTCATATAATTAATATTAAGTTTAAAACGAAAGCCAGGTATCATTTTATGGGGCTTCCGTCACCTTGTTGTTAACGGCGTTGATTTCATATCGCGTGCATCTAACCGCTGCAAGTTCGAATCCCACTGGGGTGTCTAATTATTTCTAGTAATGAAGCTATCCAGGTCGGTGGTTCTACCCCGGATCCCCATCCTTGCCTGAAATACTGGTCGGAGGTCTTCCTTCACTAATATTACCGGGAGAATCACAGTATGACCTAAGCTGTTTGCGCGATTTTAAGCCTTAAACAAAACATTTCAGTAGAACTGCCAAGTAACAAATTCCGAAAATAGAAAGTCAGTAGTACGCTGTAGAACCAGAGAGCAGAAAGTCTGGTACCAGTAGAACGCTGTAGAACCAGAGAGCAGAAAGTCTGGTACCAGTATAACCAGAGAACAGAACACATTTGGTACCAGTAGAACGCTGTAGAACCAGAGAGCAGAACACATCTGGTACCAGTAGAACGCTGTAGAACCAGAGAGCATAAAGTCTGGTACCAGTAGAACGCTGTAGAACCAGAGAGCATAAAGTCTGGTACCAGTAGAACGCTGTAGAACCAGAGAGCATAAAGTCTGGTACCAGTAGAACGCTGTAGAACCAGAGAGCAGAACAAATCTGGTACCAGTAGAACGCTGTAGAACCAGAGAGCATAAAGTCTGGTACCAGTAGAACGCTGTAGAACCAGAGAGCATAAAGTCTGGTACCAGTAGAACGCTGTAGAACCAGAGAGCATAAAGTCTGGTACCAGTAGAACGCTGTAGAACCAGAGAGCATAAAGTCTGGTACAAGTAGAACGCTGTAGAACCAGAGAGCAGAAAGTCTGGTACCAGTGGAACGTTATAGAAACAGAGAGCATAACTCTGGTACCAGTAGAACGCTATAGATCAAGAGAACAGAAACTATGGTACCAGTGGAACGTTATAGAACCAGAGAGCAGAAAGTCTGGTACCAGTAGAACGTTATAAAACCAGAGAGCAGAATGTCTGGTACCAGTAGAACGTTATAGAACCAGAGAGCAGAAAGTCTGGTACCAGTAGAACGTTATAGAACCAGAGAGCAGAAGGTATGGTACCAGTAGAACGTTATAGAACCAGAGAGCAGAAAGTCTGGTACCAGTAGAACGCTGTAGAACCAGAGAGCATAAAGTCTGGTACCAGTAGAACGTTATAGAACCAGAGAGTAGAAAGTCTGGTACCAGTAGAACGCTGTAGAACCAGAGAGCATAAAGTCTGGTACCAGTAGAACCAGAGAACAGAAAGTTTGGTACCAGTAGAACGCTATATAACCAGAGAGCATAAAGTCTGGTACCAGTAGAACCAGAGAACAGAAACTATGGTACCAGTAGAACGTCATAGAACCAGAGAGCAGAAAGTATGGTACCAGTAGAACCAGAGAACAGAAAATCTGGTACCAATAGAACGCTATAGAACCAGTGAACAGAATGTCTGGTACCAGTAGAACCAGAGAACAGAAAATCTAGTACCAATAGAACGCTATAGAACCAGAGAGCATAAAGTCTGGTACCAGTAGAACCAGAGAACAGAAAGTTTTGTACCAGTAGAACGCTATATAACCAGAGGGCATAAAGTATGGTACCAGTAGAACCAGAGAACAGAAACTATGGTACCAGTAGAACGTCATAGAACCAGAGAGCAGAAAGTATGGTACCAGTAGAACGCTGTATAACCAGAGAGCAGAACAAATCTGGTACCAGTAGAACGCTGTAGAACCAGAGAACAGACACTCTGGTACCAGTAGAACCAGAGAACAGAAAATATGGTACCAATAGAACGCTATAGAACACAATGTCTGGTACCAGTTGAACGCTATAGAACCAGAGAACAGAAACTCTTGCGCCAGTAGAACGCTATAGAACCAGAGAACAGAAACTCTTGCGCCAGTAGAACGCTATAGTACCAGAGAACAGAAATGCTGGTTTCAGTAGAACGCTATAGAACCAGAGAACATAAAATCGGGTACCAATAGAACGCTATAGAACCAGAGAACAGAAATGCTGGTACCAGTAGAACGCTATAGAACCAGAGAACAGAAATGCTGGTACCAGTAGAACGTTATAGTACCTCAATGTTTGCTCAAGGTAGGTGCAACTGTACCACACACTGTCCTCGACAACTAACAGTCATGTTGTAAACCATCAAATATCGAATCAAATGACGACGATACATAAACCAATAGTGTGTGTCTTAGGTTTATTTATCGTCGCTACCGGTTGCCCATATGAACGACGCCTCCTGAAGAGATTAGTCATTTTAGATTTTTAAGGACAGTGCAATGATACAGACAGAGACCCATTCCGGTCTCCTCTGGTTCTTTTACGTGCACGGTGTAAAGCACCGACACGAGACCTCGGTTTAAAATCCCATCTGAAAGACGGGTTAATTGTATTAGGGTCAGACGGGGGATCGAACCTGCGATCATCCCGAAAGTTAACTATGTATACACTGATTAAATGACACAAACTCATTTTAAGTAGACTCTTTGAAACATTAGAATATAATGTACATGGAAGTTATTGAAGGCCGTCTGCAATGCTAGTGTGGCCCCCTTCGGATTTGGAATCGAACAATCCCCGGTTCGATACTTGCTCAGGCCACGTATGTAAGCCTGCCCAGGAAAACATGTCTAGGTCCCCGCAAGGGGTTTTGACATTAATGGAACATACATACAATGCTTGTCTCTTATCACAGACAACAATGAGTTCATGCTAATGAATGTATATGGGCCAAGCATTGATGACGTTAATTGTTTTAATACAATATAACGATTTATGGAAGAAAATGAATGGGGGGTGGGGAGTTACATTGTTCTTGATATAAATATAGACAAGAAACACGAAATAATTGATGCACATAAATAAAGTAGTAAGAAACTTCATAACCTAATAGAAAACAATGACATGTTGGACATATGGTGTATCATGAATCCGGAATTAAAACAATTCACTTGACATTCTAACCATAACCCTCCAATATGCTGCAGACTGGATGACTTCTTAATATCTTCTAAAAGGTTTGATTTGATAATATTTTATTGCTCTATATACATGTATATAAAAATCACAATCGTTGTACAAATAGAAATTTAGCAAATGGGTTGGGCAACAAGTTCTAACAACAATAGTGATTGGCCCTCCCCATAAAATAAATTAAGAACAACAGAATGTAAGTGGCGTAGGTAGTGCTGAAAACATGTGCATAATGCATTTTTGCATTTTACAAGATTTAATATAGTTAGTCTGTGACTTTTCAAAGAAATATGCTAGTTTGCTTAGAACTTGTTGATGTGGAGAAGTTCTTATGTAAACTATATGGCTGCAACGAAAAGAGACACGATCCTGGTATCAACATGTGCCGGTACTGCCTGTCCATAGACTAAAAAAGGCTTAGAGTTACTGCCACCGACAGCGAATGCCCTTGAACTCCATTTCATACGGACCAACTATCAAGCAAAAGTATGGCTTCAAGTAGATACTCCTACTATAACTGTGGACAATGTCGTTCAGACAAAAGGCTGAGTATTTGACGACAATGTGCTCAAACCCGTATGGACAGGCTGTCAGCAGTCCCAAAATCCTGCATAGAACTGACAACTTGTGGTTGCAGCACTGCAAGATGTAAATGCTACAAGTCTGGACATGTATGTATGTTTGAGATAGTTTGGAGTTAGAAGTTGTTCGCTTTAACATACACACTAGGACATATTATGTTGTGCATACATTATGTACGTTAATCTACCATTTAGTAATAAAATGTATACAGTGCATTGTTGTATGTTCATTATTCACTACACCTTACATTATTTTCAACATTTTCACTCGTTTGAAACTTTGACCGTTGACCTCACTGTGACCAATAATCAAAAATAAAATGTTGTTATCCGGTCTTGCGGTATCAGTTACACCCCAAGGAACATGTTTAGCTCGGATACCGAGTATTAACAGAAAATGCCATAAAAATTTGTTTTAAGCATCTTTCTTGGGTGTTGATGACTGTCTATCTATGAAATAGTTGTAGTAGTTTCGGCTATAGTTCGGGGAAATATAGTTTCTAAATATTCGGGGAGAATGTCGTTTTTGGCTTTGTAGACTATTACTAGTTTTTTTAATTTTCCGCCGGTCTGATAATGGTACCCAACCTATTTCTTTAAATATTATATAGATGCAGGCCTAGTTAACCGGTAACTATACGTGCTGATTCAAATTGTAGGTGTTCTAATAATTGTTTTTCGTATGCCGTACATCCAGCCCATACAACAGATGCATATTCTAAGATAGGTCGCATATAAGATATGTAAATCTGATTTAGAGTTGATCTATTTAATTTAAATTTACGAGTTCGAATTGAACTTAATACTTTAGACGCTGAAAGAGTTATGTTAGTGATATGTTCGTGTCATTTAAGGTCCGATGAGAATGTTATGCCTGAATGTTTGTAATGGTCGACAAAACCAAGCGGAACGTCATTAAAGTAAAGAATGGGTTTATCAGTCTGATGTGATGAAAATAACATGCCTTCAGTTTTATTAGGATTAAAATTGACGAGTCACTGCTTCGTTAATGTTTCTGAGATCATGGTTCAATGTAGTTTCAATATAAGTCATATCGTTAGATGAAACGGCAAGTGAACTGTCGTCTGCGAAAAGTCTTGTTACACTAAGTATATTATCTGCTATATCGGTAACATAAACATGAACTACCAGGGGTCCAAGGGCGGGACCTTGGGGTGCATAAGCAATGATATTACATATATTAGAAAGTTCAGATCCTACAAAGATGGACTGGTCTGTTTCCGAGTGGACAGATAGTCGCTTAGCCATCGAAGAAGTTCATTGTTGATTCCATATTGCTTAAGTTTAAGCAAGAGACCACGGTGCCATACTCTGTCAAAAGCCTTAGATATATCACAGAAAGTTATAATACATGTTGAATGTTTGTTAATTGATATACGGATAAATTGTTGGAATAAAAGTGATAATAAATATGTTGAAATATTATTTTTTCCATGACTTTACCGACACAGCGAATTAAAGAAATTGGTCTATAATTAGATGGGGGTATTCCTACTACCTTTTTTGAAAAGGGGCATAAACCTTTGCGAATTCCCATGCGTTTGGGAAGACGCCATCACGAAAAAGGTATTATTATACTCCATCTAAAAATGTAAATGGTATAAAATCAGACCATTCCTTGATTTATCTAACCGAGGCCCGGACTACTTCAGATTGAACAATCAGATTTAATCTTTATTTATGTCTCATCCATGTACATTACATAAAATATATACATAAAAGCTTACACATTAACAACAGTACATGGCCATTCTTCAAAGAATTATAAGAGACTATATATCACAGTACGACTATCACATAATTACAGTACAATTCACCAAGGTATTTACAACATAAAACCAAGAAACAGTTGCTAATTCTCTTGTTGCATATGAATTAAAATACATAAGTTTCAAACACTGAAATGGAAAAGAGGGCACTAATGTGCATATTAAGAAATATTTTAAAAGATCAATTATCAGCCTCGATCAGATCGAGAATGAACTAATTAGCAGCTGTTTCTTGTGAAAATAAAAGGTATCAACACATATATTTAAAAAATAAAAATAAATCATATATTATTTACAAAGGTAAAAGTAGCGTTGTTGAAGTATATTAAAACAGGTCTTGGCACACATTCTAATTAGATATGGATCAGTAAACAGAAACATAAGTTGATCAGTTTTGCTTAAATTAAGGAAGTTGTGTTCATACAACACTGCCTTTTCAAAAAGAACAGTTCTAAGGTCAGTGTAAATGGTACATGGCGTTCATCTTCCAAAACACTACAAAACGGACATTTGCGATCTTCTAAATGTAGATTTTCATACCTTCCAGTTTCTATGCGAATTGGGGCAACTCCACACCTAAATTTACTATATGCAGACCTATGTCTTATAGGTAAAATTAGGTTACAATATTCCTCAGTTCGAAAATCAGTTTTAAATGTACAATGTGTTCTTAATTTATTGCGACCTCTTCCGGATGTACCAGAAACGATAGTTATAGAGGAAGACCACTCTGCTACATATTTTACCATATCAGATTTTTCTACACTATCTACAAATGTGTGTTTAGATATGGGTACAGACAAATTACAAAATTCAACCAAATTATGATCTGCAAAATGCTTCTTGACGAAATAAAACCAGTTTTTGCAATTAGCAGATTTAATGTTTGCCCAGAGTGCAATACGTTTATTCAGTCTAGAATTGTTCGTATTAGCTAACCGTGTCCAAACTAATGCAATAGACTTCCATTGACGGACAGTAGGTGGAATCCAACCCATTTCTCCTGAGACCGCAGCATTAGGCGTGTATTTTCCAACACCCAGAAAAAATCTCATAGCTCGGTTTTGGACTGCATTTATACATGTAAATGTTTTAAAACCCCAGACTGAAGCACCATCAGCAATTACAGGCCAAACGGTTGAATCGTATAATTTGGTAAATACGTTATAAGGTACTCCACCTATCATTTTGCATTTAGCAATCAGTAAACCTAATGCACGACTTGCACTTTGAGCAACCATTTTAGCTGTAACATTTAGATATAGGTGCTCATGCAGCACAACCCCGAGGTAAGTATATCTATCAACAGTTGCCAACTGGTCATGTCCACACTTAAATAAATAATCAGATCTATTTTCACGTTCTGGACGAAAATGTATAATGTTACTTTTACCAATATTAATTGACATATCATTAAGACAACACCAATCGTATAGTGAGTTTAACAAGACTTGTAGATCTTGTGCGTTTTCAGCTAGTAAAACGATGTCATCAGCATATAGAAGTATACAGACAATCTCATCATCTATTTTAATACCAACATTAAGTGATTTTAAGTAAATTGCTAAATCATTAACGTAGATGTTAAACAATAACGGTGATAACATACAGCCTTGTCTCAGTCCACAATGAACATCAAACCATTCAGTTTTAAAATAATTGATTCTAACACATGAGGCGACAGATGAGTAGAGTGACTTAATGGCTAATAACATTTTACCAGAAACACCCGTTTCATTTAACCTTGTCCATAATTTAGACCTATTAATAAAGTCATATGCTTTACGAAAATCGATAAAAGCAGTAAAGGTAGATTTTCTGAGCTTCTTTCGTGTTTCAATTATATTTACCAAAGAAGAAATTTGATCCGAAGTACTACGTTTTTTCCGGAAGCCATTCTGCTCATCTGCTACAATGCCACTATCTTCTACCCACGAACTGAGTCTATTATTCAGAATATTACAGTATATCTTATACATTGTACATGCTAAAGCAATTCCTTTATATGACATAGGGTCTCTAGGATCAGCTGTTGTAGATTTTGGTATTGGGTTAATAATACACTGACTCCATATAGTAGGAACAATGCTATTTTCAAAACAAATATTATATAAGGCGTGCAAAAATATAACAGTAGTATCGTTCTTTAATACTTCAGAGCTGGAATTTCATCTATTCCGCAAGCTTTACCACGCTTTGCGTTATCTACAGCTTTCTTGACTTCTAATAGAGAAATAGACTCATTAAATGGTATGTCATCATTATTAAGATCAGGCTGAGTTGGCAGCGAATCATTTACATTTACTCTATCATGTCTATTAAACAGAGAACTGAAATCGTTTTTCCATTTATGTAAAACGTCATCAATACATGAGGAAGTAGAACCATCATCCAGAATTATTTGCATAGGTATTAATTTATTTTTACAGTGACCAACTCCAATCTTTCCAATTGACTGCCAACACTTAGATTGGTCAACATTACAATCTGTTAAAAGTTCATTTTGCATAGTAAACCAATACAATCGTTTGGCTTTTTGAACTTCCTGGTCAAATAGCTTACGGGCTTGTACATATTCTGCTTTAAATCTAACTTTGTCATTTCTATTACAACAATTCAGCCATTTACGTTCTACAATACATAATTTAGACCATAAATTTGTTAGATAACCACTCCACCAAGGTTTACCAGGTCTATGTTTTTTATTTTTACTGCTACTTACAATAGTTTTATAAGGAATGTCATTATACATGTTCTGTTTCAAAATTGTACACCATTCACTATATACAAGATTAATATCATTCTGAGTACGAAATCCCTGTTCCAACGTATCAATGACCTTATTGACTTGTACTAAGATTTCAGAACTACTCATGAAAGAATTATTAACATTTCCAAGGTCAAACTTATCGTAAGAATGATGCTCATGTACATCATATTCCTCTGTAAATGCGTTACTAACAATATTCCATGACAGCATTGAATGATCTGACATACTAGTTGGTGTTAACGAATGTAGATAACCAGAGGTATTTACTAGTTGTGACGTTAACGTAACCGAAAAGTCAGTCAGATTGCACATATTATCATGTGTAGTAATACAGTAATCAACTACGGATGACCCTTTCACAGAAACAGAAGTAAAATCATGTGATACTTGAGGAAGAGTGTCAAAAACAAATCAGAAATAGTGTTACTGAAATAGCAGCAAACAATGTAAGTGCAAATCCAAATACTCTTTGGGAATTTATTTAAGGTTGTATCAGAAATGTAACCATCATTTATTGTTCATGGAAAAAGAAGTTAAATAATAAAAATGAAAAAGAAATTGATGAACTAGAGCTACAATTAATAAATGATTACACAAACGAGAACATACGTAATTCAATTAAAAAGAATGAACTTGACCTTTTTATAAATAACAAATATTTGCCTCATAAACTAAGTATTTCAACTAATAAACAAACTTCGTATACGCATTTTGTTGACATAACAAAATTATGTAATAGAGGACAACTTCTATTTGGCTCAAATATACACGCCAAGCACATTGCTGCAAAACGTGGTAATAGCTTTTTGCGAGATGTAATTATCAATTGGACAAAAGTCAATTTCAAGGAAAATATTGTTATGCAAATGAGATATTATAGAACAGCTCGTTTATATAGGTAATAGAAAATACATTATTTTATAAGAATTGGTTTCAAAAGGGAATTAAATATATAGGTCATATATATATAATCGAATAACAAGACAATTTCATACTATTACAGAACTACAAAACATCTATGGAATAGACCGATCCGATTTTCTAAAATACCACATGCTAGTGTCAAATATTTCTAAAAAATGGAAAGAGAAATAAAAGAGAATAACCAAATGGATAGAAATTCAAAAACGTCGCCAGAGGAAATAAAACATACTAAAAGACCAACACAACTCATATACAAAAAACATTCCTAAAAACGTACAATAAAACTTCACAAAACAAGACCGAAACAAAAATGGAAAGCTATATTTGAATACCTGGGCCCGAGATTATAAATCTTTTCTCAGATCTCAATTTCAAGATCAAGAAACTTGATTGGTTGAGTTTGAGTTTTACACTCAGCTGAACCAATCAGAAGCTTGAGTCTGAGTTTGAGATTGGAGAACAGTTTTATAACCTTGGGACCAGGAATGGAAGAAAATATATAACATGCAATTTGTATGTACTATCGATACAAAATTACGAACATTCCAATATAAATATATGACACGAATATTACCTACTAATGAACTACTCTATAAATTAAAAATAAGAAACTCAACTTTATGTGAACTTTGCAATATGCATACAGATACATTAAAACATTTATTCTGGGACTGTTCTCATGTTCAACATTTTTGGTCGCGATTCAAAACATATTTGATAGACAAACATATAGAGTTTAATATAGATTATAAAACAGTTTCATTTGGTATTCAAAGTATAGAGCATCTTTCCTGCTATCTTACTTTCAAACCTAATGCCTTCTCTCTATATAAAAATTAATAAATGCATTTGTAGATATACTATATAAGTATGTAGTATCTATAGATTATTGTAAAATAACTGTAATTTATATTATATGTTTACATATGTAATAGTTAATGATATTATCCAAAAAAAATACAAATTACTACTGGTAGCTCAAAATAAATCTAATAAAAAACAAAACTATGTATTTGTGTAGTAGATATACGATTCTATTGCTTTGTGAATGTTGATGATATAATACCAGTACATGATCATATCTTCCTCCCACACCATGCTATACTTCTATAGCCAACTTCTGTAATGCTGAACGTGATGACATTATGTGTGCTAAAATTACAATTGAACACATCACATGTGAATCCATGCAGCAGCTATTGTGCAAAACCACAATTATTTGCACGAAATGTTTATTATTGTTATATATAAATAGTAATGTATTATATAAATACATTAAACTGTTTCTATATATGGCCAAGTGTTTACCATGTAATATATATATTTGTTTTATGCATAATCGTCTGCTATTATTTTCGCGCCTAAAAATTATCAGTCTCGCTTCGCGCGGGAAATGACTTAAGATTTTAGGCCTAATCTCAGTTTATCAAGGCCGTGGTTGCAGGTGTCCAGTTATGTAATATAAAGGCACCGAACTGGTTTGATGGTGTAATATTAGATAACATAACAGATGTTTTAGGAATAACAGATGTTTTAGGAATTGTTATATCATATAGACACTGATTCAATCGTGTATATAAGAAATGGATTTTATTAACTAAAATCAGATACACTAGAGCCTACCTCCAGGAGAGAGAAAGGGCGTGATCTCAATCTAGTATATAGAACATATAAACTGTTTTTATGATACTTAGATATTATGGACATTATAAGAATTATAACTTATAAAGATTTGTCGAATAATTAAAGTGTTCAGCCATAGAAGAAACAGAGAGTTTCGGCGAACCATATCGAAGGTGATTAAAAGTTAATCTAATCAGAAACATTGATTAGATTATAGTGATATTGAGTAATGACGGATTAGAGAGACTGGAATTAATTATACTGTGTAGCGCATAGTCGGCTCACACAATTGGATTGTTAAATAAGCTTTTAATGATACGATGTATATATATATAGATCACTGATTATATATATATGAATATCTCTGATGCCAATTTAAACAAGATATTATATAGAAGAAATGTAATACTGTGTTGTGTTATCATTAATACATATATTGAAGAAGAAACCCCCTAGACAACTCCAGCGAGTCTAAAATAGGATAGACCCTGGTAAGAGCCGTAGCAACTGAGACATATAATTACGAGAAGAAAAAGGAGAGTTTGCGACACTATGCTTTCACAAATTGAATCACTATTATGCTGTAGTAGCCTTTATGTAAAACATGTTTGGTGTTACTACAATGACAATACTATAATGCATTCTCCGATGAGAATCACCGCCAGTCATAGTGTTTTCATAAATGACCCAGTGTCATAAATTCTTACACGCAGTCTATTCGAATCAAGCACATGAATTTATTTTGATTCTTTTAATCACGCGATGATGAATTTTGTGTTAAGATACAATCTGACGAACGTCTGCATAACTAGTATGCGTCTTGGGTAATCAATTCATATATCATAACATACACCCATTAGGTCTGGAGTTCGAGCCCCGCTGGAGCCGTTACGATTATGTCCTTAGGCAAGGCATTTAAATTCCACGTTGCCTCTTCTCTCTCCCTCGTGGCGATGGATTCCATCAGGAATGAGGTCTCGAGAGTGATTTATATAAGTTGAAAGAACTTGTTTCGCAATCGAGCTAAAATAAATTTGTATAAACACCCGTGGGTTGCCGAGTACGTTTTCTCTTACTTTTGTCCAAATCGTCATTTTGACAATAACCAATTGTATGTATGTAATAAATCGCACAGTGCACACACATATTGAAAGAACAAGAGGTACGGGCAGTCCACACGCGCATTGTTCAGGCAACGGATGCCCATTCTTGTCTGATTATTCATTAAAGGTGTTATGGTAGCCAGCTTGTAAGGCCGGTGGTATTTCGGAGAAATGATAGAACAAATCTCATGCATATGTCGCGGACTTGTATTTTCAATTAATCTCATTTGCACTTCAAATAGACATGTTTGACAGTACATGGAAAAGGTTTTCAGAGTTCCCACTAAACTGTAATGAGGAATTATTGTAAAATTGGTCTTGTTATCCGTGATATAGCGGTTTTTGAAACGGGAATGGTCTGCTTTCTATTAGATATTTAGAGTCTTTAGTGGTTCTCTTTTATCAGTTTTACCCGTTTTCTTATAAGGCTTATTTGAACTGAGTAAGATTACAGGTATGACCTGTCCGTTACGATGACAGTGTTCGTAGCAAATTGAGAGAATGTAGGATTGGTAGTACTTCCGTTTATGATCCCTCTTTGTTGACAGAAAATATTTTCAATTACGTCACTGTTGATTCTTGCAGGTAATATGGATTTTCTGTTTATTTTCAGAATATGTTTGCAAAGTTATGTAAAGCAGACTATATACGACACTAATTTCTTTTCATTCTTTGCAGATGAAGCTCTTTCCGAATTCTGAACATAGTATTCCCAATCGTCAAACAAAGTCAGTGCTCCATTCAACTGTCACAAACGAATGTCTCCAACATCTGTAATAGGCTTTTTATCTCTAAACACTGCTACCATGTAGTACTCGTGGCTTTCAATAAGTTTATTGAATCATCCAGCGCACCGCCTGTATCTCCGAGTGACGGTTGAAATGACTGCATCAAATCATTGAGCATTTCGGTATCCAACACATCCCTAATTTAGTTCTCATTTTGGATTCCTGACTCAAGTAGAGGTGTTCATTTATAAGTATGTAATGGATTGGGAAGCTGTCTGTGTCTCTGTCCCACTTAAACGCATTGATCCAATGATTCCATAATATAGGCGTGTTATACAGCAGTTGACTTGTTCCTGAATTATTCTCACAACTCTTTAAGATGTTATATCTGATGCGCATGTGAATAATCCATTATAAATAGGACAGGGGCGTGGCTTGGAAACCAGATATTCTTTGTCGAATACAATTGGATAAAGGTGTAGAATCTGTGAAAAACATATTCATAAAGTCTCTGTTAGTTTGGGCACCGTCCATGGATACAAAACACACCTTGAAACCGTAAATGTTGAGATGTTATACAGTTTTCCAAAATAGAAAATGGAGATTCCCAGCTTTAGTTTGAGCTACTGGGAAACAGGCAAATGAGAAAAGAAAACTATTTAAACCCATATATATACACTGCAGAACATGAGTTGCGAATTATTGTTATGATTTCCCTGAGCACATTTGCTCGAAACAATCAGATTCCTCTCCCATATCAACACACCCCACTAACTTTACTACGAATCATACAGATAGAGATCTTCATGTATGCTTCATTTTTCCTGGGTATGTGATACTGTTATCAAATAATTAAGAAAATAGTTTTGAAATTAGATAATACATGTGATATGACATTGGCACCACACTAATAAATTTCGATAAATGTAATATTGCTAAAACATATCTTACTACAAGTGCACAGTGTTTGCAGTATATAAATTACGATTAATCCTGGGGGGAAATGTTGATAATGTCATTTTAAATATCATTGTAATGAATACAGAAAGAACACTTGTCTATAGAAGCAAAACATGTGCACGGGCTCTTCCATTTCTCTATATTGGGGATTCGTGCCGACAATGTGGTAAATTTAGACGACATAATCCTACAATAGCAAGCATATCCAATAGACAACACGTTCTCCAAACGAATGAACCAGGTGATGATCATCGTCCATCCTGTTAAACATCAAGCTATCCATTATTTTCTCTACTGTACTCTTTATTATTTTATCAAATGTACTATTTCAACCCGTGTCACAACAGTTGTTATCTATATACGTGTATTCGTATATGTCATGTAGTAAATTATCTGAATGTTTAAAGATCAGCGTAGTATTTGTATATCTCAGTAGCAACATTCTAATAAACCTGGTTGAAGTTGTTGTAAGAATGACAATATTGCTCAGTATATATGTTCTGGCGATTTCGGAACACATCACATATCTGTGCCACGTTCGGTCGTTTTGACGGATCTGAGCTCCAAGCCTTCTGTATGATTTCCATGACCTCTTTCTCTATGGTGTGAGCTTGTGGTACTTTCGGTACGAGACCTTCATCTCCTACACACCTTTTAAGCTCCTGATCTGTGAAATCGGAAAATGGTTCTTCCTCGAAAATTATTTCGAGGAAAATCAGCGATAGACCATAGACATCTGCAAGCATCATATCTTTGGCAGAAAGCAACTCGCCGTGGAGAATCTCCGGCGAGGAATAGCGAGGAGTGCCGATATTGTACACCAACTCGTCCGTGCTTGCAGACGACAGTGTGTAGTTTCTTTTAATTATACTAAGACCAAAGTCGGTGATCTTCACCTCGCAGATGTGATCCTCGATGTAATCCATTAGAATATTAGCGGACTTGAGGTCACAATGGGCGATTCTCTTGAAATGCAAATATTTCATTCCGTCACAGATCTGCTGGATAATCCCGATGCGCTCAAGCTCGGTAAAATTGATATCCTTTCTAATGTGGATGGCATCGTACAAGCTCATTTGCATATACTCCATAACGATACATGTATTCACAGTTGTCTCAACACAGGCGCCTATGAACTTGACAATATTCGGATGGTTGAGTGTGCAGAATGTCATCACCTCCTCGGCGAACTCTTTAATTCTTTTGCTCGAGATCTTCTCCTTCTGTATCCTCTTCACGGCAACAACGGTTTCGTTCCACTTCGCAAAGTATACTTCACCAAAACCTCCTCGGCCTATTTTTGTATGCAGTTTTATTTCAGCGAACGCTATCTTCTTACCCTGATAATCTTTAAGAACAGAGACGATTGTTTTTGGTGGTTTGTGTAAGTTATCCTGCCAAGCTATTTCTTCCTGTTGACGGTTGACCTGGTACATGGCCTGATCGAAGGCTTCAACCCAAGTCTCATCTGAATGACACAAACCAACCTCTGATCCGCTACCACGGTCCTCGAAGTCGAATTCCTTGAACTGAAACAACATAAATAATATATGAAGAGGCACAATAGAAGGAACCTTTTGATAAATAAATACAACTAACGCATAGAATGTGTTGTTTTCTTTGTAGAACAGGAAATCTCTATGACGTTTGTATGATTTTTCAATAGTGAATATTGATTAGTTTTTTATAAATACTATTTCTATCTATCAGCCCTATGCATCTTCATAAAACTGACAACGCCATATCTAGATTATCACCATTACATTTATCTCAGTGAAAATAAGAATTAATCTTAGAATCTTAGGAGCTGAACGGTTTCTGGCACGGTTTTGACATTTAGCTCTGCTTGAAGATACACGCTAAAGGAATACTATTGTATTTCTCGGTAATATTCATTGTTAAATTATTAGAATACCAATATCACTGGAGCTAGACAGATATAAGACGTGTGTGGATTTTTAGTCAATTTAGGCAATAACTCGGATGTTACTATGACAACCCCTACGAATAGTGCACGTGCACCACCGCACTATGGTGATACAGATTTCATGTAGGTTGCATGCAATTCCACCATTGGTTACTTAGAAGTGGAGCCTCCGTACGAACATATTTGCGTATTTTCAGTCAATCGAAGGACAATGACGCTATAGTATAGGGTGGCACTATGGGGCATGTCTATGGCACTATGGGGCATTTTACCGAGGTGGGTGGCAGTATGGGGCAACTTTTATTGAATATGGGGCATTTATACACATGCACATGTTTGACATGCCCCCATAGTTCCAACCCTAGTGACTACTAAAAATAACATAACACATAATAAATTTTTAATAAAAATAAAATTAAATAAAAAATTTAATAAAAATAAAATAAAAATTTTAATAAATAAAATAATTTTTTTAATAAATAAAATAAATTTTTTAATAAAATTTTTAATAAAATAAAATAATTTTTTTAATAAAAATAAAATAAAATTTTTAATAAAAATAAAATAAAATTTTTAATAAAGTAATTTTTTTAATAAATAAAATAAATTTTTAATAAAATTTTTAATAAAATAAAATAATATTTTTAATAAAAATAAAAAATTTAATAAATAAAATGATTTTTTCAATATAATATTTTTGGCACTATGGGGCACTTTTTAATAATTTATAGGGCACTTTTGCTGTGGATGACAGTATGGGCCGTTTTGGGTTACATGGCCCATAGTTCCACCCTAGTGACTACTAAATATAACATAACACATAATAAATTTCAATATAATTTTTTTATTTTCTAATAATAACTAATAATTAACTAAGATACAACTAACAATTTTTATTCCTAATAAAATATCTAACATGCATGAATAATTCTCCAAATTGATTCTGACCCTTCCAATTAGCTTGTATTGTAGCATTTTTATTCCACATATTTAAACCAATACCCCAAATACAGTCTCTGGGGTTAGCCTCAGCAAGAATTTTATTATTAGTATTTAATAAAATTCTTTTTAAGTGTTCATTTTGGTTATATTTTAACCAATTTGCTTCAAAAAGTACATCTGTTGAATCGTTTGTCCATTGTACTACATCAAAGTTTGTAGATCTTGAGCGTCCTAGATGCTTGATCTCATATGGATTAGTACAATTAAGTATCTTCGCTGCGATATTATGTTCCTGGCATTGTAGCATGTTTTTATGTTGAAAATATTGTTCAGTACATATATATTTCACACCATCACTATCTATAAAGTCTGCAGGATAAAAGTTACTGAAAACACTGTTTTGTCCATAAAATAATACCATATCATGTGTTATTCTGTTCTCCATAATATGGTTAATACTGTCTTTCTAAATGATGGTATAGTAATACACCGCATACATTTATATAATCACCATCCTCTGGAGTTATTTTTGTCTTCTCTAAATAGTTATTATATATTATAGACCAATCATCTATACCAAGTGTTTCTTTTAACACAGCTTCTATATCTCTATGTTTAACAACCGCAATATGTTTGTTATATAAATAATGTTTAATAACACTTTCCATATCTATATATGTACCCAAATGTAAATGTACATTTGACAACATATTACCAAAATTCTCCTCTTTTGGTATTCTCTTTCGTGTTATTTCATCATTAATCATATCAATCAACACCTCCTGGGGGATGTTTTATTGAATATGGGGGATTTTACCGAGGTGGGTGGCAGTATGGGGATTTTTTTATGGCGCTATGGGGATTTATACACATGCACATGTTTGACATGCCCCCATAGTTCCACCCCTAATGACTACTAAAAATAACATAACCCATAATAAATGTTCAATTTTTTTATTTACTAATAACTAATTAACTAATAACTAAAGCATTAGTAACATACATGTTAATTTGAATACATGTTAATTTAAAGTTTTTTCACATTTACAACCTTGGTTATAATTAACATAAACAGTGTCTAGTTCCTTCATCAATATACCATGTTCATATAATTTTCCATAATGTTTATCAAACCAAGTTTTAATAATAATGTCATTTTTATACAAATATTCATTATTTGTATAGAACATATTTTTTAGTAATTGTTTTAAATCAATACCTCTAACTAACATATCAAGTGCAAATAAACAAAATACACCACACATAACACTATATGTGCTTTGAATTCTAATACAATTTTTTTGTCCATTTTTTACAATTTTTGTTCATAAAGTTCACAATTTCTTCTTTTATATGTTGTGTATTTCCATAAGAATCGAAATAAAATCCAATGTCCTCCATGAAATATATTAACACCCAATGTTTTCCTGGTTGGTTTGAATCATCTGTGTTTACAATATATGTTTTTTTTGTATATTGTTCCATAGCTAGTTCATCTTTTGCGCACACAATTCCATTTAAATGTTTTAATATAGTAGATTTGTCCAATAAATATTGTAGTGAATATGTATCCATTGTTAATAATCTGTAATCACTTCTCTGATACTGTTAATTTCTATTTGATTATCATATTCAGCATATATAATAACGTTCATAGGATCTGCTAGTGCTTCACTAAATCCCAATTCAATTCGTAGGTTGCCTGTTTTTATAGGGTGTAGATGTCCTTCTTCACTTCCTTGATCGGCTGTTAAATCAAATCCCCACAATGTATGTCCATTTTCATATTCTTTTAGTGGAAATCCAAATGAATCATCATGCATATTAGCACCCATAGCATTCAATAGTGTGAAATATGATTGTAAAGTTTTTTTATTTGTATCACTAGTAAAATCAGGTTCTAGTGTTTTATTATGAATACTTTTACCATCTAAACTAATATCTATTTTAGATATTTTAAAATGTTGAAAATTAAATGGGTTTGTGGTTGGATTTCCATTCATATCAGAATTTTTAACCATTCCTATAAAAATTCGTTTAGGCATTTGACCTAAAAAGGTATAATCATCAATTTTAGATTGTAAACCTGCTGTAATTGTAAATGTTTTATTACAGCTCTTCTAATTGGTATTTTCATATTACTTTTGTGAATATTTTGATATAAATTATTAGCTACAGTAGGAGCTAGTGTTACAGTTCTAACATTATAAGCAGCTTCTAGGATATCTATTTTACCCTTAGCATCTGACCCCATCAAACAAAAATCGGTAGTAGCTCTATTTAGTTTAAGTCTTATATCTATTCCATTAGGTAGATATTTTTCTTGTAAAAATAAATCAAGATGTATTTTCCCACACATTTCTAAATTTTTCTTAGTAATTTTTAGTTTTCTATCTAACCAACCCCCACCTCCATTAGCTTTTGTATTTTTTGTAACATCGCTTGCTTTGTCTAATCTAAACAATTCTAAATCATTTAGTATGCTAATTTTATTTTGAGCTGATGTCCCTAGTAAATTTTCAAAATAAGCTTTGTACCCATATTTATCTGTACATGGAATTAATTTATTATTCAAGTATAAATCAATACTGGTAAATAAACTATGAAAAAAATTGTTAATTGTAGATAAATTAGTATCATCCTCAATATCAGACCCATCCTCTTTTGTAATTTTTAATCTTAATCTTAAATATGACTGATTAACATCAGTCCATTTTTGTGTTTGTGCAGGAATCATAAATTCTATAGGACCGTCATTATTTCTAGGGTTAACAATTGGATAATGTTCTGTCCATTGTCCTTCTACCATAGAAGCCATGGTAGGAGGTACACTATTAACATCTAATTCACTCTTACTACAACCACATGAACCATGTTCCATCATATTTAATCAAATATATCTAATGCTCTTTTATTAACCTTACTTCTTCGTATCTTTTTTTTCAAATGAAATTTTTCTTATGTCCATTTGATTTTATAGTTTTTTTCTTAGATGATTTTTTGTTTGTTTTTCTTCCTTGAATAGAATTATCTAAACCAGATAATAGATTTCTACTTATTTTTTTAATTGTTTGTAACCCTCTATCCCCTACAACCTGCTTTACATTTTTTCCATGAATAATATCTGTAAATGCTCCAATACTTTCATCTACCCCATCATGTTTAAGTGTATTTAAAATATTTTTACCTATTGGTTCTAATAGAGGTATTGTTTTTTTGGTTATACCTTTTATTATACTTCCTACTCCATATCCATATTGTTTTCCTCGACCTCTATATACAGGCAACATTAGAATTTTTTAAAATGCAGCTTTACAATTGTAAGACCTTTCATAAAATGAACCTCTTCACCAGTGTCGCCTCTTATTAATATAGTAAGTTCATCAAAATTAGATTTACTTACAGGTAAATAATGGTAATTTTTAAATTCTAAATGATTATTATTATTAACAATAGATGTTTGATATTCAATAATTCTTAATAATTGACTTTCTGTATGGCCTACTATTGTGTGTTCTACTATATCACTATAAATAAACAAATTATTAAAATTTATATTTAAGTCTACATTATATTTAAAAATATCCTCTCTATTATTTTTAAAAAAAATACCGTAGTTTTTTACATTAAGATTATCTAAACTTCCACCAAATTTTGCAATGATGTCTTTATGAAAAATTAATCCAATATGATTATTATCATTCGATTTTAAAAATATTCTTTTTGTATTATGATTATAAACTAATTTTATAACAACACCTGTTTTAGTAGTTTTATAAACATCATAATCTAAAGTTAATAAAGCCTTTGCGAAATATTTGTCTATTTGACTATTAATTACCTATAATAAATGGTCGATATGTGTATAACCGCCATTGGGTATATTACAATTAAATGAAAAAATATTATTAGAATATTTACCCAAAAATGGTTCTCGATCCTTCAAATATACACGCATGCTTGTTTTATTTAGTGCTTTTTCCATTAAAGATACATATTGAAAATCAGGACGAATTGTATCCTCTAGCCAAACAGTTTCATGTTTAGAATTAATTGATTTTGTTTTAATATTTCTTACTGCTAAATAAAAAGAATCATTTGTGGCATTTATGTTAATTACATGTGATGGTATAATTAGTTCAACTAATGCAACTTTCCATTCTTCTTTTTTTAAATTAATTGTTTTAGCTAATTTAGTTGTAAAATCACTTTTATTTGTTGAACGTTCTGCTTTATCACTTATTAATGTTACATAAAAAGAATTTGTAATATTCATATTTGTTTCCTTTGTCTAAAATGTAATGTTAATATTGTCTTACCACTAACAAAGTTAATAGAGGTGCCTGATTCTCCTGTTATATATATTTTTATTTCATCAAAAATAGATTTTGATATTGATAAATAATGTTTGTGTACAAATTCTCTATGCACCTGAAATGATTTTCTTTTATTTTCAAATGGTACTATTCTTAAAATAGGACTTTCTAGACCTCCTAATAAACTATAATCTATTATATCGGAATAAATAAATAATTGATTTGAACCTATATTTAAATCAGATGCAAAAGGAAAAGAATCTAGATCATTATTATCATAAATAATACGATTATTGTTTTTATCTCCACCTATTTTTTCAAATAAAGAATCTGAAAATAAAAGACCTATATTACCTAGAGGTTTATCCTTAACATTTACAATATAATTAATTTCAGGTCTTTTACTAGATTTTGATAATGATATAGATAAACTTATTTCATTATTAGAAATACTATACTTTAAACATTTTTGTAAAGAATTATTAATTTCATATACAACATGACCAATTCCTGAATATACACCTGGTTTTATACTACATTTCATTTTATGAAGTCCATTATCATATGTATAATTAGAACTAGTAACTATGAATATAAAGTTTCCTAATATATCATCAGTAGTAACATAGTAAAAAACCGAATCTTCTTTATTTATGTTTATAATTTGTGATGGATGAATTAATTCAACTAAAGCTACTTCCCAATTTTCTTTTTTTATATTTATTGATTTAGGTAATTTTGTTGTAAAATTATGTAATGTATTATTTGGAAATGTTTCATATGAAGAATCACTAAGTAAAGTTACATAAAAAGAATACATTTTTTCTTATCGAATTTTAAATTTGGAGATGGTAATATATATCCTAATGAACTACTTAATAATATTATCCATAAATCTTTGTTTGTATTTTGTAGACTTAATTGGATGATAGCTGCTATAATAATGAAATAAATCACAATGATTTGGGAAATAAATATTAATGTATTTTTTGGTTTTCTGTCACAAAATGGTATTGTAATATTTGATTCATCGGACGACATTATATTAAATTTGTTTCTGGAATCCAAGAATTAAATGTTTTTGGATACCCTTTCCAATGTACATTTATTTCTTTTATTTTCTTACCGTTTATTATCCGTGTACGTTTTCCAACAACTGAATCAATATCATAAATTTTATTGTCTTTTATTGTTTGAATTTCTTGTAAATAAAATGACCCTTTTATTATATCATTATTTAAATCCTTTATTTTCACTGATACAGGATTTGAATTATTAATTTTATAAACTTTAAATAATTCAGTTGTCCAATTAGGTAAATAACCTTTATCAAATGTTTTTTTTAGTTTTATTAATTCTAACTAAATCGTTAATTTCTATTTTATTTGTTTTTATTTCTTTTTTAATATTATCACCAAATAAGATATCGGTTATTTCTGGTTCATTTTTTTCTGTAACAAGTACAGGAGATGTTTGAATACTTCTATGAAAGCTATGATTATAAGCATAAACTATATCATTTAATTTATTTATATATTTTCTAGTTTTATTATGTGTGAAAAACTTCCACATTCTATTCTTTAAAGTGCGTTGAAAACGTTCAACAATACTAGCTTTTGTTTCCGGGTTTTCAGTTGTAAAAAAATAAATGTTATTATTTTTTAAAAATGTTTGAAATATTTTATTTTTAAATTCCGAACCTTTATCTGTTTGTAATGATTTAGGAATTCTTTTAGATTTATTTAAAATAGTTTGAAATGCTTTAATCATTGTATCTCCACTTTTATTTTTAATAGGTATTACCCATGCATATTTAGAAAAAACATCTATAACACATAATAGATATCTAAAATTATTATTAAATTTGCTATATTTTTGTAAATCTGCTAAATCAGCTTGCCATTGATAATCAATAACTCCTGAAATGGTTTTTCTTCTTTTAAAGTTTCTTATTATAGGTTTATGTAATGTATAAGTATTTTGTTTTTGTAACCAATTCTTTACTATATTTAACGAAACATATTTACCTATATTTTTATATTTTTTAATTGTTTGATATAATTTATTTATACCTGAAAAACTTGAGGGGTGTTTAGGATTATAATAGATATTTTTTAAAGTATTCTCAATTTTTTTTAATAATCCTGCTTTTAATAGTTTTCCCATTTTTGTTTCCCTTTTTTATTTCTACCTTTTTTTTAATACCTGATGTTGAAGGTTTTATACCTGATGTTGAAGGTGTTGATGGTGTAGGTGGAAAAGAAAAACTTGAATCTACTATATTACTTGTGTCAAAAAATTCATCATCATCATCACTATCATAACCTTTTTGCATTGATGTCCAACGTTGTTTGTTGCCTATATATTCTGTTGGTATATTAATATCTTTTAAAATTTTAGAAAAATAATTCCAACCAGTAGGGGGTTTGTATGATTGTTTTCTTTGTCTAATTACATCATTAACTAAATCTATTATATTTGAACCTGCAATTGTTTTACCATTAATTTCTAAAACACCTTTTTCATCCCATTTTATATTTGGATCTTGTTTTAAACGTTCTAATAATAATGTACCTTTATGTTGCATAGTTTTAGGAATACTTTCAATAATAGCATCATTAATTCCATGTACATGTTTTGGTTTAGTATTTTCAGAAATATTAACTGGTGGAGGTGATGATATAGCTTTAGTATGGGATAATTTACATTTATGTAATGTTTCACCAAATAATCTTGATTTATCTGATTCATTTAAATCATCTCGTTTTAAAATATCCCCCATTTCAGATTGTAAATTTGATGTTTTACTAATATCAGGATTAACTGGTAAAGTAGGTCTATGCTGAGTTTTCCATTGATTCATTTCTTCTAATGTTTTCATCGGTACAATAACCATTTTTTTCATATTTCTTTTAAAATAGGTTTAATAATAGTTCCTAATAATGAAAGTAAATCACTATTATTTTTATTATTTAATATTTTTTTCTTTTGTTTAATACTTATTTTATGGTCAGCTAATTTCCGTATGTGTTTACTATGAGCTTTCAACTGAGATGTATGACCATTTGACATGGTTACATTACCCTTTAAAACATTTTTACAACATTCACATATACTATTAATAAGTTCATTTGGTGCATGTACAATTATATTTCTTCTAAATTTCTGAGGTGCATTTGACAATGCTATTAACATTTCCCCATTTTTTTTAATTAATGGTACTTTATTAGATTTAACCATTATAACAAACTAAAGTTTGTTAATTAAACCTCCAAGTGATTTTTCTATAACTGATGCTAACATTGAACCTAGAATCAACAATGGCATAGCAGCACCACCCCCAACTTGATTCCTTTTTCGCCCTCTTCTACTACGTCTTCGACTTCTTCCACCCCCTCTTTGTACTCTTTTGATAGTAATATTATTACGTCTTCTTCTTTTAACTCTTCTCGATTTTCTTCCAGCCATACCTTTCAGTAGTTTAAGTGTAACTGATTTGATATAACAAAAATCCAATGTATTTATACCTTAATTAATATACTTTTTAATCAATTTTTTATTTTTTTTATTTGTCTTTTCCAGTTTATTTTTAAATTTTAATGTTTTTTTACTCATTTTTTTATTTGGGATTACAAATGATACTTTTTTCTTTTTTGGTGTTGTGTTTAAAGGTTGAAAACGTGATATTATAGGGGTAGGAGATCGAGGAGTGTCATATACAAACGACATATCACTAATTGGTGTAGAAGTTCTACTTGGATGAAAAAATGATAAATCATCCGATATTTCAGGACTTCCTAATAAAGCCTTTAGGTCTACTTTTGTAGCTGTAAATGGAAATGTACTAGTATCATTATTATCCATATATAATCCAGATATATTTGAAAAATCATTTATGTTTGGAAGATTATTTATAGATGGGGTCTCTCCAACAAGTTGATAATGTGGTGCTAAAGGTAAATGTATTGGAGTACTATTAATACTATTATTAATACTGTTATTAATAAATGTATCGCTATCAGGTATATTGTTTTTTTCTATGGATGTTAATAATTTTGATACATTATTTTGAGATAATGAAGGTAATATAGGTGATGGAGTTCTAGATTTTAAATTTTGATTATCTAAAATAAATGAATTTTCTGATATTAAATCTGATAAATTTTGGGTTTGATTTTGATGATTTATATTTATAACAGGAGTACCTAATATTTTTCTAAGTAATGGATAACTAGTAGGGTTTTGTTTATTTAATATTTTATTTTTTAATCTTAGTTTTAAATTTGCTTGACGATCGCTATTTAAAATGGTTTTTCTTAAAAGATTCATATTTTTACCTATTGGTTTTTTTGTCACTGGCGATTTTTTAGTTTGTTTCCTAGGTTGTTTTTTAACTACTTGTTTTTGTTTACCAGATGATTGTTTTCTAGGTTGTTTTTTTTTACTAGCATTTCTATTAGGAGAATTTGTAGGAGATTTAAAACTTCTAATCATTTTTTTACCATCCCATTTTATTAGTGTTTTTATTAAACCACCACCCAAAAAACCCATACCTCCAGGAGTTAAAATTAATTCTCTCTTTTTATCTAAACTTACATTATCATCAACAATTTGTTCGAGGATATGTTTATTTTATCCATAAATTTTTGTGTAGGTTTAGGTAATTTAATTT
>CM026404.1:24945198-25013565 GCA_014843695.1 Archivesica marissinica
CATTGAATGGTACAAGTACATAGTGACATTGGAATGGAACAAGTACATAGTGACATTGGAATGGACAAACAACAACAAACAAACAAAAACAAACAAACAACAAGTACATAGTGACATTGGAAAGGTACAAGTACATAGAGTCATTGGAATGGAACAAATACATAGTGACATTAGAATGGTACAAATACATAGTGCCATTGGAATGGTACAAGTGCATAGTGTCATTGGAATGGTACATGTACATAATGTCATTGGAATGTAACAATTACATAGAGACATTGGAATGGAACAAGTACATAGTGTCATTGGAATGGAACAAGTACATAATGTCATTAGAATGGAACAAGTACATAGTGACATTGGAATGGAACAAGTTCATAGTGACATTGGAATGGTACAAGTACATATTGACATTAGAATGGAACAAGTACACAGAGACATGAACTGGAACAAGTACATAGTGTCATTGGAATGGGACAAGTACATAGTGACATTGGAATGGAACAAGTACATAGTGACATTGGAATGGAACAAGTACATAGTGACATTAGAATGGAACAAGTACATAGTGTCATTAGAATGGACCAATTACATAATGTCATTGGAATGGAACAAGTACATAGTGACATTAGAATGGAACAAGTACATAGAGTCATTGGAAGGGTACAAGTACATAATGTCATTGGAATGGAACAAGTACATAGAGACATTGGAATGGAACAAGTACATAGTGACATTGGAATGGAACAAGTACATAGAGTCATTGGAATGGAACAAGTACATAGAGTCATTGGAATGGAACAAGAACATAGAGTCATTGGAATGGAACAAGTACATAGTGTCATTGGAATGGAACAAGTACATAGAGACATTGGAATGGAACAAGTACAAGTGTCATTGGGATGGAACAAGTACATAGTGACATTGGAATGGAACAAGTACATAGTGACATTGGAATGGAACAAGTACATAGAGACATTTGAATGGAACAAGTACATAGAGTCATTGGAATGGAACAAGAACATAAAAACAAACAACAAAAAAACAAAACAAAAAAACAGTGTCATTGGAATGGAACAAGTACATAGTGTCATTGGAATGGAACAAGTACATAGTGTCATTGGAATGGAACAAGTACATAGTGACATTGGAATGGAACAAGTACATAGTGACATTGGAATGGTACAAGTACATAATGTCATTAATGGTACAAGTACATAATGTCATTGGAATGGTACAAGTACATAGTGTCATTGATACAAGTACATACTGTCATTGGAATGGTACAAGTACATAGTGTCATTGGAATGGAACAAGTACATAGTGGCATTGGAATGGTACAAGTACATAGTGTCATTGGAATGGAACAAGTACATAGTGACATTGGAATGGAACAAGTATATAGTGTCATTGGAATGGAACAAGTACATAATGACATTGAATAACAAGTACATAATGTCATTGGAATGGAACAAGTACATAGTGTCATTGTACAAGTACATAATGTCATTGGAATGGACAAGTACATAGTGTCATTGGAATGGAACAAGTACATAGTGTCATTGGAATGGTACAAGTACATAGTGTCATTGGAATGGTACAAGTACATAGTGTCATTGGAATGGTACAAGTACATAGTTCTTGGAATGGTACAAGTACATAGTGTCATTGGAATGGAACAAGTACATAGTGACATTGGAATGGAACAAGTACATAGTGTCATTGGAATGGAACAAGTACATAGTGACATTGGAATGGAACAAGTACATAATAACATTGGAATGGAACAAGTACATAGTGACATTGGAATGGTACAAGTACATAGTGTCATTGGAATGGAACAAGTACATAGAGTCATGGAAGTGCAAGTACATAGTGTCATTGGAATGGAACAAGTACATAGTGTCATTGGAATGGAACAAATACATAGTGTCATTGGAATGGAACAAGTACATAGTGACATTGGAATGGTACAAGTACATAGAGTCATTGGAATGGTACAAGTACATAATGTCATTGTACAAGTACATAATGTAATTGGAATGGTACAAGTACATAGTGGCATTGTACAAGTACATACTGTCATTGGAATGGAACAAGTACATAGTGTCATTGGAATGGAACAAGTATATAGTGTCATTGGAATGGAACAAGTACATAGTGACATTGGAATGGAACAAGTACATAGTGACATTGGAATGGTACAAGTACATAGAGTCATTGGAATGGTACAAGTACATATTGTCATTGGAATGGTACAAGTACATAATGTCATTGGAATGGTACAAGTACATAGTGTCATTGGAATGGTACAAGTACATAATGTCTTTGGAATGGAACAAGTACATAGAGTCATTGGAATGGAACAAGTACATAGTGACATTGGAATGGAATAAGTATATAATAATATTGGAATGGAACAAGTACATAATGTCATTGGAATGGTACAAGTACATAGAGTCATAGGAATGGTACAAGTACATAGTGTCATTAAGTACAAGTACATAGTGTCATTGGAATGGAACAAGTACATAGTGTCATTGGAATGGAACAAGTACATAGTGACATTGGAATGATACAAGTACATAGTGACATTGGAATGGAACAAGTACATAGTGACATTGGAATGGAACAAGTACATACTGTCATTGGAATGGAACAAGTACATAGTGTCATTGGACTGGAACAAGTACATAGTGACATTGGAATGGTACAAGTACATAGAGTCATTGGAATGGTGCAAGTACATAGTGTCATTGGAATGGAACAAGTACATAGAGTCATTGGAATGGTGCAAGTACATAGTGTCATTGGAATGGTGCAAGTACATAGTGTCATTGGAATGGAACAAGTATATAGTGTCATTGGAATGGTACAAGTACATAGAGTCATTGGAATGGTACAAGTACATAATGTCATTGTACAAGTACATAATGTAATTGGAATGGTACAAGTACATAGTGTCATTATACAAGTACATAATGTCATTGGAATGGTACAAGTACATAGTGTCATTGGAATGGAACAAGTATATAGTGCCATTGTACAAGTACATAATGTCATTGGAATGGTACAAGTACATAATGTCATTGGAATGGTACAAGTACATAGTGTCATTGTACAAGTACATAATGTCATTGGAATGGTACAAGTACATAGTGTCATTGGAATGGAACAAGTACATAGTGGCATTGGAATGGTACAAGTACATAGTGCCATTGGAATTGTACAAGTACATAATGTCATTGGAATGGAACAAGTACATAGTGTCATTGGAATGGAACAAGTATATAATAACATTGGAATCGAACAAGTACATAGTGACATTGGAATGGAACAAGTATATAGTGTCATTGGAATGGAACAAGTACATAGTGACATTGGAATGGAACATGTATATAGTGACATTGGAATGGTACAAGTACATATAGTCATTGGAATGGTACAAGTGCATATTGTCATTGGAATGGTACAAGTACATAGTGCCATTGGAATGGTACAAGTGCATAGTGTCATTGGAATGGTACAAGTACATAATGTCTTTGGAATGGAACAAGTACATAGAGTCATTGGAATGGAACAAGTACATAGTGACATTGGAATGGAATAAGTATATAATAACATTGGAATGGAACAAGTACATAGTGACATTGGAATGGTACAAGTACATAATGTCATTGGAATGGTACAAGTACATAGAGTCATTGGAATGGTGCAAGTACATAGTGTCATTGGAAAGGTGCAAGTACATAGTGTCATTGGAATGGAACACGTATATAGTGTCATTGGAATGGAACAAGTACATAGTGACATTGGAATGGAACAAGTACATAGTGACATTGGAATGGTACAGGTACATAGAGTCATTGGAATGGTACAAGTACATAATGTCATTGTACAAGTACATAATGTAATTGGAATGGTACAAGTACATAGTGGCATTGTACAAGTACATACTGTCATTGGAATGGTACAAGTACATAGTGTCATTGGAATGGAACAAGTACATAGTGGCATCGGAATGGTACAAGTACATAGTGTCATTGGAATGGAACAAGTACATAGTGTCATTGGAATGGAACAAGTACATAGAGTCATTGGAATGGTACAAGTACATAGTGTCATTGGAATGGTACAAGTACATAGTGTCATTGGAATGGAACAAGTATATAGTGTCATTGGAATGGTACAAGTACATAGAGTCATTGGAATGGTACAAGTACATAATGTCATTGTACAAGTACATAATGTAATTGGAATGGTACAAGTACATAGTGTCATTATACAAGTACATAATGTCATTGGAATGGTACAAGTACATAGTGTCATTGGAATGGAACAAGTATATAGTGCCATTGTACAAGTACATAATGTCATTGGAATGGTACAAGTACATAATGTCATTGGAATGGTACAAGTACATAGTGTCATTATACAAGTACATAATGTCATTGGAATGGTACAAGTACATAGTGTCATTGGAATGGAACAAGTACATAGTGGCATTGGAATGGTACAAGTACATAGTGCCATTGGAATTGTACAAGTACATAATGTCATTGGAATGGAACAAGTACATAGTGTCATTGGAATGGAACAAGTATATAATAACATTGGAATCGAACAAGTACATAGTGACATTGGAATGGAACAAGTATATAGTGTCATTGGAATGGAACAAGTACATAGTGACATTGGAATGGAACATGTATATAGTGACATTGGAATGGTACAAGTACATATAGTCATTGGAATGGTACAAGTGCATATTGTCATTGGAATGGTACAAGTACATAGTGCCATTGGAATGGTACAAGTGCATAGTGTCATTGGAATGGTACAAGTACATAATGTCTTTGGAATGGAACAAGTACATAGAGTCATTGGAATGGAACAAGTACATAGTGACATTGGAATGGAACAAGTACATAATAACATTGGAATGGAACAAGTACATAGTGACATTGGAATGGTACAAGTACATAATGTCATTGGAATGGTACAAGTACATAGAGTCATTGGAATGGTGCAAGTACATAGTGTCATTGGAATGGAACACGTATATAGTGTCATTGGAATGGAACAAGTACATAGTGACATTGGAATGGAACAAGTACATAGTGACATTGGAATGGTACAAGTACATAGAGTCATTGGAATGGTACAAGTACATAATGTCATTGTACAAGTACATAATGTAATTGGAATGGTACAAGTACATAGTGGCATTGTACAAGTACATACTGTCATTGGAATGGTACAAGTACATAGTGTCATTGGAATGGAACAAGTACATAGTGGCATCGGAATGGTACAAGTACATAGTGTCATTGGAATGGAACAAGTACATAGTGACATTGGAATGGAACAAGTATATAGTGTCATTGGAATGGTACAAGTACATAATGTCATTGGAATGGTACAAGTACATAGTGTCATTGTACAAGTACATAATGTCATTGAATGGTACAAGTACATAGTGTCATTGGAATGGTACAAGTACATAAAGTCATTGGAATGGTACAAGTACATAGTGTCATTGTACAAGTACATAATGTAATTGGAATGGTACAAGTACATAGTGTCATTGTACAAGTACATACTGTCATTGGAATGGTACAAGTACATAGTGTCATTGGAATGGAACAAGTACATAGTGGCATCGGAATGGTACAAGTACATAGTGTCATTGGAATGGAACAAGTACATAGTGACATACACATTGGAATGGTACAAGTACATAATGTCATTGTACAAGTACATAATGTCATTGGAATGGTACAAGTACATAGTGTCATTGTACAGGTACATAATGTCATTGGAATGGAACAAGTACATAGAGACATTGGAATGGAACAAGTACATATTGTCATTGGAATGGAACAAGTACATTGTGACATTGGAATGGAACAAGTACATAATGTCATTGGAATGGAACAAGTACATAGTGACATTGGAATGGTACAAGTACATATTGACATTAGAATCGAACACGTACACAGAGATATGAACTGGAACAAGTACATAGTGTCATTGGAATGGGACAAGTACATAGTGACATTGGAATGGAACAAGTACATAGTGACATTGGAATGGAACAAGTACATAGAGACATTGAACTGGAACAAGTACATAGTGTCATTGGAATGGAACAAGTACATAGTGACATTGGAATGGAACAAGTACATAGTGACATTGGAATGGAACAAGTACATAGTGACATTAGAATAGAACAAGTACATAGTGTCATTAGAATGGACCAATTACATAATGACATTGGAATGGAACAAGTACATAGTGACATTATAATGGAACAAGTACATAGTGTCATTGGAATGGAACAAGTACTTAGCGTCATTGGAATGGAACAAGTACATAGTGTCATTGGAATGGAACAAGAACATAGTGACATTGGAATGGAACAAGTACATAGTGGCCTTGTAATGGAACAGGTACATAGTGACATTGGAATGGAACAAGTACATAGTGACATTGGTATGGAACAAGTACATAGTGACATTGGAATGGAACAAGTACATAGTGACATTGGAATGGAACAAGTACATAGAGTCATCGGAATGGAACAAGTACATAGAGTCATTGGAATGGAACAAGAACATAGAGTCATTGGATTGGAACAAGTACATAGTGTCATTGGAATGGAACAAGTACATAGAGACTTTGGAATGGAAGAAGTACAGTGTCATTGGGATGGAACAAGTACATAGTGACATTGGAATGGAACAGGTACATAGTGTCATTGGAATGGAACAAGTACATAGAGACATTGGAATGGAACAAGTACATAGTGACATTGGAATGGTACAAGTACATAGTGACATTAGAATGGAACAAGTACAGTGTCATTGGAATGGTACAAGTACATAGTGACATTGGAATGGAACAAGTACATAGTGACATTGGAATGGTACAAGTACATAGTGTCATTGGAATGGAACAAGTACATAGTGACATTGGAATGGAACAAGTACATAGTGTCATTGGAATGGTACAAGTACATAGTGTCATTGGAATGGAACAAGTACATAGTGTCATTGGAATGGAACAAGTACATAGTGTCATTGGAATGGAACAAGTACATAGTGTCATTGGAATGGAACAAGTACATAGTGTCATTGGAATGGAACAAGTACATAGTGACATTGGAATGGAACAAGTACATAGTGACATTGGAATGGTACAAGTACATATTGTCATTGGAATGGTACAAGTACATAGTGTCATTGGAATGGTACAAGTACATAGTGTCATTGGAATGGTACAAGTACATAGTGTCATTGGAATGGTACAAGTACATAGTGTCATTGGAATGGAACAAGTACATAGAGTCATTGGAATGGAACAAGTACATAGTGACATTGGAATGGAACAAGTACATAATAACATTGGAATGGAACAAGTACATAGTGACATTGGAATGGTACAAGTACATAGTGTCATTGGAATGGTACAAGTACATAGAGTCATTGGAATGGTACAAGTACATAGTGTCATTGGAATGGAACAAGTACATAGTGTCATTGGAATGGAACAAGTACATAGTGACATTGGAATGGAACAAGTACATAGTGACATTGGAATGGTACAAGTACATAGAGTCATTGGAATGGTACAAGTACATAATGTCATTGTACAAGTACATAATGTAATTGGAATGGTACAAGTACATAGTGGCATTGTACAAGTACATACTGTCATTGGAATGGAACAAGTACATAGTGACATTGGAATGGAACAAGTACATACTGTCATTGGAATGGAACAAATACATAGTGTCATTGGAATGGAACAAGTACATAGTGACATTGGAATGGTACAAGTACATAGAGTCATTGGAATGGTACAAGTACATAGTGTCATTGGAATGGTACAAGTACATAGTGTCATTGGAATGGAACAAGTACATAGTGTCATTGGAATGGAACAAGTACATAGTGACATTGGAATGGAACAAGTACATAGTGACATTGGAATGGTACAAGTACATAGAGTCATTGGAATGGAACAAGTACATAATGTCATTGTACAAGTACATAATGTCATTGGAATGGTACATGTACATAGTGTCATTGTACAAGTACATACTGACCTTGGAATGGTACAAGTACATAGTGTCATTGGAATGGAACAAGTACATAGTGGCATCGGAATGGTACAAGTACATAGTGTCATTGGAATGGAACAAGTACATAGTGACATTGGAATGGAACAAGTATATAGTGTCATTGGAATGGTACAAGTACATAATGTCATTGTACAAGTACATAATGTCATTGGAATGGTACATGTACATAGTGTCATTGTACAAGTACATAATGTCATTGGAATGGTACAAGTACATAGTGTCATTGGAATGGAACAAGTACATATAGTCATTGGAATGGTGCAAGTACATAGTGTCATTGGAATGGTGCAAGTACATAGTGTCATTGGAATGGAACAAGTATATAGTGTCATTGGAATGGTACAAGTACATGGAGTCATTGTAATGGTACAAGTACATAATGTCATTGTACAAGTACATAATGTAATTGGAATGGTACAAGTACATAGTGTCATTATACAAGTACATAATGTCATTGGAATGGTACAAGTACATAGTGTCATTGGAATGGAACAAGTATATAGTGTCATTGTACAAGTACATAATGTCATTGGAATGGTACAAGTACATAATGTCATTGGAATGGTACAAGTACATAGTGTCATTGTACAAGTACATAATGTCATTGGAATGGTACAAGTAAATAGTGTTATTGGAATGGAACAAGTACATAGTGGCATTGGAATGGTACAAGTACATAGTGCCATTGGAATTGTACAAGTACATAATGTCATTGGAATGGAACAAGTACATAGTGTCATTGGAATGGAACAAGTATATAATAACATTGGAATCGAACAAGTACATAGTGACATTGGAATGGAACAAGTATATAGCGTCATTGGTATGGAACAAGTACATAGTGACATTGGAATGGTACAAGTACATAGAGTCATTGGAATGGTACAAGTGCATATTGTCATTGGAATGGTACAAGTACATAGTGCCATTGTAATGGTACAAGTGCATAGTGTCATTGGAATGGTACAAGTACATAATGTCTTTGGAATGGAACAAGTACATAGAGTCATTGGAATGGAACAAGTACATAGTGACATTGGAATGGAATAAGTATATAATAACATTGGAATGGAACAAGTACATAGTGACATTGGAATGGTACAAGTACATAATGTCATTGGAATGGTACAAGTACATAGAGTCATTGGAATGGTGCAAGTACATAGTGTCATTGGAATGGTGCAAGTACATAGTGTCATTGGAATGGAACACGTATATAGTGTCATTGGAATGGAACAAGTACATAGTGACATTGGAATGGAACAAGTACATAGTGACATTGGAATGGTACAAGTACATAGAGTCATTGGAATGGTACAAGTACATAATGTCATTGTACAAGTACATAATGTAATGGAATGGTACAAGTACATAGTGGCATTGTACAAGTACATACTGTCATTGGAATGGTACAAGTACATAGTGTCATTGGAATGGAACAAGTACATAGTGGCATCGGAATGGTACAAGTACATAGTGTCATTGGAATGGAACAAGTACATAGTGTCATTGGAATGGAACAAGTACATAGAGTCATTGGAATGGTGCAAGTACATAGTGTCATTGGAATGGTGCAAGTACATAGTGTCATTGGAATGGAACAAGTATATAGTGTCATTGGAATGGTACAAGTACATAGAGTCATTGGAATGGTACAAGTACATAATGTCATTGTACAAGTACATAATGTAATTGGAATGGTACAAGTACATAGTGTCATTATACAAGTACATAATGTCATTGGAATGGTACAAGTACATAGTGTCATTGGAATGGAACAAGTATATAGTGCCATTGTACAAGTACATAATGTCATTGGAATGGTACATGTACATAATGTCATTGGAATGGTACAAGTACATAGTGTCATTATACAAGTACATAATGTCATTGGAATGGTACAAGTACATAGTGTCATTGGAATGGAACAAGTACATAGTGGCATTGGAATGGTACAAGTACATAGTGCCATTGGAATTGTACAAGTACATAATGTCATTGGAATGGAACAAGTACATAGTGTCATTGGAATGGAACAAGTATATAATAACATTGGAATCGAACAAGTACATAGTGACATTGGAATGGAACAAGTATATAGTGTCATTGGAATGGAACAAATACATAGTGACATTGGAATGGAACATGTATATAGTGACATTGGAATGGTACAAGTACATATAGTCATTGGAATGGTACAAGTGCATATTGTCATTGGAATGGTACAAGTACATAGTGCCATTGGAATGGTACAAGTGCATAGTGTCATTGGAATGGTACAAGTACATAATGTCTTTGGAATGGAACAAGTACATAGAGTCATTGGAATGGAACAAGTACATAGTGACATTGGAATGGAATAAGTATATAATAACATTGGAATGGAACAAGTACATAGTGACATTGGAATGGTACAAGTACATAATGTCATTGGAATGGTACAAGTACATAGAGTCATTGGAATGGTGCAAGTACATAGTGTCATTGGAATGGAACACGTATATAGTGTCATTGGAATGGAACAAGTACATAGTGACATTGGAATGGAACAATACATAGTGACATTGGAATGGTACAAGTACATAGAGTCATTGGAATGGTACAAGTACATAATGTCATTGTACAAGTACATAATGTAATTGGAATGGTACAAGTACATAGTGGCATTGTACAAGTACATACTGTCATTGGAATGGTACAAGTACATAGTGTCATTGGAATGGAACAAGTACATAGTGGCATCGGAATGGTACAAGAACATAGTGTCATTGGAATGGAACAAGTACATAGTGACATTGGAATGGAACAAGTATATAGTGTCATTGGAATGGTACAAGTACATAATGTCATTGGAATGGTACAAGTACATAGTGTCATTGTACAAGTACATAATGTCATTTGAATGGTACAAGTACATAGTGTCATTGTACAGGTACATAATGTCATTGGAATGGTACAAGTACATAAAGTCATTGGAATGGTACAAGTACATAGTGTCATTGTACAAGTACATAATGTAATTGGAATGGTACAAGTACATAGTGTCATTGTACAAGTACATACTGTCATTGGAATGGTACAAGTACATAGTGTCATTGGAATGGAACAAGTACATAGTGGCATCGGAATGGTACAAGTACATAGTGTCATTGGAATGGAACAAGTACATAGTGACATTGGAATGGAACAAGTATATAGTGTCATTGGAATGGTACAAGTACATAATGTCATTGTACAAGTACATAATGTCATTGGAATGGTACAAGTACATAGTGTCATTGTACAGGTACATAATGTCATTGGAATGGAACAAGTACATAGAGACATTGGAATGGAACAAGTACATATTGTCATTGGAATGGAACAAGTACATTGTGACATTGGAATGGAACAAGTACATAATGTCATTGGAATGGAACAAGTACATAGTGACATTGGAATGGTACAAGTACATATTGACATTAGAATCGAACACGTACACAGAGACATGAACTGGAACAAGTACATAGTGTCATTGGAATGGGACAAGTACATAGTGACATTGGAATGGAACAAGTACATAGTGACATTGGAATGGAACAAGTACATAGAGACATTGAACTGGAACAAGTACATAGTGTCATTGGAATGGAACAAGTACATAGTGACATTGGAATGGAACAAGTACATAGTGACATTGGAATGGAACAAGTACATAGTGACATTAGAATAGAACAAGTACATAGTGTCATTAGAATGGACCAATTACATAATGACATTGGAATGGAACAAGTACATAGTGACATTATAATGGAACAAGTACATAGTGTCATTGGAATGGAACAAGTACTTAGCGTCATTGGAATGGAACAAGTACATAGTGTCATTGGAATGGAACAAGAACATAGTGACATTGGAATGGAACAAGTACATAGTGGCCTTGTAATGGAACAGGTACATAGTGACATTGGAATGGAACAAGTACATAGTGACATTGGTATGGAACAAGTACATAGTGACATTGGAATGGAACAAGTACATAGTGACATTGGAATGGAACAAGTACATAGAGTCATCGGAATGGAACAAGTACATAGAGTCATTGGAATGGAACAAGAACATAGAGTCATTGGATTGGAACAAGTACATAGTGTCATTGGAATGGAACAAGTACATAGAGACTTTGGAATGGAAGAAGTACAGTGTCATTGGGATGGAACAAGTACATAGTGACATTGGAATGGAACAGGTACATAGTGTCATTGGAATGGAACAAGTACATAGAGACATTGGAATGGAACAAGTACATAGTGACATTGGAATGGTACAAGTACATAGTGACATTAGAATGGAACAAGTACAGTGTCATTGGAATAGTACAAGTACATAGTGACATTGGAATGGAACAAGTACATAGTGACATTGGAATGGTACAAGTACATAGTGTCATTGGAATGGAACAAGTACATAGTGACATTGGAATGGAACAAGTACATACTGTCATTGGAATGTAACAATTAAATAATGACATTGGAATGGAACAAGTATATAGTGACATTAGAATGGAACAAGTACATAGTGTCATTGGAATGGAACAAGTACATAGTGTCATTGGAATGGAACAAGTACATAGTGACATTGGAATGGAACAAGTACATAATGGCCTTGGAATGGACCTGGTACATAGTGACATTGGAATAGAACAAGTACATAGTGACATTGGAATGGAACAAGTACATAGTTTCATTGGAATGGAACAAGTACATAGTGACATTGGAATGGAACAAGTACATAGTGGCCTTGGAATGGAACAGGTACATAGTGACATTGGAATGGAACAAGTACATAGTGACATTGGAATGGAACAAGTACATAGAGTCATTGGAATGGTACAAGTACATAATGTCATTGGAAAGGAACAAGTACATAGAGACATTGGAATGGAACAAGTACATAGTGACATTGGAATGGAACAAGTACATAGAGTCATTGGAATGGAACAAGAACATAGAGTCATTGGAATGGAACAAGTACATATTGTCATTGGAATGGAACAAGTACATAATGTCATTGGAATGGTACAAGTACATAGTGTCATTGTACAAGTACATAATGTCTGGAATGGTACAAGTACATAGTGTCATTGGAATGGAACAAGTACATAGTGGCATTGGAATGGTACAAGTACATAGTGCCATTGGAATTGTACAAGTACATAATGTCATTGGAATGGAACAAGTACATAGTGTCATTGGAATGGAACAAGTATATAATAACATTGGAATCGAACAAGTACATAGTGACATTGGAATGGAACAAGTATATAGTGTCATTGGAATGGAACAAGTACATAGTGACATTGGAATGGAACATGTATATAGTGACATTGGAATGGTACAAGTACATAGAGTCATTGGAATGGTACAAGTGCATATTGTCATTGGAATGGTACAAGTACATAGTGCCATTGGAATGGTACAAGTGCATAGTGTCATTGGAATGGTACAAGTACATAATGTCTTTGGAATGGAACAAGTACATAGAGTCATTGGAATGGAACAAGTACATAGTGACATTGGAATGGAATAAGTATATAATAATATTGGAATGGAACAAGTACATAATGTCATTGGAATGGTACAAGTACATAGAGTCATAGGAATGGTGCAAGTACATAGTGTCATTGGAAAGGTGCAAGTACATAGTGTCATTGGAATGGAACACGTATATAGTGTCATTGGAATGGAACAAGTACATAGTGACATTGGAATGATACAAGTACATAGTGACATTGGAATGGAACAAGTACATAGTGACATTGGAATGGAACAAGTACATACTGTCATTGGAATGGAACAAGTACATAGTGTTATTGGACTGGAACAAGTACATAGTGACATTGGAATGGTACAAGTACATAGAGTCATTGGAATGGTGCAAGTACATAGTGTCATTGGAATGGAACAAGTACATAGAGTCATTGGAATGGTGCAAGTACATAGTGTCATTGGAATGGTGCAAGTACATAGTGTCATTGGAATGGAACAAGTATATAGTGTCATTGGAATGGTACAAGTACATAGAGTCATTGGAATGGTACAAGTACATAATGTCATTTTACAAGTACATAATGTAATTGGAATGGTACAAGTACATAGTGTCATTATACAAGTACATAATGTCATTGGAATGGTACAAGTACATAGTGTCATTGGAATGGAACAAGTATATAGTGCCATTGTACAAGTACATAATGTCATTGGAATGGTACAAGTACATAATGTCATTGGAATGGTACAAGTACATAGTGTCATTGTACAAGTACATAATGTCATTGGAATGGTACAAGTACATAGTGTCATTGGAATGGAACAAGTACATAGTGGCATTGGAATGGTACAAGTACATAGTGCCATTGGAATTGTACAAGTACATAATGTCATTGGAATGGAACAAGTACATAGTGTCATTGGAATGGAACAAGTATATAATAACATTGGAATCGAACAAGTACATAGTGACATTGGAATGGAACAAGTATATAGTGTCATTGGAATGGAACAAGTACATAGTGACATTCGAATGGAACATGTATATAGTGACATTGGAATGGTACAAGTACATATAGTCATTGGAATGGTACAAGTGCATATTGTCATTGGAATGGTACAAGTACATAGTGCCATTGGAATGGTACAAGTGCATAGTGTCATTGGAATGGTACAAGTACATAATGTCTTTGGAATGGAACAAGTACATAGAGTCATTGGAATGGAACAAGTACATAGTGACATTGGAATGGAATAAGTATATAATAACATTGGAATGGAACAAGTACATAGTGACATTGGAATGGTACAAGTACATAATGTCATTGGAATGGTACAAGTACATAGAGTCATTGGAATGGTGCAAGTACATAGTGTCATTGGAAATGTGCAAGTACATAGTGTCATTGGAATGGAACACGTATATAGTGTCATTGGAATGGAACAAGTACATAGTGACATTGGAATGGAACAAGTACATAGTGACATTGGAATGGTACAGGTACATAGAGTCATTGGAATGGTACAAGTACATAATGTCATTGTACAAGTACATAATGTAATTGGAATGGTACAAGTACATAGTGGCATTGTACAAGTACATACTGTCATTGGAATGGTACAAGTACATAGTGTCATTGGAATGGAACAAGTACATAGTGGCATCGGAATGGTACAAGTACATAGTGTCATTGGAATGGAACAAGTACATAGTGTCATTGGAATGGAACAAGTACATAGAGTCATTGGAATGGTGCAAGTACATAGTGTCATTGGAATGGTGCAAGTACATAGTGTCATTGGAATGGAACAAGTATATAGTGTCATTGGAATGGTACAAGTACATAGAGTCATTGGAATGGTACAAGTACATAATGTCATTGTACAAGTACATAATGTAATTGGAATGGTACAAGTACATAGTGTCATTATACAAGTACATAATGTCATTGGAATGGTACAAGTACATAGTGTCATTGGAATGGAACAAGTATATAGTGCCATTGTACAAGTACATAATGTCATTGGAATGGTACAAGTACATAATGTCATTGGAATGGTACAAGTACATAGTGTCATTATACAAGTACATAATGTCATTGGAATGGTACAAGTACATAGTGTCATTGGAATGGAACAAGTACATAGTGGCATTGGAATGGTACAAGTACATAGTGCCATTGGAATTGTACAAGTACATAATGTCATTGGAATGGAACAAGTACATAGTGTCATTGGAATGGAACAAGTATATAATAACATTGGAATCGAACAAGTACATAGTGACATTGGAATGGAACAAGTATATAGTGTCATTGGAATGGAACAAATACATAGTGACATTGGAATGGAACATGTATATAGTGACATTGGAATGGTACAAGTACATATAGTCATTGGAATGGTACAAGTGCATATTGTCATTGGAATGGTACAAGTACATAGTGCCATTGGAATGGTACAAGTGCATAGTGTCATTGGAATGGTACAAGTACATAATGTCTTTGGAATGGAACAAGTACATAGAGTCATTGGAATGGAACAAGTACATAGTGACATTGGAATGGAACAAGTACATAATAACATTGGAATGGAACAAGTACATAGTGACATTGGAATGGTACAAGTACATAATGTCATTGGAATGGTACAAGTACATAGAGTCATTGGAATGGTACAAGTACATAGTGTCATTGGAATGGAACAAGTACATAGTGTCATTGGAATGGAACAAGTACATAGTGACATTGGAATGGAACAAGTACATAGTGACATTGGAATGGTACAAGTACATAGTGTCATTGGAATGGTACAAGTACATAGTGTCATTGTACAAGTACATAATGTCATTGGAATGGTACAAGTACATAGTGTCATTGGAATGGTACAAGTACATAGTGTCATTGTACAAGTACATAGTGTCATTGGAATGGTACAAGTACATAGTGTCATTGGAATGGAACAAGTACATAGTGACATTGGAATGGTACAAGTACATAGTGTCATTGGAATGGAACAAGTACATAGTGACATTGGAATGGTACAAGTACATAGTGTCATTGGAATGGAACAAGTACATAGTGACATTGGAATGGTACAAGTAAATAGTGCCATTGGAATGGTACAAGTGCATAGTGTCATTGGAATGGTACACGTACATAATGTCATTGGAATGGAACAAGTACATAGAGTCATTGGATTGGAACAAGTACATAGAGTCATTGGAATGGAACAAGTACATATTGTCATTGGAATAGAACAAGTACATACTGTCATTGGAATGGAACAAGTACATAGTGACATTGGAATGGAACAAGTACATAATGTCATTGGAATGGAACAAGTACATAATGTCATTGCAAAGGAACAAGTACATAATGTCATTGGAATGGTACAAGTACATAGTGACATTGGAATGGAACAAGTACATACTAACATTGGAATGGAACAAGTACATAGTGTCATTGGAATGGAACAAGTACATAGTGTCATTGGAATGGAACAAGTACATATTGTCATTGGAATGGTACAAGTACATAGTGTCATTGGAATGGAACAAGTACATAGTGTCATTGAACTGGAACAAGTACATAGTGTCATTGGAATGGTACAAGTACATAGTGACATGAATGGAACAAGTACATAGTGACATTGGAATGGAACAAGTACATAGTGACATTGGAATGGAACAAGTACATAGTGTCATTGGAATGGAACAAGTACATAGTGACATTGGAATGGAACAAGTACATAGTGACATTGGAATGGAACAAGTACATAGTGTCATTGGAATGGAACAAGTACATAGTGACATTGGAATGGAACAAGTACATAGTGACATTGGAATGGAACAAGTACATAGTGTCATTGGAATGGAACAAGTACATAGTGACATTGGAATGGAACAAGTACATAGTGACATTGGAATGGACAAGTACATATGCATGAATGGAACAAGTACATAGTGTCATTGGAATGGAACAAGTACATAGTGTCATTGGAATGGAACAAGTACATAGTGACATTGGAATGGAACAAGTACATAGTGTCATTGGAATGGAACAGGTACATAGTGACATTGGAATGGAACAAGTACATAGTGACATTGGTATGGAACAAGTACATAGTGACATTGGAATGGAACAAGTACATAGTGACATTGGAATGGAACAAGTACATAGAGTCATCGGAATGGAACAAGTACATAGAGTCATTGGAATGGAACAAGAACATAGAGTCATTGGATTGGAACAAGTACATAGTGTCATTGGAATGGAACAAGTACATAGAGACCTTGGATATGGAAGAAGTACAGTGTCATTGGGATGGAACAAGTACATAGTGACATTGGAATGGAACAGGTACATAGTGTCATTGGAATGGAACAAGTACATATAGACATTGGAATGGAACAAGTACATAGTGACATTGGAATGGTACAAGTACATAGTGACATTAGAATGGAACAAGTACAGTGTCATTGGAATGGTACAAGTACATAGTGACATTGGAATGGAACAAGTACAAAGTGACATTGGAATGGTACAAGTACATAGTGTCATTGGAATGGAACAAGTACATAGTGACATTGGAATGGAACAAGTACATACTGTCATTGGAATGTAACAATTAAATAATGACATTGGAATGGAACAAGTACATAGTGACATTAGAATGGAACAAGTACATAGTGTCATTGGAATGGAACAAGTACATAGTGTCATTGGAATGGAACAAGTACATAGTGACATTGGAATGGAACAAGTACATAGTGGCCTTGGAATGGACCTGGTACATAGTGACATTGGAATAGAACAAGTACATAGTTTCATTGGAATGGAACAAGTACATAGTTACATTGGAATGGAACAAGTACATAGTGGCCTTGGAATGGAACAGGTACATAGTGACATTGGAATGGAACAAGTACATAGTGACATTGGAATGGAACAAGTACATAGAGTCATTGGAATGGTACAAGTACATAATGTCATTGGAAAGGAACAAGTACATAGAGACATTGGAATGGAACAAGTACATAGTGACATTGGAATGGAACAAGTACATAGAGTCATTGGAATGGAACAAGAACATAGAGTCATTGGAATGGAACAAGTACATATTGTCATTGGAATGGAACAAGTACATAGAGACATTGGAATGGAAGAAGTACAGTGTCATTGGGATGGAACAAGTACATAGTGACATTGGAATGGAACAGGTACATAGTGTCATTGGAATGGAACAAGTACATAGAGACATTGGAATGGAACAAGTACATAGTGACATTGGAATGGAACAAGTATATAATAACATTGGAATGGAACAAGTACATAGTGACATTGGAATGGTACAAGTACATAATGTCATTGGAATGGTACAAGTACATAGTGACATTGGAATGGAACAAGTACATAGTGACATTTGAATGGTACAAGTACATAGAGTCATTGGAATGGAACAAATACATAGTGACATTGGAATGGAACAAGTACATAGAGACATTGGAATGGAACAAGTACATAGAGTCATTGGAAGGGTACATGTACATAATGTCATTGGAATGGAACAAGTACATAGAGACATTGGAATGGAACAAGTACATAGTGACATTGGAATGGAACAAGTACATAGAGTCATTGGAATGGAACAAGTACATAGAGTCATTGGAATGGAACAAGAACATAGAGTCATTGGAATGGAACAAGTACATAGTGTCATTGGAATGGAACAAGTACATAGAGACATTGGAATGGAAGAAGTACAGTGTCATTGGGATGGAACAAGTACATAGTGACATTGGAATGGAACAGGTACATAGTGTCATTGGAATGGAATAAGTACATAGAGACATTGGAATGGAACAAGTACATAGTGACATTTGAATGGAACAAGTACATAGTGACATTGGAATGGTACAAGTACATATAGTCATTGGAATGGTACAAGTACATAATGTCATTGTAGAAGTACATAATGTAATTGGAATGGTACAAGTACATAGTGTCATTGTACAAGTACATACTGTCATTGGAATGGTACAAGTACATAGTGTCATTGGAATGGAACAAGTACATAGTGGCATCGGAATGGTACAAGTACATAGTGTCATTGGAATGGAACAAGTACATAGTGACATTGGAATGGAACAAGTATATAGTGTCATTGGAATGGTACAAGTACATAATGTCATTGTACAAGTACATAATGTCATTGGAATGGTACAAGTACATAGTGTCATTGTACAAGTACATAATGTCATTGGAATGGTACAAGTACATAGTGTCATTGGAATGGAACAAGTACATATAGTCATTGGAATGGTGCAAGTACATAGTGTCATTGGAATGGTGCAAGTACATAGTGTCATTGGAATGGTACAAGTACATAGTGTCATTGTACAAGTACATAATGTCATTGGAATGGTACAAGTACATAGAGTCATTGGAATGGAACAAGTACATAGTGGCATTGGAATGGTACAAGTACCAAGTGCCATTGGAATTGTACAAGTACATAATATCATTGGAATTGAACAAGTACATAGTGTCATTGGAATGGAACAAGTATATAATAACATTGGAATCGAACAAGTACATAGTGACATTGGAATGGAACAAGTATATAGTGTCATTGGAATGGAACAAGTACATAGAGTCATTGGAATGGTACAAGTGCTTATTGTCATTGGAATGGTACAAGTACATAGTGCCATTGGAATGGTACAAGTGCATAGTGTCATTGGAATGGTACAAGTACATAATGTCATTGGAATGGAACAAGTACATAGAGTCATTGGAATGGCACAAGTACATAGTGACATTGGAATGGAACAAGTATATAATAACATTGGAATGGAACAAGTACATAGTGTCATTGGAATGGTACAAGTACATAATGTCATTGGAATGGTACAAGTACATAGTGACATTGGAATGGAACAAGTACATAGTGACATTGGAATGGTACAAGTACATAGTGTCATTGGAATGGAACAAATACATAGTGACATTGGAATGGTACAAGTACATAGTGCCATTGGAATGGTACAAGTACATAGTGTCATTGGAATGGTACAAGTACATAATGTCATTGGAATGGAACAAGTACATAGAGACATTGGAATGGAACAAGTACATAGTGTCATTGGAATGGAACAAGTACATTGTGACATTGGAATGGAACAAGTACATAATGTCATTGGAATGGAACAAGTACATAGTGACATTGGAATGGTACAAGTACATATTGACATTAGAATCGAACACGTACACAGAGAATGAACTGGAACAAGTACATAGTGTCATTGGAATGGGACAAGTACATAGTGACATTGGAATGGAACAAGTACATAGTGACATTGGAATGGAACAAGTACATAGAGACATTGAACTGGAACAAGTACATAGTGTCATTGGAATGGAACAAGTACATAGTGACATTGGAATGGAACAAGTACATAGTGACATTGGAATGGAACAAGTACATAGTGACATTAGAATAGAACAAGTACATAGTGTCATTAGAATGGACCAATTACATAATGACATTGGAATGGAACAAGTACATAGTGACATTATAATGGAACAAGTACATAGTGTCATTGGAATGGAACAAGTACTTAGCGTCATTGGAATGGAACAAGTACATAGTGTCATTGGAATGGAACAAGAACATAGTGACATTGGAATGGAACAAGTACATAGTGGCCTTGGAATGGAACAGGTACATAGTGACATTGGAATGGAACAAGTACATAGTGACATTGGTATGGAACAAGTACATAGAGTCATTGGAATGGAACAAGTACATAGTGACATTGGAATGGAACAAGTACATAGTGACATTGGAATGGAACAAGTACATAGAGTCATCGGAATGGAACAAGTACATAGAGTCATTGGAATGGAACAAGAACATAGAGTCATTGGATTGGAACAAGTACATAGTGTCATTGGAATGGAACAAGTACATAGAGACTTTGGAATGGAAGAAGTACAGTGTCATTGGGATGGAACAAGTACATAGTGACATTGGAATGGAACAGGTACATAGTATCATTAGAATGGAACAAGTACAGTGTCATTGGAATGGTACAAGTACATAGTGACATTGGAATGGAACAAGTACATAGTGACATTGGAATGGTACAAGTACATAGTGTCATTGGAATGGAACAAGTACATAGTGACATTGGAATGGAACAAGTACATACTGTCATTGGAATGTAACAATTAAATAATGACATTGGAATGGAACAAGTACATAGTGACATTAGAATGGAACAAGTACATAGTGTCATTGGAATGGAACAAGTACATAGTGTCATTGGAATGGAACAAGTACATAGTGACATTGGAATGGAACAAGTACATAGTGGCCTTGGAATGGAACAGGTACATAGTGACATTGGAATAGAACAAGTACATAGTGACATTGGAATGGAACAAGTACATAGAGTCATTGGAATGGAACAAGTACATAGTGACATTGGAATGGAACAAGTACATAGTGACATTGGAATGGAACAAGTACATAGAATCATCGGAATGGAACAAGTACATACAGTCATTGGAATGGAACAAGAACGTAGAGTCATTGGAATGGAACAAGTACATAGTGTCATTGGAATGGAACAAGTACATAGAGACATTGGAATGGAAGAAGTACAGTGTCATTGGGATGGAACAAGTACATAGTGACATTGGAATGGAACAGGTACATAGTGTCATTGGAATCGAACAAATATATAGAGACATTGGAATGGAACAAGTACATAATGTCATTGGAATGGAACAAGCACATAGTGACATTGGAATGGAACAAGTACAACAACAACAAAAACAAACAACAAAACACAAAAACAAGTACAAGCATTGGAATGGACAAGTAATACATTGAATGAACAAGAATACATTGATGGAACAAGTACATATGCATTTACAAGTACATAGCATTGGAACAAAAAAACAACAAAACAACAACAATGGACAAGTACATACATGGAATGACAATCAATGCATTGAAGGACAGTACATAGCATTGCAAGTACATAGCATTGCAGTACATAGCATTGGAATGGAACAGTAATATGTCATTGGAATGGAACAAGTACATAGTGCATTGGAATGAACAAGTACATAGTGCATTGATGGACAAGTACATAGTGGAACAAGTACATAGTGACATTGGAATGGAACAAGTACATAGTGCATTGGAATGGACAAGTAATAGCATTGGAAGGAACAAGTACATAGGACATTGGAATGAACAAGTACATAGTGACATTGGAATGGAACAAGTACATAGGTCATTGGAATGGAACAAGACATAGGCATTGGAATGGACAAGTACATAGTGTCATTGGAATGGAACAAAACAAAACAACAACACAACAAAAAAGACATGGAAGGACAAGTACATATGTCATTGAATGGAACAGACATAGTGACATTGGAATGGAACAAGTACTAGTGACATTGGAATGGAACAAGTACATAGTGACATTGGAATGGTACAATTACATAGAGTCATTGGAATGGTACAAGTGCATAGTGACATTGGAATGGAACAAGTACATAGTGACATTGGAATGGTACAAGTGCATAGTGTCATTGGAATGGTACAAGTACATAATGTCATTGGAATGGTACAAGTGCATATTGTAATTGGAATGATACAAGAACATAGTGTCATTGTACAAGTACATAATGTCATTGGAATGGTACAAGTACATAGTGTCATTGTACAAGTACATAATGTCATTGGAATGGTACAAGTACCTAATGTCATTGGAATGGTACAAGTACATAGTGTCATTGTACAAGTACATAATGTCATTGGAATGGTACAAGTACATAGTGCCATTGGAATGGTACAAGTGCATAGTGTCATTGGAATTGTACAAGTACATAATGTCATTGGAATGGAACAAGTACATAGTGTCATTGGAATGTAACAAGTATATAATAACATTGGATTGGAACAAGTACATAGTGTCATTGGAAAGGAACAAGTACATAGTGACATTGGAATGGAACAAGTACATAGTGACATTGGAATGGTACAAGTACATAGAGTCATTGGAATGGTACAAGTGCATATTGTCATTGGAATGGTACAAGTGCATAGTGTCATTGGAATGGTACAAGTACATAGAGTCATTGGAATGGAACAAGTACATAGAGTCATTGGAATGGAACAAGTACATAGTGACATTGGAATGGTACAAGTACATATAGTTATTGGAATGGAACAAGTACATAGAGTCATTGGAATGGAACAAGTACATAGTGACATTGTGATGGAACAAGTACATAGTGTCATTGGAATGGAACAAGTATATAGTGTCATTGGAATGGAACACGTACATAGAGACATTGGAATGGAACAAGTACATAGTGACATTGGAATGGAACAAGTACATAGTGACATTGGAATGGAACAAGTACATAGTGACATTGGAATGGAACAAGTACATAGCGACATTGGAATGGTACATGAACATAGTGTCATTCGAATGGAACAAGTACATAGTGTCGTTGGAATGGAACAAGTACATAGTGACATTGGAATGGAACAAGTACATAGTGACATTGGAATGGAATTAGTACATAGTGACATTGGAATGGTGCAAGTACATAGTGTCATTGGAATGGAACAAGTACATAGTGACATTGGAATGGAACAAGTGCATAGTGTCATTGTAATGGAACAAGTACATATAGTCATTGGAATGGAACAAGTACATAGTGTCATTGGAATGGAACAAGTACATAGTGACATTGGAATGGAACAAGTGCATAGTGTCATTGTAATGGAACAAGTACATAGAGTCATTGGAATGGAACAAGTATATAGTGACATTGGAATGGAACAAGTACATAGTGACATTGGAATGGTACAAGTACATAATGACATTGGAATGGAACAGGTACATAGAGACATTGGAATAGAACAAGTACATAGTGACATTGGAATGGAACAAGTACATAGAGTCATTGGAATGGAACAAGTACATAGTGACATTGGAATGGAACAAGTACATAGTGACATTGGAATGGAACAAGTACATAGAGTCATCGGAATGGAACAAGTACATACAGTCATTGGAATGGAACAAGAACGTAGAGTCATTGGAATGGAACAAGTACATAGTGTCATTGGAATGGAACAAGTACATAGAGACATTGGAATGGAAGAAGTACAGTGTCATTGGGATGGAACAAGTACATAGTGACATTGGAATGGAACAGGTACATAGTGTCATTGGAATGGAACAAATATATAGAGACATTGGAATGGAACAAGTACATAATGTCATTGGAATGGAACAAGCACATAGTGACATTGGAATGGAACAAGTACCTAGTGACATTGGAATGGAACAAGTACATAGTGACATTGGAATGGTACAATTACATAGAGTCATTGGAATGGTACAAGTGCATAGTGACATTGGAATGGAACAAGTACATAGTGACATTGGAATGGTACAAGTGCATAGTGTCATTGGAATGGTACAAGTACATAATGTCATTGGAATGGTACAAGTGCATATTGTAATTGGAATGATACAAGAACATAGTGTCATTGTACAAGTACATAATGTCATTGGAATGGTACAAGTACATAGTGTCATTGTACAAGTACATAATGTCATTGGAATGGTACAAGTACCTAATGTCATTGGAATGGTACAAGTACATAGTGTCATTGTACAAGTACATAATGTCATTGGAATGGTACAAGTACATAGTGCCATTGGAATGGTACAAGTGCATAGTGTCATTGGAATTGTACAAGTACATAATGTCATTGGAATGGAACAAGTACATAGTGTCATTGGAATGTAACAAGTATATAATAACATTGGAATGGAACAAGTACATAGTGTCATTGGAAAGGAACAAGTACATAGTGACATTGGAATGGAACAAGTACATAGTGACATTGGAATGGTACAAGTACATAGAGTCATTGGAATGGTACAACTGCATATTGTCATTGGAATGGTACAAGTACATAGTGCCATTGAAATGGTACAAGTGCATAGTGTCATTGGAATGGTACAAGTACATAGAGTCATTGGAATGGAACAATTACATAGTGACATTGGAATGGTACAAGTACATATAGTTATTGGAATGGAACAAGTACATAGAGTCATTGGAATGGAACAAGTACATAGTGACATTGTGATGGAACAAGTACATAGTGTCATTGGAATGGAACAAGTATATAGTGTCATTGGAATGGAACACGTACATAGAGACATTGGAATGGAACAAGTACATAGTGACATTGGAATGGAACAAGTACATAGTGACATTGGAATGGAACAAGTACATAGTGACATTGGAATGGAACAAGTACATAGTGACATTGGAATGGTACATGTACATAGTGTCATTCGAATGGAACAAGTACATAGTGTCGTTGGAATGGAACAAGTACATAGTGACATTGGAATGGAACAAGTACATAGTGACATTGGAATGGAACTAGTACATAGTGACATTGGAATGGTGCAAGTACATAGTGTCATTGGAATGGAACAAACACATAGTGACATTGGAATGGAACAAGTGCATAGTGTCATTGTAATGGAACAAGTACATAGAGTCATTGGAATGGAACAAGTACATAGTGTCATTGGAATGGAACAAGTACATAGTGACATTGGAATGGAACAAGTGCATAGTGTCATTGTAATGGAACAAGTACATAGAGTCATTGGAATGGAACAAGTATATAGTGACATTGGAATGGAACAAGTACATAGTGACATTGGAATGGTACAAGTACATAATGACATTGGAATGGAACAGGTACATAGAGACATTGGAATGGAACAGGTACATATTGACATTGGAATGGGGAGTACCAAAGAACAAACATGAAAACGAGACAAAAATCAAATTACAAAACTTACATGGGAATAACAATATATCAATAGAATGAGGTAAGTACAATAGAACAAAAGTATCAATAGAATGCGACAAGTATGAAAGCAACATTGGAATGGGACAAGTACCAAAGGGCAAAAGTTGTGATAGAGCATTCGCTTCAGGTGCGAGAGGCCCAGAATCCGCACCGAGCTGTAGACTTTACAATTTCGCACCTAAATTCCACATTGCCTCTACCCTCGTGGCGATTGATTCCACCAGGAACGATGTCTTAACAAAAGTAACATTATAATGGTCCTTACAAAAGAACCAAAGTAACAATGCAATGGGAAGAACGAAAGAACAAATATATCAATAAAAAAAGTATCAATTTGAACTAATTGTTGATATAGGATTGGATGCACACACAGAGGAAGAGCGGAATGACAACCTTACAGTTTAAAATCAGAGGATATGTGTGTTTATTACTGCAAGATAAACGCCAATCATGGAAATACATATTTCGGTGATCACGAGATGAAATAAAATCCTATCTTACACCAATAAACACAAATCGTTTTCTTTTATGATTTCCAAAGATTTTGGCTAATATAAAATTTGCTATCAAATTTATTCATTTTACCTGTCCCTGTCGGGAACCTCATTTCACTACAATACGCATCCACACAACCACTTCTGTTAGTTTGAATGTCCATAATAAGAAATAGTTTGGGTATAATTTTCAAGTTAGTTTCTGTTTGCTGTCAAAATATTAAAAACTACAGACAAAACAAATTCATTAGAATATATAACTATTCAGGATTGTCAGAAAATCGCTAAAATACAAAAGTACATCCAACCGCGGAGGAATACGAAACTCAAATCAGAGACAGAGAAAATAACGCCGTCTTTCATTGTTTCAAAGCAGAGGAAGATGGAGATTTCTTTCACTGAGAAAAATCATCCATTGGAAAGCATAATAGAAATAATAATAAGAAAACAGGTTAGTAAAGATTTGAATGTCAGTGGAGACATGCTCAATCTGACAAACTACTACCTACGCCGATCAGACAATACAAATAACATAGTCAGGTTTATAGTTGTTTATTTGTGAAAATAATTCATGATCTTATAATATAACTTTGTACATTATGTGTACATGACCAAGTCAATAGATATATTACCACTCTGTACATGACCAAGTCAATTGATATATTACCACTCTGTACATGACCAAGTCAATTGATATATTACCATTATGTGCATGACCAAGTCAATTGATATATTACCACTCTGTACATGACCAAGTCGATCGATATATTACCATTATGTGCATGACCAAGTCAATTGATATATTACCACTCTGTACATGACCAAGTCAATTGATATATTACAACTCTGTACATGACCAAGTCAATTGATATATTACAATTCTGTACATGACCAAGTCAATTTATATATTACCACTCTGTACATGACCAAGTCAATTGATATATTACCACTCTGTACATGCCCAAGTCAATTGATATATTACCACTCTGTACATGACCAAGTCAATTGATATATTACCACTCTGTGCATGACCAAGTCAATTGATATATTACCACTCTGTGCATGACCAAGTCAATTGATATATTACCACTCTGTACATGACCAAGTCAATTGATATATTACCACTCTGTACATGACCAAGTCAATTGATATATTACCACTCTGTATATGACCAAGTCAATTGATATATTACCACTCTGTATATGACCAAGTCAATTGATATATTACCAGTACCAGTAGAACGCTGTAGAACCAGAGAGCATAAAGTCTGGTACCAGTAGAACGCTATAGATCAAGAGAACAGAAACTATGGTACCAGTGGAACGTTATAGAACCAGAGAACAGAAAGTCTGGTACCAGTAGAACGCTGTAGAACCAGAGAGCATAAAGTCTGGTACCAGTAGAACCAGAGAACAGAAAGTCTGGTACCAGTAGAACGCTATAGATCAAGAGAACAGAAACTATGGTACCAGTGGAACGCAATAGAACCAGAGAACAGAACAAATATGGTACCAGTAGAACGCTATAGAACCAGAGAACAGAACAAATATGGTACCAGTAGAACGCAATAGAACCAGAGAACAGAAAGTCTGGTACCAGTAGAATCAGAGAACAGAAAACCTGGTACCAGTAGAACTCTATAGAACCAGAGAGCAGAACATATGATACCAGTAGAATGCTATAGAACCAGAGAACAGAAAGTCTGGTACCAGTAGAACGCTGTAGAACTAGGGAGCAGAACAAATCTGGTACCAGTAGAACGCTGTAGAACCAGAGAGTAGAACAAATATGGTACCAGTAGAACTCTATAGAACCAGATAACAGAATATATGGTACCAGTAGAACGCTATAGAACCAGAGAACAGCAACAACGGTACCAATAGAACGCTATAGAACCAGAGAACAGAATATCTGGTACCAATAGAACCAGATAACAGAAAATCTGGTACCAGTAGAACGCAATAGAACAGCAAATATGGTACCAGTGGAACGCTATTGAACCAGAGAACAGAAAATAAATCTGGTACCAGTAGAACGCTGTAGAACCAGCAAGCAGAAAGTATGGTACAAGTAGAGCGCTGTAGAATCAGAGAGCAGAATGTCTGGTACCAGTAGAATGCAATAGAACCAGAGAGCAGCAGGACATATCGTGTACAAGTAGAACGCTATAGAACCAGAGAACAGAAATCTGGTGCTAGTAGAACGCTATAGATCAAGAGAACAGAATCTAGGGTACCAGTGGAACGTTATAGAACCAGAGAACAGAACGTCTGGTACCAGTAGAACTATGTAGAACCAGAGAGCATAAAGTCTGGTACCAGTAGAACCAGAGAACAGAAAGTCTGGTACCAGTAGAACGCTGTAGAACCAGAGAGCATAAAGTATGGTACCAGTAGAACCAGAGAACAGAAAGTTTGGTACCAGTAGAACGCTATATATCCAGAGAGCATAAAGTATGGTACCAGTAGAACCAGAGAACAGAAACTATGGTACCAGTAGAACGTCATAGAACCAGAGAGCAGAAAGTATGGTACCAGTAGAACGCTGTATGACCAGAGAGCAGAAAGTATGGTACCAGTAGAACGCTATATAGCCAGAGAGCATAAAGTCTGGTACCAGTAGAACCAGAGAACAGAAACTATGGTACCAGTAGAACGTCATAGAACCAGAGAGCAGAAAGTCTGGTACCAGTAGAACGCTGTATAACCAGAGAGCAGAACAAATCTGGTACCAGTATAACGATGTAGAACCAGAGAACTGAAAATCTGGTACCAGTAGAACGTTTTAAAACCAAAGAATAGAAAATCTGGTACCAGTAGAACCAGAGAACAGAAAATCTGGTACCAATAGAACGCTATAGAACAGAAACTATGGTACCAGTGGAACGCTATAGAACCAGAGAACATAGTATGGTACCAGTAGAACGCTAAATAACCAGAGAATAGAAACTATTGCGCCAGTAGAACGCTATAGAACCAGAGAAAAGAAAATCTTGTACCAGTAGAACTCTATCGAACCAGAGAACAGAAAAGCTGGTATCAGTAGAACGCTATAGAACCTCAATGGTTGCTCAAGGTAGCAACTGTACCACACACTGTCCTCGACAACTAACAGTCATGTTGTAAATCATCAAATATCGAATCAAATGACGATACATAAATAAAATAAAATATTGTTAGTTTTACATTTATTTATCGTCGCTACCGGTTGCCCATATGAGCGACGCCTCCTGAAGATATTAGTCATTTTAGATTTTGGAGGACAGTGCAATGATACAGACAGAGACCCATTCCGGTCTCCTCTGGTTCTTTTACGTGCACGGTGTAAAGCACCGACACGAGACCTCGTTTTAAAGTCCCATCTGAAAGAGGGGTTAATTGTATTAGGGTCAGACGGGGGATCGAACCTGCGATCCCTGGATTACCATAAACAAATATCAATTTCGTACACGGTTTAATTTATATTGCAAGTTCATAGAGTGTCAAATGTCAATATAAAGGCCACCTGGAAAATAAAGTGAATGTATAAATTGCATTCGATTATATTATTACGCAATGGGGGAATATGAAGACCGACATATGTATGCTAGGATCATATACTGTGATCATGTGTGTTTTTACGTTTATTTATCGTCGCTACCGGTTGCCCTTATGAGCGACGCCTCCTGAAGAGATTAGTCATTTTTATGGTTTTGGAGGATAGTGCAATGATACAAACAGAGACCCATTCCAGAGATCCTCTGGCTCTTTTACGTGTACGATGTAAAGCTCAGACACGAGGCCTCGGTCTAAAGTCTCATCTGAAAGACTGTTAATTTTATTATGGTCAGACGGGGGATCGAACATGCGATCATCCCGAAAGTTAACTATTTATACACTCATTAAATGACACAAACTCATTTTAAGTAGATTCTTTGAAACATTAGAATATAATGTACATGGAAGTTATTGAAGGCCGTCTGCAATGCTAGTGTGGCCCCCTTCGGATTTGGAATCGAACAATCCCCGGTTCGATACTTGCTCAGGCCACGTATGTAAGCCTGCCCAGGAAAACATGTCTAGGTCCCCGCAAGGGGTTTGACATTAATGAAACATACACACAATGCTTGTCTCTTATCACAGACAACAATGAGTTCATGCTAATGAATGTATATGGGCCAAGCATTGATGACGTTAATTGTTTTAATACAATATAACGATTTATGGAAGAAAATGAATGGGGGGGAACATTCTTCTTGATATAAATATAGACAAGAAACACGAAATAATTGATGCACATAAATAAAGTAGTAAGAAACTTCATAACCTAATAGAAAACAATGACATGTTGGACATATGGTGTATCATGAATCAGGAATTAAAACAATTCACTTGGCATTCTAACCATAACCCTCCAATATGCTGCAGACTGGATGACTTCTTAATATCTTCTAAAAGGTTTGATTTGATAATATTTTATTGCTCTATATACATGTATATAAAAATCACAATCGTTGTACAAATAGAAATTTAGCAAATGGGTTGGGCAACAAGTTCTAACAACATTAGTGATTGGCCCTCCCCATAAAATAAATTAAGAACAACAGAATGTAAGTGGCGTAGGTAGTGCTGAAAACATGTACATAATGCATTTTTGCATTTTACAAGATATAATATAGTTAGTCTGTGAATTTTCAAAGAAATGTGCTAGTTTGCTCAGAACTTGTTGATGTGGAGAAGTTCTTATGTAAACTATATGGCTGCAACGAAAAGAGACACGATCCTGGTATCAACATGTGCCGGTACTGCCTGTCCATAGACTAAAAAAGGGTTAGAGTTACTGCCACCGACAGCGAATGCCCTTGGACCAACTATCAAGCAAATGTATGGCTTCAAGTGGATACTCCTACTATAACTGTGGACAATGTCGTTCAGACAGAAGGCTGGGTATTTGACGACAATGTGCTCAAACCCGTATGGACAGGCTGCCAGCAGTCCCAAAATCGTGCATAGAACTGACAACTTGTGGTTGCAAGACCAAATGCAGCACTGCAAGATGTAAATGCTACAAGTCTGGACATATATGTCTGTTTGAGTGCCCATGCGACACCGTCGATTGTGCAAGACAAGTAAACACTCACAGATACATGTATAATGAAACTGCATTTCAAACTGTTGTAGTTTGAAGGTATTTGTTACAGAGTTTGGAGTTAGAAGTTGTTCGCTTTAACATACACACTAGGAAATATTATGTTGTGCATACATTATGTACGTTAATCTACCATTTAGTAATAAAATGTATACAGTGCATTGTTGTATGTTCATTATTCACTACACCTTACATATTTTACATTATTTTCAACATTTTCACTCGTTTGAAACTTTGACCGTTGACCTTACTGTGACCAATAATCAACAATAACATGTTGTTATCCGGTCTTGCGGTATCGGTTACACCCCAAGGAACATGTTTAGCTCGGATACCGAGTATTAACAGAAAATGCCATCAACATTTGTTTTAAGCATCTTTCTTGGGTGCTGATGTCTGTCTATCTATGAGATAGTTGTAGTAGTTTCGGCTATAGTTCGGGGAAATATAGTTTCTAAATATTCGGGGAGAATGTCGTTTTTGGCTTTGTAGACTATTACTAGTTTTTTAAATTTTCCGCCGGTCTGATAATGGTACCCAACCTATTTCTTTAAAGATTATATAGATGCAGGCCTAGTTAACCGGTAACTATACGTGCTGATTCAAATTGTAGGTGTTCTAATAATTGTTTTTCGTATGCCGTACATCCAGCCCATACAACAGATGCATATTCTAAGATAGGTCGCTTATAAGATATGTAAATCTGATTTAGAGTTGATCTATTTAATTTAAATTTACGAGTTCGAATTGAACTTAATACTTTAGACGCTGAAAGAGTTATGTTAGTGATATGTTCGTGTCATTTAAGATCCGATGAGAATGTTATGCCTGAATGTTTGTAATGGTCGACAAAACCAAGCGGAACGTCATTAAAGTAAAGAATGGGTTTATCAGTCTGATGTGATGAAAATAACATGCCTTCAGTTTTATTAGGAATAAAATTGACGAGTCACTGCTTAAGACCATTCGTTAATGTTTCTGAGATCGTGGTTCAATGTAGTTTCAATATAAGTCATATCGTTAGATGAAACGGCAAGTGAACTGTCGTCTGCGAAAAGTCTTGTTACACTAAGTATATTATCTGCTATATCGGTAACATAAACACGAACTACCAGGGGTCGAAGGGCGGGACCTTGGGGTGCATAAGCAATGATATTACATGTACATATATTAGAAAGTTCGGATCCTACAAAGACGGGCTGGTCTGTTTCCGATTGGACAGATAGTCGTTTAGTCATCGAAGAAGTTCATTGTTGATTCCATATTGCTTAAGTTTAAACAAGAGACCACGATGCCATACTCTGTCAAAAGCCTTAGATATATCACAGAAAATTATAATACATGTTGAATGTTTGTTAATTGATATACGGATAAATTGTTGGAATAAAAGTGATTATAAATATGTTGAAATATTATTTTTTCCATGACTTTACCGACACAGCGAATTAAAGAAATTGGTCTATAATTAGATGGGGTATTCATACTACCTTTTTTGAAAAGGGGCATAAACCTTTGCGATTCTCCATGCGTTTGGGAAGACTCCATCACGAAAAAGGTATTATTATACTCCATCTAAAAATGTAGATGGTATAAAATCAGACCATTCCTTGATTTATCTAACCGAGGCCCGGACTACTTCAGATTGAACAATCATGTGATACTTGAGGAAGATTATCAAAAACAAATCAGAACTAGTGTTACTGAAATAGCATCAAACAATGTAAGTGCAAATCCAAATACTCTTTGGGAATTGATTAAAGGTTGTATCAGAAATGTAACTATCAAATAGTGTTCATGGAAAAAGAAGTTTAATAATAAAAATGAAAAAACAATTAATTAATAAATGATTCAACAAACTTCAATTAAAAAGAGTGAACTTGACATTTTATAAATACAAATATTTCCTCATAAACAGAGTATTTCAACTAATAAACAAACTTCGTATACACGTTGACATAACAAAATTATGTAATAGAGGACAACTTCTATTTGACTCAAATATATATGCCAAGCACATTGCTGCGAAACTTGGAAATAGCTTTTTGCGAGATGTAATTATCAATTGGACAAAACTCAATTTCAAGGAAAATATTGTTATGCAAATGAGATATTATGGAACAGCTCGTTTATATAGGTTATAGAAAATACATTATTTTATAAGAATTGGTTTCAAAAGGGAATTAAATATATAGGTCATATATATATAATCGAATAACAAGACAATTTCATACTATTACAGAACTACAAAACATCTATGGAATAGACCGTTCCGATTTTCTAAAATACCACATGCTAGTGTCAAATATTTCTAAAAAATGGAAAGAAGAAATAAAAGAGAATAACCAAATGGATAGAAATTCAAAAACGTCGCCAGAGGAAATAAAACATACTAAAAGACCAACACAACTCATATACAAAAAACATTCCTAAAAACGTACAATAAAACTTCACAAAACAAGACCGAAACAAAAATGGAAAGATATGTTTGAATACCTGGAATGGAAGAAAATATATAACATGCAATTTGTATGTACTATCGATACAAAATTACGAACATTCCAATATAAATATGTGACACGAATATTACCTACTAATGAACTACTCTATAAATTAAAAATAAGAAACTCAACTTATGTGAACTTTGCAATATGCATACAGATACATTAAAACATTTATTCTGGGACTGTTCTCATGTTCAACATTTTTGGTCGCGATTCAAAACATATTTGATAGACAAACATATAGAGTTTAATATAGATTAAAAAACAGTTTCATTTGATATTCAAAGTATAGAGCATCCTTCCTGCTATCTTACTTTCCTAATTCCTTCTCTCTATATAAAAATTAATAAATGCATTTGTAGATATACTATATTAGTATGTAGTATCTATAGATTATTGTAAAATAACTGTAATTTATATTATATGTTTACATATGTAATAGTTAATGATATTATCAAAAAAATATACAAATTACTACTGGTAGCTCAAAATAAATCTAATAAAAAACAAAACTATGTATTTGTGTAGTAGATATACGATTCTATTTCTTTGTTCATGTTGATGATATAATACCAGTACATGATCATATCTTCCTCCCACACCATGCTATAATTCTATAGCCAACTTCTGTAATGCTGAACGTGATGACATTATGTGTGCTAAAATTACAATTGAACACATCACATGTGAATCCATGCAGCAGCTATGCTTTCACAAATTGAATCACTATTATGCTGTAGTAGCCTTTATGTAAAACATGTTTGGTGTTACTACAATGACAGTACTATAATGCATTCTCCGATGAGAATCACCGCCAGTCATAGTGTTTTCATAAATGACCCAGTGTCATAAATTCTTACACGCAGTCTATTCGAATCAAGCACATGAATTTATTTTGATTCTTTTAATCACGCGATGATGAATTTTGTGTTACGATACAATCTGACGAACGTCTGCATAACTAGTATGCGTCTTGGGTAATCAATTCATATATCATAACATACACCCGTGGGTTGCCGAGCAACTTTTTCTCTTACTTTTGTCCAAATCGTCATTTTGACAATAACCAATTGTATGTATGTAATAAATCGCACAGTGCACACACATATTGAAAGAACAAGAGGTACGGGCAGTCCACACGCGCATTGTTCAGGCAACGGATGCCCATTCTTGCCTGGTTATTCATTAAAGGTGTTATGGTAGCCAGATTGTAAGGCCACGGAGTATGTATCGGTGCATATGTCGCGGACTTGTATTTTCAATTAATCTCATTTGCACTTCAAATAGACACGTTTGACAGTACATGGAAAAGGTTTACAGAGTTCCCACTAAACTGTAATGAGGAATTATTGTAAAATCCTTGTATAAAGGATCAAGCAGTATGGACAATCCACACCCGCATGGTCATTCTACAGATTTCCATATTGGTCTTATTATCCGTGATATAGCGGTTATTGAAACGGGAATGGTCTGCTTTCTATTAGATATTTAGAGTCTTTAGTGGTTCTCTTTTATCAGTTTTACCCGTTTTCTTAAAAGGCTTATTTGAACTGAGTAAGATTACAGGTGTGACGTGTCCGTTACCCGCGATACACGTTTTGAATAGAGCACTCATCAACGATGACAGTGTTCGTGGTAAATTGATAGAATGTAGGATTGGTGGTACTTCCGTTTATGATCCCTCTTTGTTGACAGAAAATATTCTCAATTACGTCACTGTTGATTCTTGCAGGTAATATGGATTTTCTGTTTATTTTCAGAATATGTTTGCAAAGTTGTGTAAAGCAGACTATATACGACACTAATTTCTTTTCATTCTTTGCAGATGAAGCTCTTTCCGAATTCTGAACATAGTATTCCCAATCGTCAAACAAACGAATATCTCCAACGTCTGTAATAGGCTTTTTATCTCTAAACACTGCTACAATGTAGTACTCGTGGCTTTCAATAAGTTTATTCAATCATCCAGCGCATCGCCTTATCTCCGAGTGACAATTGAAATTAGTGAATCAAATCATTGAAAATTTCGGTATCCAACACATCTTCCTAAACATCCCTAATTTATTTCTCATTTTGGATTCCTGACTCAAGTAGAGGTGTTCATTTGTAAGTATGTAATGGATTGGGAAGCTGTTTGTGTCTCTGTCCCACTTAAACGCATTGATCCTATGATTCCATAATATAGGCGTTTTATACAGCAGTTGACGTGTTCCTGAATTATTCTCACAACTCTTTAAGATGTTATTTCTGATGCGCATGTGAATAATCCATTATAAATAGGACAGGGGCGTGGCTTGGAAACCAGATATTCTTTGTCGAATACAATTGGATAAAGGTGTAGAATCTGTGAACAATATATTCATAAAGTCTCTGTTAGTTTGGGCACCGTCCATGGATACAAAACACACCTTGAAAAATGTTATACAGTTTTCCAAAATAGAAAATGGAGATTCCCAGCTTTAGTTTGAGCTACTGGGAAACAGGCAAATGAGAAAAGAAAACTATTTAAACCCATATATATACACTGCAGAACATGAGTTGCGAATTATTGTTATGATTTCCCTGAGCACATTTGCTCGAAACAATCAGATTCCTCTCCCATATCAACACACCCCACTAACTTTACTTCTCCATTACTACGAATCATACAGGTAGAGATCTTCATGTATGCTTCATTTTTCCTGGGTATGTGATACTGTTATCAAATAATTAAGAAAATAGTTTTGAAATTAGATAATACATGTGATATGACATTGGCACCACACTAATAAATTTCGATAAATGCAATATTGCTAAAAACATATCTTACTACAAGTGCACAGTGTTTGCAGTATATAAATTACGATTAATCCTGGGGGGAAATGTTGATAATGTCATTTTTAAATATCATTGTTATGAATACAGAAAGAACACTTGTCTATAGAAGCAAAACATGTGCACGGGCTCTTCCATTTCTCTATATTGGGGATTCGTGCCGACAATGTGGTAAATTTAGACGACATAATCCTACAATAGCAAGCATATCCAATACACAACACGTTCTCCAAACGAATGAACCAGGTGATGATCATCTTCCATCCTGTTAAACATCAATCTATCCATTATGTTCTCTACTGTACTCTTTATTATTTTATCAAATGTACTATTTCAACCCGTGTCACAACAGTTGTTATCTATATATGTGTATTCGTATATGTCATGTAGTAAATTATCTGAATGTTTAAAGATCAATTGATTTGAATTGATTATATTTGCCAAATTTCCTGGTACTTATCCAGTAGAAAAAGATGTTTAGCGTAGTATTTGTATATCTCAGTAGCAACATTCTAATAAACCTGGTTGAAGTTGTTGTAAGAATGACATTATTGCCCAGTATATATTTTCTGGCGATATCGGAACACATCACATATCTGTGCCACGTTCGGTCGTTTTGACGGATCTGAGCTCCAAGCCTTCTGTATGATTTCCATGACATCTTTCTCTATGTTGTGAGCTTGTGGTACTTTCGGTACGAAACCTTCATCTCCTACACACCTTTTAAGCTCCTGATATGTGAAATCGGAAAATGGCTCTTCCTCGAAAATTATTTCGAGGAAAATCAGCGATAGACCATAGACATCTGCAAGCATCATATCTTTGGCAGAAAGCAACTCGCCGCGGAGAATCTCCGGCGAGGAATAGCGAGGAGTACCGATATTGTGCACCAACTCATCCGTACTTCCAGACGACAGTGTGTCGTTTCTTTTAATTATACTAAGACCAAAGTCGGTGATCTTCACCTCGCAGATTTGATCTTCGATGTAATCCATTAGAATATTAGCGGACTTGAGGTCACAATGGGCGATTCTCTTGAAATGCAAATATTTCATTCCGTCACAGATCTGCTGGATAATCCCGATGCGCTCAAGCTCGGTAAAATTGATCTCGTTTATAATGTGGATGGCATCGTACAAGCTCATTTGCATATACTCCATAACGATACATGTATTCACAGTTGTCTCAACACAGGCGCCTATGAACTTGACAATATTCGGATGGTTGAGTGTGCAGAATGTCATCACCTCCTCGGCGAACTCTTTAATTCTTGTGTTCGAGATATTCTCCTTTTGTATCCTCTTCACGGCAACAACGGTTTCGTTCCACTTCGCAAAGTATACTTCACCAAAACCTCCTCGGCCTATTATTTTATGCAGTTTTATGTCAGCGAACGCTATCTTCTTACCCTGATAATCTTTAAGAACAGAGACGATTGTTTTTGGTGGTTCCTTTAAGTTGTCCTGCCACGCTATTTCTTCCTGTTGACGGTTGACTTGGTACATGGCCTGATCGAAGGCTTCAACCAAAGCCTTATCTGAATGACACAAACCAACCTCTGATCCGCTACCACGGTCCTCGAAGTCGAATTCCTTGAACTGAAACAACATAAATAATATATGAAGAGGCAAAATAGAAGGAACCTTTTGATAAATAAATACAACTAACGCATAGAATGTGTTGTTTTCTTTGTAGAACAGGAACTCTCTATGACGTTTGTATGATTTTCAATAGTGAATATTTACTAGATTTTTATAAATACTATTTATATCTATCAGCCCTATGCATATTCTGAAACTGACAACGCCATATCTAGATTATCACCATTACATTTATCTCAGTGAAAATAAGAATTAATCTTAGAATCTTAGGAGCTGAACGGTTTCTGGCACGGTTTTGACATTTAGCTCTGCTTGAAGATACACGCTAAAGGAATACTATTTTATTTCTCGGTAATATTCATTGTTAAATTATTAGAATACCAATATCACTGGAGCTAGACAGATGTGTGCATTTTTAGTCAATTTATGCAATAACTCGGATGTTACTATGTCGACCCCTACGAATAGTGCACGTGCACCACCGCACTATGGTGATACAGATTTCATTTAGGTTGCATGCAATTCCACCATTGGTTACTTAGAAGTGGAGCCTCCATACGAACATATTTGCGTATTTTCAGTCAATCGAAGGACAATGACTCTGTGTGTTACTAGATCATTTTCACATCACTGCATTTATTTATTAACTCGACTATTGGCCCAACTAAGATGCTTAAAATGAAAAGGTATGGTTAATTAATGAAGCTCTAGAACAATGGATTATTTTATGCAACCCATATCTACCATAGGAAATGAACAATGTTTTACAGTTATGCTTTGGGTCAGATTTGTATATGGTTAACAGTTGTTCCAGGTCAGTTTAAAATTAAAACATTACAAGTGTGATATTGACCTTGAACCGACATGGCTGAATCCAGTGTTCTGTTCATCGTCTAGAATTGGGCAACATGTGTGCCAAGTAAGTTTTAAAATTGCCGTTGCAGTGCAATTGTTATGGCATAGAAACAGAACAGATGTTTATTTCAAGACTTTTACATTTTGGAGTGGTCATCTAAGCACTATGTTGTAAGTGTGACCTTGAACATAGTTCGACTGACATAACTGAAACATGCGATCGGTCTCACATCGTCTCGATATGGGTAACATTTGTGCCAAGTAATTTTAAAATTGATTGAGGTATGGAGCGGCCGAGAAAATAACCATTTAGGCACGTCGTTCTATGTGTGACCTTGACCTTTAATAACCAACATAATTGAAATAAATGCGGTCTGCAAATCGTCTCGATATGTTCCAAGTAATTTAAAATTATGGTATGGATTGGAAACACATGCATGACGGACGGACGGATGTCATTCCTATACGCTCTTACGATACATGTGGCAGGGGACACCCTTACGATACATGTGGCAGGGGAATTACGATATGTGGCAAGGGAATTACGATATGTGGCAGGGACCACCCTTACGATATGTGACAGGGGACACTCTTACAATAAGTGGCAGGGGACACTCTTACGATATGTAGCAAGGGATACCCGTACGATATGTATCAGGGGATACCCTTACGATATTTAGCAGGGGATACCTTTACGATATTTAGCAGGGGGTACCTTTACGATATGTAGCAGGGGGCACCTTTACGCTATTTAGCAGGGGACACCCTTACGATATGTAGCAGGGGGCACCTTTACGATATGTAGCAGGGGATACCTTTACGATATGTAGCAGGGGGCACCTTTACGATATGTAGCAGGGGATACCTTTACGATATGTAGCAGGGGGCACCTTTACGATATGTAGCAGGGGCACCTTTACGATATGTAACAGGGGCACCTTTACGATATGTAGCAGGGAGCACCTTTACGATATGTAGCAGGGGATACCTTTACGATATGTAGCAGGGGTACCCTTACGATATGTGGCAGAGGGTACCCTTACGATATGTAGCAGGGGATAACTATTAAGCATACATTGTTCATTAATTAATTATCGATATGTGTTACAAAACTTAATGAATTGTTAAAGAGCTTCATTAATTGGCCATAACTGTTTAGGTCAATAGTTAATTTAGTAAATATGTTGCATGGTAACATGCGCTATGGGGCGCCGTTTTGCTATTTATTCGTTATTTATGGATATCCATAATTAGATTTATGGATATCCATAATTCCAGGCGCACCGTTTTGCTATTTATTTATTCAGCATTTATGGTTATCCATAGACTTTTGGATATCCATAAATACTGAATAAATAACAAAACGGCACCCCATAGTGCTCCATATGTTTATTTTCTATGTGGAGCTAATCCATTGGTCTGAATCAGTAACACCGTCTGATCAGGGTCTATGTTGTTTGCACATTCCTTCCAATTTATTCGGCATTTTAAGGATTAAAATGTGTATCATAGGTGACAAACATGTAAGATCTGTATGGTACCAGGTACGGACACGTTTGTGAGCCCTTACATCCCATGAAATACAGTACTTAATCAAGGATACACATACCTCGTCGCCATTCTCAATCATATCTTTCATTTCCAGAATCTTCTTGGTCGCTGGACATTTGTGTAGAGGCATACAACCACGAGGCATGCCGACACGTCCCAGCTTTCTATTGATCCTTGTATCTGCGTACTTCTGTTCCACTACTGATTTAGTTTTAGATGAGAATACAGCTGTACCGACTAACTTGCCAACCCGACCAAGCAGCCTATTGAAAGCGTTGTTTATATATACTCTGGTGGCGAGCTCGGAGTTGTCCGCATTGTCCGCATACGTATTGGTGCTATGTGTAGATATATTGTTATCCGTTGTACCTTTGGATACCGGCATACTGCCTAGTGGCATCCCAGCCCGACCGATTTTTTGGTTAGCCGCATTGTCCGCATACGTCTTGGTGCTATGTGTAGATACATTGTTATCCGTTGTACCTTTGGATACCGGCATACTGCCTAGTGACATCCCAGCCCGACCGAGTCTTTGGTTAGCCGCATTGTCCGCATACGTCTTGGCGCTATGTGTAGATACATTGTAATCCGTTGTACCTTTGGATACCGGCATACTGCCTAGTGACATCCCAGCCCGACCGAGTCTTTGGTTAGCCGCATTGTCCGCATACGTATTGGTGCTATGACTAAGCGCACTACCCATGTTTCCGCCTCTTGAAGTTGCGCCGCCAGCTACGACCGCACTTCCGTGAGGCATCCCAACACGGCCTAGATTGCGGTTTTGTGCATTATCTACGTAGTTCGCCGGCATTCTGTTGAACTGAAAGAGTTTACAAATGAATTCCATCAATATAATAATAATACACTATATAAAACATCGCTTTTTAAAAGCACAGTTTGCATAGTCTTCGCTGTTTGCATAGTCTTTGAAGTGTGCGTGCGTGCGTGCGTGCGTGCGTGCGTGCGTGCGTGCGTGCGTGCGTGCGTGCGTGCGTGCGTGCGTGCGTGCGTGCGTGCGTGCGTGCGTGCGTGCGTGGTGCGGCGTGCGTGCGTGCGTGCGTGCGTGCGTGCGTGCGTGCGTGCGTGCGTGCGTGCGTGCGTGCGTGCGTGCGTGCGTGCGTGCGTGCGTGCGTGCGTGCGTGCGTGCGTGCTTCGCTACAATATGATAAGACACTGTTTTCATAATCGCTACGCAGCGTAACTCGTATAAAATTATAATGTGCACACAAAATCTATCTAAACATGAATCAATCGGTTTCTTATAGACATTAATGATGGGCATTCTAACTAGCAATGAAACTCAATGAAATGCATCCCCTACGTTTGTATTACATAATGTACCTGTTCAAGTGGAGTTCTGTTCCAGATATACAATACAATACAATATTTATTGCATTAAACATCAGCAGATGCTTATAGCATCACATGGAAGTCGTGATAGCGCCGTGGATGCGTGTTCGCTTCAAGTGCGAAAGGTCCGGAGTTCGAGCCCTTCTGTAGCCATTACGATTGTGCTCTTAGGCAAGGCATTTAAAGTCCACGTTGCCTCTTCTCTCTACCCTCGTGGCGATGGAGTCCATCAGGAATGAGGCCTCGAGAGTGATGAATATAAGTTGTAAGAACTTGTTTCGCAATCGAGCTAAAATAAATGTGTATACATAGCATCACATATATACAGTTTACAGAGAAGCATGACATATAACAGTATAATAGCAATGTAAAGAATGATGGTAATGATCTATTGATGTCTTGTGTGAGTTGCATAATAAATACAAGGTTTAAGATCTGTGTTTGTGACTGACAAGTCATTAAAGATAAGAATTTATGCATGTTAGGCCAAGAACAAAAATAACGTTTTAAATATTTTCTTCTTAAATCTTTAAATTTCGGACAGACTAAACGGAAATGAAATTTCTACTTAAATTTGAGTATCTTCCCTTTTCAATTGCTAGATCATGTGATGATGTTCTAAATTTAGATACATGTACATGTAATACCCATTTCACCCAGGAGTTTGTGGTTTTAAATTTTAAAAAAGTCAAGTCAAGTAAACGTTTGTTTTGGCATAAATATGTACATCGCCAAGAAAAAAGTTTACCGAAAAGCATGATATATATAAGGTATGAGTAACCATAGCAATAACATTTACGAATTATAGTGTTGCTTAACAATATAATTGATATTCAGTGTCTCACAAATCATTATTATACAAGTAACATACATATAGCTAAAAGCGATACTACATCGGTGAAAACGCCACTTTCTACATAATTGTAATATCCTATTATATGGTGCAACATTTGTCTCAAAAACTGGGTATTTCAAAACAGTATACGACGTTTGTTGACATAACACAATAATATAATTAGGGTCACATCCATGCGTAATACAACGCGTGTATTCTCTTCTTCTTCTTCTTCTTCTTCTTCTTGTCGTTCGCGAATCACATGGACAAGCCGGCAGCAAACACGAAATGGGCCGTCCTCCTCAGATCCTCCCGGCAGCCATGTAACTTCGTCTGGAGAGAAGTATCTGTTGCCCAGGTTGTTTTCCTCAGCCCATGAAGATTGGGACACTCCTGGAGGATGTGTTCTGCAGTCTGGTCCCCTATTTTGCAGCTGCAGGCAGTTGATGGAGCTAGTCCAAGCTTCCGACACATATGGAAGTTCAGGCGGTTATGCCCTGTTCTAAGCCGGAATATCGTGACTTGCTCCTGTCTGGTGAGAAGGTGGTAGTCATCCTTCTCGACTGTTGGCTTTGATGCAGATTTGATTATGGTGCATTTCTCCTTGTAAGTCAAATCTTTGTCTGGTTGCCTCTCGGTAGAACCTTGCTTGGCAAGCTGGTCAGCGGCTTCATTGCCAGGAATGCCTATGTGTGCAGGTACCCACTGGAGGACAGTTCTTTTAGTTACGCTGACTGTTCGAAGGGCTTCCATCAGGTGGGGTTCTTTGTTGTTAGACAGGGCATCCAGAACTGAGAGCGCATCAGTCAGGAAGACAACCTGGGCACACTCTACAGTGTTGTGTACTAGAGATGCTGCTGTTTCAAGGGCATGTACTTCTGCCCTATAGTTACTGCAGTGTACTCCAGTAGGTAGAGCAACTGACTGTGTGTGTCCATCTGGGTGTCGGACATACACGCCTGCTCCTCCGTTTGCTACTGCTCTTGTGGCTGAACCATCTGTGTAGACTTGTACCCATGCTTCTCCAGGATAACTCTTGTCGATGTGTGCTAGTGTGAGGGCACGTTTGACGTCATCATGTTGTCTATCTCTGGATGTCATGTATGGGATTGTACTGCAGATGGTAACCTTGGATTCATCGCTAGTCAACCATGGCTTGGATAGAAATGGCGTTGGAGGCAATGTCTTGGCTGGGAGATGGCTGGTGTGCTTTCGAGCAAGCTTCTTGGACTGGTGGATGAAACTGCTTCGCTTTAGACGATTCTTCGTTAGTGCCTCAACTCTCTGCTTCATCGGCTGTTCTTCCTGACATCGAAACTTCTCTGTCTGTAGAAGAATTCTTGTGTCGCGACGTTCTTGCAGTGGCTGGATGGAAGTAATTTTCTCCATGGCCTTGATTGGGGTGCTCTTCATTGCACCTGTGATCAGCCTGAGAGCCTTGTTCTGAACCTTGTCGAGTGTCTGTTGGTTGGTTTTGGCTGATGATGTCCAGGCGGTGGATCCATATTCCAGGTGAGGCCTGACCACACATTGGTATATAGTCTTCAGGATGTGATCATTGGCACCCCATGTGGTGCCAGCAAGCTTCCGAAGGATTGCAAGCTTGCGCTTGGCTTTGGCCTCTGCTTTCTGGATATGTGGCTTCCATGTCTGCCGTCTGTCAAATGTCACCCCCAAGTATGTTGGCTCGTTGTCCGTCTTCAAGGCAGTTCCACCGACTTTGATGGTTCCAGCTTTCTGTTTGGTGGAAAGTGTGAAGAGTGTGGTTGACGACTTCTCCTTATTAATAGAGATGCACCAGTCTTCTGCCCATGCTGTGAGCTTGTCTGCGGCCATCTGCATTCTGTATGTGGCAGTCGTTGCATGTTCTTCAACACACCACATGACCAAGTCGTCAGCATAGAGTGCTGCTTTGATACCTTTTGGGAGCTCTGCAAGCAAGTCATCGATGAAGATGAGGAACAGCGTAGGCGAGATCACTCCTCCTTGAGGAAAACCGTGTCGGATGAGGCATTTCTTGCTCTTCTGGTTGTCAACAAGTACTCTGGCTCTGCGATTGTGTAGGAAGGATTTGGTCCATCGGAGCATCTTGTCGGCAATTCCGCATCGTTGCATCTTGACCAGCAGCCCATCAGTCCAGACTTTGTCAAACGCCTTCTGGAGGTCTATCCAGGTTGCAAAAACTACCTTCTGGCCTTGGAATGCATCCTCAACTTCCTGAGCGAGGTATGTTGCCTGGTCCTCTGTGCATCTGAACTGTCGGAATCCTGCTTGTTCCTTGGATAGGAGGTACCACATGAGTCTCTTGTTAACTATCCTCTCCATTGTCTTGACCACACAGCTAGTGAGACTAATAGGGCGATAGCTGGAAGCTTTCTTTCTATCCTTGCCGTTCTTGTAGATTGGGATAACATTGGCTTCCTTCCAGATCTGCGGAACTATGCCTTCTTTTCAGCTAAGATTGAAGATGTCAAGAAGTTTCAGCATGGCTGAGCATCCAAGATGAGTTAGCATCTCATTGGAGATTCCATCTGGTCCAGGTGACTTCCTCTTTTTCAGTTGTCTGAGCGCTGTGTACAGTTCCTGGTATGTAAGTGGAAGTTTCGTGGAGTCTTGTTCCGTATGCCTTTTACTTCTATCCTTCTGTTCTTTCCGTGCCTCTCTTTGCTGTTGGCGTCTTCATGTTGCGTTATGCGTGCTTGTATTCTGAATAACAAGCTTTATGTGTGTTTTACGTATAATTATCGTCGCTACCGGTTACCCATATGAGCGACGCCTGCTGAAGAGATTAGTCATTTTAGATGTTGGAGGATAGTGCAATGATACAGAAAGAGACCCATTACAGAGTCTCCTCTGGTTCTTTTACGTGCACGGTGTAAAGCACCGACACGAGACCTCGGTTTAACGTCCCATCTGAAAGACTGTTAATTTTATTAGGGCTAGACGGGAGATCGAACCTGCGATCCCTGGATTACCAACAAGCTTTATGGTACAGATTTACCATTTTATCTCATATGTGTGCCTATGAATATTTATTTTTAGACTAATCTAATTTATATGCATGATCGCTAAACGACCTTAGACAACGACTAAGTCACATGGTCCAATGAAAAAGCCACATTTCTCGCTTCTATATCGTATAGACGCGACCTACTTATGTACGTTGTCTAAGTCAGATAGATCAACTCATTGTATATTTCGTTAAGACGGGCCAATTCGTGATCTATCCTATACGTATCACTCAGGTTGACCACCACAACATGCACGTCGTGACCTAGGCACGCCCCGCAGTAGCAGCTCATTCAAGACTTTGTCTCATCGACACAGACTCTGTTCCTAGTGTAGACATGACATGAGGGGACCAGCACGGGGATACCGTGACGTGATGAAGACCCTTGAGGAGGATATCTGAGCCGGTTTCTGCTACTGCGGGATGACATATGTGAAAGATATGGCCGTAACAAGGATCCGTTGTTCGAAGGAAGCAATCACCACCCATGCAGGACTTGTCACCCTGGACCACAGGAAGAGGATGCCTGATCGGGATGTCAGCATAAGCAACGTAGCAACTACTTAAACTTCTTAGAAAAATCAGTCGCCAACATGCCTCGGTGGAGGCGACTATATATAAAGCTACATTATCAAAAAAGTCTGTATGCGTTTAGTATAGATTCCAATGATAAACAAACCTCAATTCAGGAGCGTGGCTGACCGATATGTGAAATCCTGCGGTCAGTTTTGAAAGTGTGTAGACCGTAACACACAGTTTATTGATTGAAAGCTAGTGTTCGAATTATTATACAAGGACTGACATTTTATGACAACATAGATCAACATGATATATTGAAAAATGGGGCCATAGTGCCATAGTTTATGTTTATCACCACCCATAGCTACTTGCCATATGGAGCGGACAGCCCTCCCATACCTATCCGACCGTTGCACCAATCTACGACCGGGCAAGCCATGTCTGCAATAGGGGGCGTACAGCGCTCCCATACCCACATGACCGTCGCCCGAGTCTACGACCGTGTGTGCATGCCTGCAATAGGAGCGGACATATGGAGCGCCGTTTTGCCATTTATTCGTTATATATGGATATCCATAAATCGATGTTTGGATATCCATATTTCCTTTTGATTATTGATTATCCATAATTCTATTTTTGGATATCCATAAATGCTGAATAAATAGCAAAACGGCCCGCCTGGAACTATGGATATAAATAAATACTGAATAAATAGCAAAACGGTGCCCCATACGGACACCCCTAGCTTGGGAACAGGCGTTGATATAGTTTGCCTGGTCAGTCATATAAATATATTTTAACACCGATACCATTAATTGGGCCGTGTTGAGTTTCTGATAATATCAACGTGTTATTTTGCCAGCTGTAAATTAGTGAAAAATCCCATAAACACCCGATCGTTGTCCGAATCTACGACCGGGTGTGGTGCTCCTGCAATAGGGAGCGGACATAGTACAAAACTAACCATGGCAACCTATTATTATGAAGTTGGATTTGTGTCTATAATTAAGAAATAATAAGTATCAACCGTGGTATATCGCAGAATAACCGGAGTTTGAAGTTCTTATGCGTAGAAATATATCACGAAGGCCGAAGTAACTTTATGTCTGGCATAGTAGTAGTATAGAGCGAGGAGTTGGGCAGAGTGCCTGGTACGCCTGGTACGCTGGTGTGGTTGTCACGTGACCGTAAAGAACAATGGGGTCAGTATCGTATGACCGCGCACGAACAATGGGGCGGTATCCTATGACCGCGCACGAACAATGGGGTCAGTATCGTATGACCGCGCACGAACAATGGGATCCTGACGAGTTTGGGCACGTTCGGTGACGTCAACCACCCCACCCCGGAATGTAGGCGAGTCATCGGGAATTTCCGTGACGTCAACGACCCAACCCACATAGTAGAACAATGGGTAGGTATCGATATGACCACGCACGAACAATGGAAATGGTTACGCCTGTAGTTGGGAGAATTTGCCTGCGAGGGTGCGAGGCTGCGAGGGTATCGTATGACCGCGCACGAACAATGGGGTCAGTATCGTACGACCGCGCGAGTCATCGGGAAAACCCGTGACGTGGGGATTGACCGATATATTAGAGTATAGCGCTCGGCAACCGGCCGCTCCTCAATATTCGCTACCACCCGACTTCTATATTTTTAATCAATATTCCATTGTTCTAACGTAATATAATTTTAACCGAATAGCCATAAACTACACCCAGTTCCACCGTATATTACGGCGATATTAAACGCGATTAAACGTATCGTGTATTTTTTCTTTGAAAGAACAATACAGACACTTCCATAAATTTATATATTTTTTCGTTCGGACAACGGTTTTATATTAACTCGATATCAAATTAATATCTATCATTTATTAACCCATTGTTTTATAGATATTCATATAGTATAGAAAAGCCATAAACCAACGGATTCAATAACACTCTTTTCAATGTTTAGATCAAAGTTTAAGATATACTAAACACTTTTTACAGACTTGATCGCCACGGTGTAAAATGATACTCGGATTTGTGTACTTTACCAAATGTATTTTATTCATATCTAAATATTATCGCTTTGACCTGTGTTGTTTTGAAATGTGATACTATTCCTATGCGACTGAATTTACAATCAGCCTTTACGGACGGACAACTCAATCACTAGATGCTGTGTGGCCTGACTGAGTATCAAACCCGGGATCTTTGGATTCCGAATCCGACGTGTAACCAATTTTGACGTTACATATTGATTAATAAGGAGCGGTCTTTCTATTATATTCCGTTATAATTCATACGTTAACGGTAAGTGACTATAATATATTACGACCATGAGTGAGTTAGTGAGTGACTGAGTGAATGAGTGAGGTGGTGAGTAAATGAGTGAATGATTGTATTGTATTACATGGATTTGTATTGTAGTATAGTATCTTGTATTGTATTACATGGATTTGTATTGTAGTATCTTGTATTGTATTACATGGATTTGTATTATAGTATCTTGTATTGTAATACAAGATACTATAATACAATACAAATCCATGTAATACAATACAAGATACTATAATACAAATCCATGTAATACAATACAAGATACTACAATATAAATACATGTAATACAATACAAGATACTGTAATACAAATCCATGTAATACAATACAGGATACTATAATGCAATACAAATCCATGTAATACAATACAGGATACTATAATACAAATTCATGTAATACAATACAAGATCCTATAATACAAATCCATGTAATACAATACAAGATACTATAATACAATACAAATCCATGTAATACAATACAGGATACTATAATACAATATTTACTATAATACAATATAAATCCATGTAATACAATACAAGATACAACAATACAATTTATACTATAATACAATACAAATCCATGTAATACAATACAAGATACTACAATACAAATCCATGTAATACAATACAATATACTATAATACAAATTCATGTAATACAATACAAGATATTATAATACAAATCCATGTAATACAATACAAGATACTATAATACAAATCCATGTAATACAATACAAGATACTACAATACAAATCCATGTAATACAATACAAGATACTATAATACAATACAAATCCATGTACTACAATACAGGATACTATACTACAATGCAAATCCATGTACTACAATACAAGATACTACAATACAAATCCATGTAATACAATACAAGATACTATAATACAAATCCATGTAATACAATACAAGATACTATAATACAAATTCATGTAATACAATACAAGATACTACAATACAATACAAATCCATGTAATACAATACAAGATACTATAATACAAATCCATGTAATACAATACAATATACTACAATACAATACAAATCCATGTAATATAATACAAGATACTACATTACAATACAAATCCATGTAATGCAATACAAGATACTACAATACAAATCCATGTACTACAATACAAGATACTACAATACAAGATACTATAATACAATACAAACCATGTAATACAATACGAGATACTATAGTACAATACAAATTCATGTAATACAATACAATATACTACAATACAAATCCATGAACTACAATACAAGATACTATAATACAATACAAATCCATGTAATACAATACAAGATACTACAATACAAGATGCTATAATACAATACAAATTCATGTAATACAAGATACTATAATACAATACAAATCCATATAATACAATACAAGATATTACAATACAAATCTATGTAATACAATACAAGATACTATAATACAAATCAAATCCATGTAATACAATACAAGATACTATGATACAAGATACTACAATACAAGATACTACAATACAAGATACTACAATACAATACCAATCCATGTAATACAATACAAGATACTACAATACAATACCAATCCATGTAATACAATACAAGATACTACAATACAAGATACTACAATACAAGATACTACAATACAAGATACTACAATACAAGATACTACAATACAATACCAATCCATGTAATACAATACAAGATACTACAATACAATACCAATCCATGTAATACAATACAAGATACTATAATACAAATCCATGTAATACAATACAAGATACTACAATACTATAAAAATCCATGTAATACAATACAAGATACTATAATACAAATCCATGTAATACAATACAAGATACTATAATACAAATCCATGTAATACAATACAAGATACTATAATACAAATCCATGTAATACAATACAAGATACTATAATACAAATCCATGTAATACAATACAAGATACTACAATACAATATACTATAATGCAATACAAATCCATGTAATACAATACAAGATACTACAATACAAATCCATGTAATACAATACAAGATACTACAATACAATATACTATAATGCAATACAAATCCATGTAATACACACAAAAAAGATACTATAATACAATACAAATCAAATCCATGTAATACAATACAAGATACTATAATACAATACAAATTCATGTAATACAATACAAGATACTATAATATAAATCCATGTAATACAATACAAGATACTACAATACAAATCCATGTAATACAATACAAGATACTATAATACAATACAAATCCATGTAATACAATACAAGATACTACAATACAAATCCATGTAATACAATACAAGATACTACAATACAAGATACTACAATACAAATCCATGTAATACAATACAAGATACTATAATACAATACAAATTCATGTAATACAATACAAGATACTATAATATAAATCCATGTAATACAATACAAGATACTACAATACAAATCCATGTAATACAATACAATATACTATAATACAATAAAATTCATGTAATACAATACAAGATACTACAATACGACTTCATGTAATATAATACAAGATACTACAATACAATAAAAATTCATGTAATACAAGATACTATAATACAATACAAGATATTATAATACCATACAAGATACTACAATACAAATTCATGTAATACAATACAAGATACTATACTACAATACAAATCCATGTAATACAATACAAGATACTACATACAAATCCATGCAATACAATACAAGATACTATAATACATATCCATGTAATACAATACAAGATACTATAATACAATACAAATCCATGTAATACAATACAAGATACTACAATACAAATCCATGTAATACAATACAAGATACTACAATACAATATACTATAATGCAATACAAATCCATGTAATACACACAAAACAGATACTATAATACAATACAAATCAAATCCATGTAATACAATACAAGATACTATAATACAATACAAATTCATGTAATACAATACAAGATACTATAATATAAATCCATGTAATACAATACAAGATACTACAATACAAATCCATGTAATACAATACAAGATAATATAATACAAGATACTATAATACAAATCCATGTAATACAATACAAGATACTATAATACAATACAAATCCATGTAATACAATACAAGATACTACAATACAAATCCATGTAATACAATACAAGATAATATACTACAATACAAATTCATGTAATACAATACAAGATACTACAATACAAATCCATGTAATACAATACAAGATACTACAATATAAATTCATGTAATACAATACAATATACTATAATACAATACAAATCCATGTAATACAAGATACTATAATACAATACAAGATACTATAATACAATACAAGATACTACAATACAAATTCATGTAATACAATACAATATACTATAATAGAATACAAATCCATGTAATACAAGATATTATAATACAATACAAGATACTATAATACAATACAAGATACTACAATACAAATTCATGTAATACAATAAATACAAGATACTACAATACAAATCCATGTAATACAATACAAGATACTACATACAAATCCATGTAATACAATACAAGATACTATAATACAAATCCATGTAATACAATACAAGATACTATAATACAAATCCATGTAATAGAATACAAGATAATATAATACAAGATACTATAATACAAATCCGTGTAATACAATACAAGATACTACAATACAAATCCATGTAATACAATACAATATACTATAATACAATACAAATTCATGTAATGCAATACAAGATACTATACTACAATACAAATTCATGTAATACAATACAAGATACTACAATACAAATCCATGTAATACAATACAAGATACTATACTACAATACAAATCCATGTAATACAATACAATCATTCACTCATTTACTCACCACCACACTCATTCACTCAGTCACTCACTAACTCACTCATGGTCGTAATATATTATATTCACTTACCGTTAACGTATGAATTATAACGGAATATAATAGAAAGACCGCTCCTTATTAATCAATATGTAACGTCAAAATTGGTTGCGCATCGGATTCGGAATCCAAAGATCCCGGGTTTGATACTCAGTCAGGCCACACAGCATATAGTGATTGAGTTGTCCGTCCGTAAAGGCTGATTGTAAATTCAGTCGCATAGGAATAGTATCACATTTCAAAACAACACAGGTCATAGCGATAATAGTTAGCTATGAATAAAATACACTTGGTAAAGTACACAAATCCGAGTATCATTTTACACCGTGGCGATCAAGTCTGTAAAAAGTGTTTAGTATATCTTAAACTTTGATCTAAACATTGAAAAGAGTGTTATTGAATCCGTTGGTTTATGGCTTTTCTATACTATATGAATATCTATAAAACAATGGGTTAATAAATGATAGATATTAATTTGATATCGAGTTAATATAAAACCGTTGTCCGAACGAAAAAATATTATATATGGAAGTCTCTGTATTGTTCTTTCAAAGAAAAAATACACGATACGTTTAATCGCGTTTAATATCGCCGTAATATACGGTGGAACTGGGTGTAGTTTATGGCTATTCGGTTAAAATTATATTACGTAAGAACAATGGAATATTGATTAAAAATATAGAAGTCAGGTGGTAGCGAATATTGAGGAGCGGCCGGTTGACGAGCGCTATACGTTAATATATCGGTCAATCCCCACGTCACGGGTTTTCCCGATGACTCGCGCGGTCGTACGATACTGACCCCATTGTTCGTGTGCGGTCATACGATACCCTCGCAGCCTCGCAGGCAAATTCTCCCAACTACAGGCGTAACCATTTCCATTGTTCGTGCGCGGTCATATCGATACCTACCCATTGTTCTACTATGTGGGTTGGGTCATTGACGTCACGGAAATTCCCGATGACTCGCCTACATTCCGGGGTGCGGTGGTTGACGTCACCGAACGTGCCCAAACTCGTCAGGATCCCATTGTTCGTGCGCGGTCATACGATACTGACCCCATTGTTCGTGCTCGGTCATAGGATACCGCCCCATTGTTCGTGCGCGGTCATAGGATACCGCCCCATTGTTCGTGCGCTGTCATACGATACTGACCCCATTGTTCTTTAAGGTCACGTGACAGTACCAGGCACTCTGCCCAACTCTTCGCTCTATATTACTCATAGTCCAAATATTTAGACTTGAAAAATATGACATTTTATTATCCAGGCATTTTTCAAATAACAGAGATTTCTTTTTATGTAGAGGTCATATATATAGTAAACTATAGTCTTACCTTGTTTTATCAGTGTCGATATAATAATGTATCACGGACAAATACTGGCTTAATATCAATGAACAACTGACACATCCAACATCCGACTATCCCACAATTTCAGAAAAAATATCGTACTTTCGTTTTCACTGTGTTTCTTTATTGTTAATAATCCTTTATGGATACGTGCTTTGAAGTCAATGACCTTTACCACTCATATCAGCTAATTAATAACAATATGACCGAGGTTCAACTTTAGTCCTATAAATAAGACCTCTACATAAAAAAAATGTTCCTGTTATTTTGAAAAATGCCTGGCTGGATAGTAAAATGTCACAATTTTCAAGTCTAAATATTTGGACTAATTCAAATTATGTTGTGTTATGTCTGGCCGGGAATTATGATATCGTGGGTATATTAAATACCCCCCAAATATCACATACGACATGTTCTGTGTCAAGAAAATACAATGTCGTCAATTTTATATAGGTAAGCAGTTTTAAATTTTAAACAAATCTTACCTCGTTTTGTCAGTGTCGATAATGTATCACGGAAAAAAACCCTCTGTGTTTACTTTCGTTTGATGAATAGGAAATGACAGTTCTGCCCCAAGAGCTCCTCACTATATATTCTATATAAGCTCCTCATGAAGATCCAATCTATGTCCATAATTATTAGTCTATTTTTAGAACACATAATGGAAAATCCAGAGTTATTATTAGCTATATTTTTAACGAAATGTAACTACGGAAGCCCTGGAGGGACATTTTCCTTACTTGTTATTACTTATTTGTTATTACTTATTTGTTAAGAGTTACTCATTTGCTCGGCCATTTTTAATGTCGACAGTCAAGACGGATGACTTATGGTCGGACGCAATTAACTAAAATCATGTCAACTAGCATGCTCATGGTGTTGATGCTACACACATTATTATATGTATAGAGTGTAGTGCCGTCGGATAGTCCGCGTATCAGAAATGGTTTCATCAGAAATGAATGAATTAAAATATATTTTATGGAAGGATTGAAGTATGCTGAAATTGTTCTTTTTTGTTTTGCCGCCATAATATTAGAATAAGCATTCGTCATTTAAAGCGTATCTTACAACAGTTAAATCTACAGAGACGTCCTCATCAATACTCACATGTATACGATGTAATAAATATAGTTCGGCATGAGATACAGATAAGTGGGGAGTGTGTAGGTTATAGGACAATGTGGAAAAGACTAGTGAGGGATCATGGGCTAGCAGTAAAAAGAAACGAAGTCATGTGAATAATGAAACACATAAGTAGGGTAATTTGGAGTGTTCCCCCCCCCCCCGATGATTTTGCCCCGACCCGATGATTTTGCCCCGACCCGATGATTTGCCCAAAAGCAGAAAACTCGCTTCTAATCATTTTTTTTTTTTTTTTTTTTTTAATTCTGTTTTTACGCTCTCATCAACACCATTTTGGGTTATATCGCTGGCGGGTACTTTACCTAACAGCACCTTTCCTGGGTAGGTTCCAGCGGTTAACCAGTACTTGAGTGCATCAACCTCCGTTCTAATCAGTATGAGCCAAGTAACTCTTACAAAAGATGCGTTTAGTTTGAGCACAGTTATCTCTCTTATTTCGTGTATCGTGTGTAATGGAAGTTTATATGTACAAACAGATAATTAATTCTAATTAATTTACTATGTAAACATAGTAACAAGCTTGAGCAGATGGAATGCGGCAAAATTATAATTGCGACAACACGAATCTTCATATAAAACGTATAATCTTAACATAACATTTAATTGACCTTCATCGTAAAATGTGGTGTTACCGGTACATGTCTAAATCAAGCCTGCCTTACTTTTAAATTGGTTCTCTGTGCAGTATACGCGAAGGAAACAGTGTATTGATTTGAAGCCTGAATCAAGCTTATAATGATTTGTTCGGTCGAGCTGGTTTCTGTTCTTTTTTTGCAAGAAAACCAACTAGTTGTATAGTTAGGTTACCCACCTAATTATAAAAAATGTTGGTGTTAGTGGATTTTGCAAAAGTATACAATACTGCCGTGAATTAAATATCTTGTTAGAAAGCTGGAACACATCGCCTCTCCACGTTGATGGAGTCAACTAGAAATGAGGACTGGAAAGCTAACTTTTGTTAAAACTTGATTGTTAACTTGTTTTAACAATCGAATTAACCACCTCAGATCGTTTTATTATCTAAGGTTATTACTCTTTCAACCTAAGTCACCAATACTTGTGTAGGGATATTGACCTAAAAGTTAACTTTTCAACTTAATTTCTGCTTGCTAATGTATGTTTTAAATTAAATTTGCTTTCATTGATTCAGAAATGTAGTTGGATCAGTTTCTATGAGAAACCAGGTTGTTTTTCTTGTAACAAGATAGTATGTGAACCCGTGAGAACTGTCATCTTTTAATTTGTGAGTTTATGATATGAACTTTTGATACATTATAGCGAAGGAACATCATAGCAGGCACGTAGCTAGAGGTTTTGTGATGTGTATCCGAATGCAATTATCCAGTCATTGGCATTTGATGCTTGCGCCAGGTGTGGTTGAATTTGTTAGAGGTGGTCACTCCGTAACATTATATGGATTGTCTTAGAGTACTCTAGAAAAAATTGGACTGTTTGATGGTGCTCTCCAAACATTATTTCATACAAATTTGTTTACATTTACAAAAAAGGGGACAGGTCACACCCCGCCAACTATAGGCCCATCTCACTGACTATGCAAGGTTCTAGAACATATACTTAGTTATTAGTACTTAGTTACTCCTCGATAGTAAAACACTTCACTTACCACAGTATTCTGTACCATTTGCAGCATAGTAATGCTAATCAATGACTTAGTTACCTCTATCTACAATAAGCATCAGGTAGATCTCATCCTATTAGACGTCAGTAAGACTTTCGATAAGGTCAATCACGAGAAAGTACTACTAAAAATGCATGACTATGGAGTCAGAGGTCAAACATTAAGGTGGATTAAGAGTTTTCTAGATAATAGACTCCAGTCAGTTGTCCTAATGGTATTAGTTCAGATGCCATTCCTCTGGAGTCCCACAGGGATCCGTACTTGGACCCCTGCTTCTCCTAGCCTATATAAACGACCTCCCACAAAACATCAGTTCCAAAGTCTGTATCTTTGCAGATGATACTGCAGTATATCTATCATCTGCAAATGAATCGGTCACACTCCAAAACGATCTTAAGAGATTAGAAGAGTGGGAGTTGGTGTGGGACATGGAATTTAACCCCTCCAAATGTCAAGTTATCCACGTCACCAGAAGGAAACATCCTATTCCCAGTCAATATGAACTCCACTTGAGTCGGTAACTTCAGCCAAATACCTTGGCGTGGATATCTCAAATAACCTGTCGTGGGACACTCACATAAAAAGGTCAACTAAGAAAGCAAACCAAACATTAGGATTCCTACGTAGAAACCTCCAGGTCAAATCCGAACCCCTTAAGTCCATGGCTTACCAGACACTAGTGAGACCCCAGCTTGAATATGGCTCCGAGATCTGGTTGCCCCATACCCAAACATTGATAGACCATATGAAGGTGTCCAGCGAAGAGCAGCCCGTTGGATAAAGGCTGACTTCTATCGTACCTCTAGTTTTACAGACACGTTACATTCCCTAAGTATATGCAGACTAGATCAACGGCATATTGACAATAGGTTATCCCTTATGTATAAAATTCATAATGATCTTGTTGCTATTCCCATTGAAAATTACCTAGTTCCCCTCTCCCGTCCTGCTCGCCATTGCCATTCCATAAGCTATAGGTTAATTACAGCAACTACAGACTACTACAACTTTTCCTTTTGTCCACGAACAATCTACCATTGGAACCATCTACCTCCTGACAGTGTCCATCTCCCTACCACAGAGCAATTCAATACGACAGTTTGCCATAATGACCATGCCAGTCCCTAGTTGTTCTACGCAGCTGCTTTTAAACTTTTACCACAACTTATTTTCATTACTTTCTTAAATTATGCTTTTAACTATTCATACTTTTAACGTATTTGCGGCTTTTGATGCGCAACATGTCTACATCCCCGCAAGGGATTCGACATTAAAGGAAGATAGATAAAGGTAGGTAGACAGATAAAGGTAGGTAGATAAAGGTGGGTAGATAAGGATAGAATGATATGATATGAGATATGATATGATATGATAAGATATGATAGATAGATAAGATAAGATATGATTGATATGATATATAGATAGATTAGTATAAGATACTATGTACAGTCCAGCCCCAGCCTTTACCATTTTTGCTGAGCGGCTGGCCACTGTACCACTCGGGACTGTTTTTGACCTTAGTATGTGGTTATTATCAACATTCGGTGTCTCAAATGAGATGTTTATCAACGATCCCCGACAAGCGTCACCCTGTCATACTCAGTAGTGTGTGCTTGGAGTATCCAGTATATGTGGATGAATAAGTTACTACCGAAATCATCGTTAGACGAAACTAGTACGTGAATTCGTGTTTACTCTCTAATATTCACTTCTGTTATCAGTAGTTATATAAATACGGATATAATACAGTTACAAAACAACCTACTAAAGTAAACAGAAGTAGTACATGCGTCTCTTTGAATGGTAAACAAACGGGCGCCATTTTGAATACGCTTTATAGTAACTCATTTGCATATAAGGTAATATAAAGTAGGTTACGCGCGTGCGCGTATATTTTTAGTATATTGATGATATATCGCGCAACTACCGATCTCTTTACTTGTTGCGTATACGTCACCACTACCTAGCTCTTTGCTTTTTTGGTATACGCGTCACTATATAGCCTATTGGTAATAGCTTTATAAATAGCGATCTCGTACCATTCTATAAATATAGACTACGAACCGATCCATAAATAACTATTACGAACGCTTCTATATAAATATAGTCCTATTAGAACGGTCTTAGTACTCAAGCAGCTTCAAGAGCTTCAACGAATATACGGATAAGTTCATTATATTATTCGAGCTAGGCGTACGTTTTTATCGAGTAAGAAATCCTAATTACAAACTTAACCTATGTACGAACATGAATAATATATATCTTACCTCGTTACGTATAATTCCGTAAAAACGCGATATATTATTAATAATCCGTAATGTACGTTTTAGAGGGCCATGTCACTAGACACCTCATAGCCATAGCGTATATGAAACACGAATAAAGTACACGTATTTTATCGTATAGAGTGATTCAATGATTAATATAAATGTCCGATTAGTCGTTGTTCCATGCCCGTCTTCAAGACACGGAGCACAGCTACAACCGCACGATACATCTCAGTTTAGGCACCTCACCCAACAACATCAGTACAGAAAATGAAGGCCGTTTGCATCAGTATTTACTACAAAATACGTCATTAGTTGCCTGGAATGCCATAGAAATACTTAAGCACTGAACCAAACACTGACGCAGGTAATTATAAAACCCGTCTGATGGCTATCTCCGAATAAATCCTATGATTTAGTATGAACCACGTTAATTCTCTGCTCGGAATGCCTCCAATAATGAATCCCAACGGTATGAGGTTATATGGTTGCCAGTTGACCCTAATTAACCTTATCCGGGAATGCGAGAAAAATCACCAGCGCATTAGGTACACAACATGACATCGAAGTAATTAATACGTTTACATACAGAGGTTGCTCTCACATGACAACTGAAGTGTTCCAAATTGAACAGGTCGTAAACAACTATAACTTAATCATCGGCTAATTGGTCTTAATTGAGGCGATGTAGCGGCTTGTATAGCCTCAATGAGAACGAAATATTTATTTCTGTCTGCTTATCAACTCGAAGGTATTTTACATGGAACATTATTAAACTCGTTTCAAGTTTGATTTATTTGACATCTTGACACGCGTCCATTTTGAATCGCAAACCCCACGCTGTATCACCGCGTGAGAGTTCGCTCAATTAGTTTTATAATTAACGGCAAATATAAACATTAGCATAAATTGGGAAAATAAGCGCTGTAACGATTCATTATAGCAAGAATATTTAAAACATGTAAACATAACGTCATATCATATTTACAATCAGACTATTCATAGTGTATATATATATATAGATATACGCCCATATCTATTGTCTGTATGTCTGTCCGTCTGTCTGTCCGTCCGTCTGTCCGTCCGTCCATCTGTCTGTCTGTCTGTCCGTCCGTCCGTCTGTCCGTCAGTCTGGCGGTCTGTCTGTCGGTGGAGCATCTTCTGCCTCGTGCACTGTCCTCCGAAACAAAGGCTTTGCCGATGCATATGTCTCAAGTGTATGTGCGTGCGTGCGTGTGCGTGTGTATGAGGAGATGGTTGCGTTATGTGTACATATTGTTGAAAATATATAAGGTGCTCAGGGAACACAGAATGTATGTGTGTATACATATTGTTGAAAATATATAAAGGGTTCAGCGAACACAGTGTGCGTGCGCGTGTGTGCAGTTGAGTGCGCACCAACTTTACCAACATTGTCTATTGACTGAATTCACTATTTTATGTGATACTTCATTTTTTTCCTCCTACTGCTCCAACACTAAAATTGTTATCCTATTAGAATTTGAATGATTGCTTTTGAATATGTGTTTAGTTTGTCACTTCATGTTTTATTTGTGCTAGGGTCCGTTCTCGGGGGGATGGGGTGCTATATGGGGTCAGGATCGGTCATCCGATGTTGTATTAGATTATTCATAAACCAAATGTCACGTGATTTTCACATTGTATTATCATTATGTATACTTTTCCCAAATGGGTAGTTGTTTGACAAGTTATCGCGTGGCTATCGGTTTATTTTACAACGTTGCTTACGGTAGAGTTAGAAAGACTGAATTCATTCATTCAGACGCAATTGCGGATATATGTATATTACTAACTTGCGTATTATTAATATCAATGGGCCCGATACGACGACTATTGGTCTGTCTCTATCACACATTATATAAAGTGGATGTATTACTCTTTATCGCAACAAATACTGTATTATCATGCTATGATATTTTTGTGAAAGACTTAAGCTGTTCGTTATATGATTTACCGTGTCTCAACTTTGATATTATCGCATTTATATTACTACTATTACTATTAAGTGGTAATATTGAAACAAATCCAGGTCCACACGATGAAACCACTTCAAACTGCTTATCGATTTTTTGTCAAAATATTAGAAGTATAAGGAATAAGATTGATTACATAAATGATAATTGGCTTGACTATGACATCCTCTGCTTTACGGAGACACACCTTGATATGTCGGTGTCTAATGAAAAAATTAACTTAGAATCATTTTCAACAGTATACAGAAAGGATAACACTTGCCATTCAGGGGGCTTGCTCATCTATATATCGTATCATTTAATATCAGAACGTAAGCTGAATATTGAAAATTGTTTGGAAGAATCTCTTTGGGTAGAATTAAGAAATAAACATGAGACATATCTTATTTGTACGGTTTACCGCCAACCAAACGCTACTGTCGAGTTTTGGAACAAGTTTAATATATGTATAGAAAAGGCGTTCGAGTACTGTAACACAATTATTGTGTTAGGAGATATTAACGAGGATCAATTAAACATCAACAACCATAAATTTAAAGATATGTTACTAATTAATGATATGAATAATGTAATACATGAACCAACACGTGTTACTGAACACTCTTCAACACTACTCGATCCCATCGCTGTTACTAATAATGTTCCAGTTTATGTCGCCGGGATTTGTTTAACCCCGTACGAAATAAGTGATCATTATGGGACCTACATTTTTATAAATTATACAAACCACTCGAGCACCAGTTACAAGCGTCGTGTCTGGAATTACAAACGCGCCGATTTTAGTAAATTAAATAATCTTATACAATCGACAAATTGGTCAGTTTTAAGTTTACATTCAGTACACGAAGCCTGTGAGTCATTCACTACCATGTTCATTAATTTATCAAAACTATGTATTCCTACAACGTTTGTCACAATCCGACCAAACGATAAACCATGGTATGATTCAGTTATTCGTAGAACATCAAGGCAACGTGACAGGTTTAAGAAAAAGGCAACCAAAACCAATTCTGCCACCGACTGGAACTTGTATAAACACATGCGTAATAAAGTAAACAACCTAAAAAAACATGCTAAAGAGCAATTTTTTTAATAACCTTGAATTCTCTTTATCAGAAGCTAATCTGAATAATCCAAGATCCTACTGGAAAACGGTTAAAATGTTAATTAAAAATAATAATAGTAAGTGCAACACTATTCCCCCTCTTACAGTTGAAAACAATAACACTATCAAATATTATATCACTGATATCGAAAAGGCGCACTGTTTGAACGAATATTTTGTTTCTGTATCACACGTAGATGAAACTAATGCTCAGTTACCGAACTTTGTCTCCAAAACTAATACAACCCTAACTGATTTCGTTATTCAAGAACAAGAAATAATTGATATAATTTCTTCATTACTAATAAATAAGGCTGTAGGACCAGACGAAATTAGTCATAGAATGTTGAAAGAAACTCGAAATACTATTAGTAAACCTCTATGCATATTGTTTAGAAGATCATTACACGAAGGTATATATCCAAATAACTGGAAATTTGCAAAAGTTATGCCTCTATTTAAAAAAGGCAACAAAAGCACACCCTCCAACTACATACCCATATCATTGATCAGTTGTATAGGAAAAGTCATGGAAAGGGTAATATACAAACATATTTACAATAATTTACATTCAAGTAATCTAATATATCCTTTGCAATCTGGCTTTCTGCCGGGACACTCGACTAATTACCAGCTTTTAGACATATATCATCAAATTTGTGAATCATTTGACAAACAACAAACAACCTGTATAGTGTTCTGCGACATATCGAAAGCGTTTGACCGTGTCTGGCACCGAGGCCTTCTTTTTAAACTTAGACAATATGGTATTAATGGTGAACTTCTTCAATGGTTAAACGATTACCTGTATAACCGCAAACAATCTGTCGTGGTAGGATCTGAAATCTCAAGTATTCTGAGTCTAACAGCTGGCGTTCCTCAAGGCTCCGCCTTAGGACCGCTATTATTTCTGATATACGTCAATGACATAGCTGAAAATTTGTTAAGCGTAACAAGACTATTCGCGGATGATAGCTCACTAGCTGTTTCCTCCAACAACATGCAATATATTGAAACAATATTGAATCAAGATCTCCAAAAAATTAATGATTGGTCACGCCAATGGCTAGTAAATTTTAATCCTAACAAAACGGAAATTATGATTTTCCCATCCAGTGTTACTTTTAGACCGACTCTATATTTTAACAATACTAAACTCGATTTTGCTGAGCACCACAAACACCTCGGCTTAACATTATCATCAGATCTTAAATGGCACGAACACATACATAATATTACAGTATCAGCGACGAAAGTTTTAAGTTCAATGAGAGCGGTGAAATATAAACTAAAGAGAAATACTATTAACCAAATTTATATATCATATATGAGGCCCATTCTGGAATACGCTTCTGTCGTATGGGATGGGTGTACCGAGTACGAAAAGAGATCTTTAGAACTACTACAATTCGAAGCGGCACGTGTAGTAACAGGACTCACAAGGTCCGTATCAATCCATTTATTGACGAAAGAAATTGGTTGGGTACCGTTATCTGATAGACGAAAAATTCAAAAACTTAGCACTATTTTTAAAGCAAAACAAGGTCTTATACCGAGCTACCTTAGAAACATTTTCCCTAATATCGTATCTGAAACTACAGACTACCCATTACGTAATAATGACAACTATACAACAATCGCAAGGCGAACACAAGTCTTTAATAACTCGTTCATACCATCCTCAACAGCTCTATGGAATTCACTTCACTCATCCGAAATGCCGAATCACTAAATATATTTAAATCGAGACTAAGAGAAATGTTCAAAGCACCCATCGTACCTAAACACTTTTTATATGGCGAACGATCACTCTCTGTACTTCATGCCCGACTACGAAACAAGTGCAGCAATCTAAACAATGACCTGTTCAATAATTACATACGAGTAAATCCACATTGTGACTTTGACTCCCAAATCGAAGACTCAGAACATTTTTTCTTTCAATGTAATAAATTTACTGTTCAAAGAATTACTCTATTCAATGAAACTAGAGCGTTTCATCCCCTTAGTGTCAACCTGCTTTTACATGGCCGCGAAACACTAAATGTGAACGAAAATATAATTATATTTGCAGCAGTTCAAAAGTATATTAAACAATCAAAGCGTTTCTAATTTGTGATCACGTTAGCAACACAACATTCACTATGATATTACTTCCGATCGAGCGCACCATGGGGATCTCTCACCTGGGGAACGGAACCTAGCAACAGCGTTAGTAAAAGTTGAGTTTTTTTTTTTTTTTTAAATTTATCATTCAAACACTGTTTCAATTGCCTTTCGACTTGATAAATAATATCTCATTAAACTTCAAATATGCATGTCATAAGTTACATATTCGCCAGTATTGCACTAAGTTCAACATACTCTCATGGGAAGGGCCAATTACTAATGTTGTTCAGAACTTGTGGCCCAACCCATTTGCTTTTGCTCTTATTATATATGTCTCTGAATTTATTATGTACATGTATATAGCAATAAAATATGATTAAACTAAAAAAAAAAAGCGTGTGTGTGCGTGCGTGTATGTGTGTGTGTGGGCGCGCGTGCGTGCGTGCGTGTGCGTGCGTGCGTGCGTGTGTGATAAGAATGTAATATTTGGCAAGTTACTGATTCCCTCTATCAGGTTGTATGTTGTTTGCGGTTATTTTATATAATGTATGTCTATTTACATCGTGCGGGCATTTTGGAATACATTCTTGAGGTATGATAAGACAATAATTCAGAATGACGGTCAATTGATCAACCGTTAAACAATCATTTATACAGCAATATGTATGTAGTTCATTAGTACACGTATATTTATCACCGTGAGGGTAACATAAGGCTGTCCGATTAACGCATTGGATAGCATTTCGTTAGTGTTGGACTAAGAGAATTAACTCGTAAACGTTCCTATCTGCAACATAAAAAGGGTTATTTCCCTTTACTGCATAGCTGTAATGACCGCATTTATGTCGTTATCTTAACAGTTTGTAGCCCATTCTGTTCGTCTCTCCTATTGTATCGATGTTATTTAATTAGTTTATACAAATTTATTTTAGCTCGATCAGGAATGACTGCATGTATACTTTCATTCCCACCAGTGAGAGTGATTCATATAAGTTGTTAAAGCTTCTTTTCCCAATTGGGTTTTCAGATCCAAGCAGGTGGATTTACTCTGGGATACTCTCGTTTCTCCTTTCCAAAATGAATGATTCCATATATGCTTTCATCCGCAACAACGAGGGTGATTAATACATTTGTTAAAGCTTCTTTCACAGTCATGTGGAGCTAAAAGACTCGGCATACGAATCTGACGTCATCAATTTTTCTAATCTGCGTTAGAGCGTAGACATCCGTATAAATCGACGTAGCTCGGTGAGACCGACACGACCATATCTTTCATTTATTTATACGACCAGTACTTTACGAGAAATAACGATTTAAATATTTGATATATTCTTAAAGTCCCATTTATGAAAAAAAAAAAAACTTTCGAGGAAGCTGGCCGTGTTTGGTATCGTCGGAAAGATCTCGAAGAGACAATGACGAATCCGCGACTCAATTAATGGTCCGACCTCATACCGGAAGTAGTGATCCGAAAAACCGGAAGTACCGATATAAATTCGTTATATAAGCTTTATTATAGGTCCTATCTATCCGGGGGTTTCGATAAACGATGTCCGTACACACTCCCTCTACGCATTCTCGTTATAACGATTATATTTATTATCTTCATTTCGATCGTAAGATGTTGATATTATATAATACGTATAAGTACCTAAATATCCTTACACTTTGGCATCCGATACATAAGTCGCTGAGCGTTTCCGGAATATTGCGTCAGTCAGTCGTTGGCGTCACGAAATCATGTCCAGACACGTATAGACCTATCCTATAAATGACCTACGTTACTATAAATAGAAAACTAGTTGGAACGGGCTATTTATATTCATCCGATCAGAACGTATTGCTATAAATAATAATGACATACGTTACTATAAATAGAAAACTAGTTAGAAACGGTATTGCTATTTTTATTTATCCAATGACGTCATAACAGACCAATCAGATTCCGGGATAGTGACGTACGTTACTAAAACTAATCGACCGATGAAACGAGAGAACGTAGTATATTCTACATTCATTACTACAAGATATACACGCTGTCTCACCAAATATACATACATTACTACAATATATACACACTATATCACCATATCTGTATATATTACAACAATATATATCCACTATCTCACCATATCTACATACATTTCTACAAGATATACACACTATCTCACCATATATACATACATTGCTACTAAATATACACGCTATCTCACCAAATCTACATACGTTTCTACAAGATATACACACTATCTCACCATATATACATACATTGCTACTAAATATACACACTATGTCACCATAGCTACAAACATTGCTACAAGATCTACACACTATATCACCATATCTACATACATTCCTACAAGATATATCCACTATCGCACCATATTTACGTTCATTACTACAAGATCTACACACTATATCACCATATCTACATACATTCCTACAAGATATATCCACTATATCACCATATTTACATACATTACAACAATAACTACACACTATCTAACCATATCTACGTACATTACTACAAGATATACACACTATCTCAACATATATAAACACATTACTACAAGATATACACACTAGTTCACCATATATACATTCATTACTACAAGATATACACGCTGTCTCACGATATCTACATACATTACTACAATATATACACACTATATCTACATATATTACACCAATATATATCCACTAAATCACCATATCTACATACATTACTACAAGATATACACGCTGTCTCACCATATTTACATACATTACTACAATATATACACGCTATATCACCATATCTACATATATTACAACAATATATAACCACTATCTCACCATATCTACATACATTTCTACAAGATATACACACTATATCACCATATATCCACTATCGCACCATATTTACGTACATTACTACAAGATATACACACTGTCACACCATATCTACATACATTTCTACAAGATATACACACTATCTCACCATATCTACATACATTAATACAAGATATACACACTAGCTCACCATATCTACGTACATTACTACAAGATATACACTCTATCTCACCATAAATAAATACATTACTACAAGATATACACGCTGTCTCACCAAATATACATACATTACTACAATATATATATATATATACACACTATATCACCATATCTGTATATATTACAACAAT
>CM026404.1:25014565-25056369 GCA_014843695.1 Archivesica marissinica
TCATTGGAATGGAACAAGTACATAGTGACATTGGAATGGTACAAGTACATAGTGTCATTGGAATGGAACAAGTACATAGTGACATTGGAATGGTACAAGTACATAGTGACATTGGAATGGAACAAGTACATAGTGACATTGGAATGGAACAAGTATATAATGTCATTGCAATGGAACAAGTACATAGTGACATTGGAATGGAACAAGTACATAGTGACATTGGAATGGTAGGAGTGCATATTGTCATTGGAATGGTACAAGTACATAATGTCATTGGAATGGTACAAGTACATATTGTCATTGTATAAGTACATAATGTCAATGGAATGGTACACATACATAGTGTCATTGGAATGGAACAAGTACATAGTGACATTGGAATGGTACAAGTACATAGTGCCATTGGAATGGTACAAGTGCATAGTGTCATTGGAATGGTACAAGTACATAGTGTCATTGGAATGGAACAAGTACATAGTGACATTGGAATGGAACAAGTACATAGTGACATTGGAATGGAACAAGTACATACTGTCATTGGAATGGAACAAGTACATAGTGACATTGGAATGGAACAAGTATATAGTGTCATTGCAATGGAACAAGTACATAGTGACATTGGAATGGAACAAGTACATAGTGTTATTGGAATGGTACAAGTGCATATTGTCATTGGAATGGTACAAGTACATAATGTCATTGTACAAGTACATAATGTCATTGTACAAGTACATAATGTCATTGGAATGGTACAAGTACATAGTGTCATTGTACAAGTACATAATGTCATTGGAATGGTACAAGTACATAGTGTCATTGGAATGGAACAAGTACATAGTGACATTGGAATGGTACAAGTACATAGTGCCATTGGAATGGTACAAGTGCATAGTGTCATTGGAATGGTACAAGTACATAATGTCATTGGAATGGAACAAGTACATAGTGTCATTGGAATGGAACAAGTACATAGTGACATTGGAATGGAACAAGTACATAGTGACATTGGAATGGTACATGTACATAGAGTCATTGGAATGGTACAAGTGCATAGTGACATTGGAATGGAACAAGTACATAGTGACATTGGAATGGAACAAGTACATAGTGTCATTGGAATGGAACAAGTACATAGTGTCATTGGAATGGAACAAGTACATAGTGTCATTGGAATGGTACAAGTACATAGTGTCATTGGAATGGAACAAGTACATAGTGTCATTGAACTGGAACAAGTACATAGTGTCATTGGAATGGTACAAGTACATAGTGACATTGGAATGGAACAAGTACATAGTGACATTGGAATGGTACAAGTACATAGTGTCATTGGAATGGAACAAGTACACAGTGACATTGGAATGGTACATGTACATAGTGACATTGGAATGGAACAAGTACATAGTGACATTGGAATGGAACAAGTACATACTGTCATTGAAATGGAACAAGTACATAGTGACATTGGAATGGAACAAGTATGTAATGTCATTGCAATGGAACAAGTACATAGTGACATTGGAATGGAACAAGTACATAGTGACATTGGAATGGTAGGAGTGCATATTGTCATTGGAATGGTACAAGTACATAATGTCATTGGAATGGTACAAGTACATAGTGTCATTGTACAAGTACATAATGTCATTGGAATGGTACACATACATAGTGTCATTGGAATGGAACAAGTACATAGTGACATTGGAATGGTACAAGTACATAGTGCCATTGGAATGGTACAAGTACATAGTGTCATTGGAATGGTACAAGTACATAGTGTCATTGAATGGAACAAGTACATAGTGTCATTGGAATGGAACAAGTACATAGTGTCATTGGAATGGAACAAGTACATAGTGTCATTGGAATGGAACAAGTACATAGTGTCATTGGAATGGAACAAGTACATAGTGTCATTGGAATGGACAAGTACATAGTGTCATTGGAATGGTACAAGTACATATGTCATTGGAATGGTACAAGTAATTTACAAGTACATAGTGTCATTGTACAAGTACATAATGTCATTGGAATGGTACAAGTACATAGTGTCATTGGAATGGAACAAGTACATAGTGACATTGGAATGGTACAAGTACATAGTGTCATTGGAATGGTACACGTACATAATGTCATTGGAATGGAACAAGTACATAGAGTCATTGGAATGGAACAAGTACATAGTGTCATTGGAATGGAACAAGTATATAATAACATTGGAATGGAACAAGTACATAGTGACATTGGAGTGGAACAAGTACATAGTGTCATTGGAATGGTACAAGTACATAGAGTCATTGGAATGGTACAAGTGCATATTGTCATTGGAATGTTACAAGTACATAGTGCCATTGGAATGGTACAAGGGCATAGTGTCATTGGAATGGTACAAGTACATATAGTCATTGGAATGGAACAAGTACATAGTGACATTGGAATAGTACAAGTACATAGAGTCATTGGAATGGAACAAGTACATAGTCACATTGGAATGGTACAAGTGCCTAGTGTCATTGGAATGGTACAAGTGCATAGTGTCATTGGAATGGAACAAGTACATAGTGACATTGGAATGGAACAAGTACATAGTGACAGTGGAATGGAACAAGTACATAATGTCATTGGAATGGAACTAGTACATAATGTTATTGGAAAGGAACAAGTACATAATGTCATTGGAATGGTACAAGTACATAGTGACATTGGAATGGAACAAGTACATAATGACATTGGAATGGAACAAGTACATAGTGTCATTGGAATGGAACAAGTACATAGTGTCATTGGAATGGAACAAGTGCATAGTGTCATTGGAATGGAACAAGTACATAGTGTCATTGAACTGGAACAAGTACATAGTGTCATTGGAATGGAACAAGTACATAGTGTCATTGGAATGGTACAAGTACATAGTGTCATTGGAATGGAACAAGTACATAGTGTCATTGGAATGGACAAGTACATAGTGACATTGGAATGGTACAAGTACATAGTGACATTGGAATGGAACAAGTACATAGTGTCATTGGAATGGAACAAGTACATATGTCATTGGAATGGACAAGTTATGCATTGGAATGGAGTACATAGTGCATTGGAATGGACAAGTACATAGTGTCATTGGAATGGAACAAGTACATAGTGTCATTGGAATGGTACAAGTACATAGTGTCATTGGAATGGTACAAGTACATAGTGTCATTGGAATGGTACAAGTACATAGTGTCATTGGAATGGTACAAGTACATAGTGTCATTGGAATGGTACAAGTACATAGTGTCATTGGAATGGAACAAGTACATAGTGACATTGGAATGGAACAAGTACATAGTGTCATTGGAATGGAACAAGTACATAATGTCATTGGAATGGAACAAGTACATAATGTCATTGGAATGGTACAAGTACATAGTGACATTGGAATGGAACAAGTACATAGTGTCATTGGAATGGAACAAGTACATAGTGTCATTGGAATGGAACAAGTACATAGTGTCATTGGAATGGAACAAGTACATAGTGTCATTGGAATGGAACAAGTATGTGTCATTGGAATGGACAAGTACATAGTGACATTGGAATGGACAAGTACATAGTGTCATTGGAATGGAACAAGTACATAGTGACATTGGAATGAACAAGTACATAGTGTCATTGGAATGGTACAAGTACATAGTGTCATTGGAATGGTACAAGTACATATGTCATTGTGGACAAGTACATATGTCATTGGAATGGTACAAGTACATAGTGTCATTGTACAAGTACATAATGTCATTGGAATGGTACAAGTACATAGTGTCATTGGAATGGAACAAGTACATAGTGATTGGAATGGTACAAGTACATAGTGACATTGGAATGGAACAAGTACATAATGACATTGGAATGGAACAAGTACATAGTGTCATTGGAATGGAACAAGTACATAGTGTCATTGGAATGGAACAAGTACATAGTGTCATTGGAATGGAACAAGTACATAGTGTCATTGGAATGGAACAAGTACATAGTGTCATTGGAATGGAACAAGTACATAGTGTCATTGGAATGGTACAAGTACATAGTGTCATTGGAATGGAACAAGTACATAGTGACATTGGAATGGTACAAGTACATAATGTCATTGGAATGGAACAAGTACATAGTGTCATTGGAATGGAACAAGTACATAGTGTCATTGGAATGGAACAAGTACATAGTGACATTGGAATGGTACAAGTACATAGTGTCATTGGAATGGTACAAGTACATATGTCATTGTACAAGTACATATGTCATTGGAATGGTACAAGTACATAGTGTCATTGGAATGGAACAAGTACATAGTGTCATTGGAATGGTACAAGTACATAGTGTCATTGGAATGGAACAAGTACATAGTGACATTGGAATGGAACAAGTACATAGTGTCATTGGAATGGTACAAGTACATAGTGACATTGGAATGGAACAAGTACATAGTGACATTGGAATGGAACAAGTACATATTGTCATTGGAATGGTACAAGTACATAATGTCATTGTACAAGTACATAATGTCATTGGAATGGTACAAGTACATAGTGTCATTGTACAAGTACATAATGTCATTGGAATGGTACAAGTACATAGTGTCATTGGAATGGAACAAGTACATAGTGACATTGGAATGGTACAAGTACATAGTGCCATTGGAATGGTACAAGTACATAATGTCATTGGAATGGAACAAGTACATAGTGTCATTGGAATGGAACAAGTACATAGTGTCATTGGAATGGAACAAGTATATAATGACATTGGAATGGAACAAGTACATAGTGACATTGGAATGGAACAATATGACATTGGAATGGAACAAGTACATAGTGACATTGGAATGGAACAAGTACATAGTGTCATTGGAATGGAACAAGTACATAGTGTCATTGGAATGGTACAAGTACATAGTGTCATTGGAATGGTACAAGCATATTGTCATTGGAATGGTACAAGTACATAGTGTCATTGGAATGGTACAAGTACATAGTGTCATTGTACAAGTACATATTGTCATTGGAATGGAACAAGTACATAGTGACATTGGAATGTACAAGTACATAGTGTCATTGGAATGGAACAAGTACATAGTGTCATTGGAATGGTACAAGTACATAGTGTCATTGGAATGGTACAAGTGCATAGTGTCATTGGAATGGAACAAGTACATAGTGACATTGGAATGGAACAAGTACATAGTGACATTGGAATGGAACAAGTACATAATGTCATTGGAATGGAACAAGTACATAGTGTCATTGGAATGGAACAAGTACATAGTGTCATTGGAATGGTACAAGTACATAGTGTCATTGGAATGGAACAAGTACATAATGTCATTGGAATGGAACAAGTACATAGTGTCATTGGAATGGAACAAGTACATAGTGTCATTGGAATGGACAAGTCATAGTGTCATTGTACAAGTACATATGTCATTGGAATGGAACAAGTACATAGTGTCATTGAATGGAACAAGTACATAGTGTCATTGGAATGGTACAAGTACATAGTGACATTGGAATGGAACAAGTACATAGTGACATTGGAATGGTACAAGTACATATGTCATTGGAATGGAACAAGTACATAGTGTCATTGGAATGGAACAAGTACATAGTGTCATTGGAATGGAACAAGTACATAGTGACATTGGAATGGTACAAGTACATAGTTCATTGGAATGGAACAAGTACATAGTGTCATTGGAATGGAACAAGTACATAGTGTCATTGGAATGGTACAAGTACATAGTCATTGGAATGGAACAAGTACATAGTGCATTGGAATGGTACAATACATAGTGTCATTGGAATGGAACAAGTACATAGTGACATTGGAATGGTACAAGTACATAGTGACATTGGAATGGAACAAGTACATAGTGACATTGGAATGGAACAAGTACATACTGTCATTGGAATGGAACAAGTACTTAGTGTCATTGGAATGGAACAAGTACATAGTGACATTGGAATGGAACAAGTACATAGTGTCATTGGAATGGAACAAGTATATAATAACATTGGAATGGAACAAGTACACAGTGACATTGGAATGGAACAAGTACATAGTGTCATTGGAATGGAACAAGTACATAGTGACATTAGAATGGAACAAGTACATAGTGTCATTGGAATGGAACAAGTACATAGTGACATTGGAATGGTACAAGTACATAGAGTCATTGGAATGGTACAAGTACATAATGTCATTGTACAAGTACATAATGTCATTGGAATGGTACAAGTACATAGTGTCATTGTACAAGTACATAATGTCATTGGAATGGTACAAGTACATAGTGTCATTGGAATGGAACAAGTACATAGTGACATTGGAATGGTAAAATGACATAGTGCCATTGGAATGGTACAAGTGCATAGTGTCATTGGAATGGTACACGTACATAATGTCATTGGAATGGAACAAGTACATAGAGTCATTGGAATGGAAAAAGTACATAGTGTCATTGGAATGGAACAAGTATATAATAACATTGGAATGGAACAAGTACATAGTGACATTGGAATGGAACAAGTACATAGTGTCATTGGAATGGAACAAGTACATAGTGTCATTGGAATGGTACAAGTACATAGAGTCATTGGAATGGTACAAGTGCATATTGTCATTGGAATGGTACAAGTACATAGTGCCATTGGAATGGTACAAGTGCATAGTGTCATCGGAATGGTACAAGTACATATAGTCATTGGAATGGAACAAGTACATAGTGACATTGGAATAGTACAAGTACATAGAGTCATTGGAATGGAACAAGTACATAGTCACATTGGAAAGGTACAAGTACATAGTGCCATTGGAATGGTACAAGTGCCTAGTGTCATTGGAATGGTACAAGTGCATAGTGTCATTGGAATGGAACAAGTACATAGTGACATTGGAATGGAACAAGTACATAGTGACAGTGGAATGTAACAAGTACATAATGTCATTGGAATGGAACTAGTACATAATGTTATTGGAAAGGAACAAGTACATAATGTCATTGGAATGGTACAAGTACATAGTGACATTGGAATGGAACAAGTACATAATGACATTGGAATGGAAAAGACATCATTGGAATGGAACAAGTACATAGTGTCATTGGAATGGAACAAGTGCATAGTGTCATTGGAATGGTACAAGTACATAGTGTCATTGGAATGGAACAAGTACATAGTGTCATTGAACTGGAACAAGTACATAGTGTCATTGGAATGGTACAAGTACATAGTGACATTGGAATGGAACAAGTACATAGTGACATTGGAATGGTACAAGTACATAGTGTCATTGGAATGGAACAAGTACACAGTGACATTGGAATGGTACATGTATAACAAGTACATAGTGTCATTGGAATGGAACAAGTACATAGTGACATTGGAATGGAACAAGTACATAGTGTCATTGGAATGGAACAAGTACATAGTGACATTGGAATGGAACAAGTAATATGTCATTGGAATGGTACAAGTACATATGTCATTGTGTGGAATGGTACAAGTACATAGTGTCATTGTACAAGTACATAATGTCATTGGAATGGTACAAGTACATAGTGTCATTGGAATGGAACAAGTACATAGTGTCATTGGAATGGTACAAGTACATAGTGTCATTGGAATGGAACAAGTACATAGTGACATTGGAATGGTACAAGTACATAGCATTGGGGACAAGTACATAGTGACATTGGAATGGTACAAGTACATAGTGTCATTGGAATGGAACAAGTACATAGTGTCATTGGAATGGAACAAGTACATAGTGACATTGGAATGGAACAAGTACATAGTGACATTGGAATGGACAAGTCATATGTCATGGATGGACAGTACATATGTATTGCAAGTACATAATGTCATTGGAATGGTACAAGTACATAGTGTCATTGTACAAGTACATAATGTCATTGGAATGGTACAAGTACATAGTGTCATTGGAATGGAACAAGTACATAGTGACATTGGAATGGTACAAGTACATAGTGCCATTGGAATGGTACACGTACATAATGTCATTGGAATGGAACAAGTACATAGAGTCATTGGAATGGAACAAGTACATAGTGTCATTGGAATGGAACAAGTATATAATAACATTGGAATGGAACAAGTACATAGTGACATTGGAATGGAACAAGTACATAGTGTCATTGGAATGGTACAAGTACATAGGTTGTGTTTTTTGACAAGTACATAGTGCCATTGGAATGGACAAGTCATAGTGTCATTGGAATGGTACAAGTACATATTGTCATTGGAATGGAACAAGTACATAGTGACATTGGAATGGTACAAGTACATAGTGTCATTGGAATGGAACAAGTACATAGTGACATTGGAATGGTACAAGTACATAGTGTCATTGGAATGGACAAGTACATAGTGTCATTGGAATGGAACAAGTACATAGTGACATTGGAATGGAACAAGTACATAGTGACATTGGAATGGAACAAGTACATAGTGTCATTGGAATGGTACAAGTACATAGTGTCATTGGAATGGAACAAGTACATAGTGTCATTGGAATGGTACAAGTACATAGTGCCATTGGAATGGTACAAGTACATAGTGTCATTGGAATGGTACAAGTACATATGTCATTGGAATGGAAAGTACATAATGTCATTGGAATGGAACAAGTACATAGTGTCATTGGAATGGAACAAGTACATAGTGACATTGGAATGGAACAAGTATAGCATTGGAATGGACAAGTACATAGTGTCATTGGAATGGAACAAGTACATAGTGTCATTGGAATGGAACAAGTACATAGTGACATTGGAATGGAACAAGTACATAGTGACATTGGAATGGAACAAGTACATAATGTCATTGGAATGGAACAAGTACATAGTGTCATTGGAATGGAACAAGTACATAGTGACATTGGAATGGTACAAGTACATAGTGTCATTGGAATGGAACAAGTACATAGTGACATTGGAATTGAACAAGTATATAGTGTCATTGCAATGGAACAAGTACATAGTGACATTGAATGGAACAAGTACATAGTGACATTGGAATGGTACAAGTGCATATTGTCATTGGAATGGTACAAGTACATAATGTCATTGCAATAATGTCATTGGAATGGTACAAGTACATAGTGTCATTGGAATGGAACAAGTACATAGTGCATTGGAATGGTACAGTAATATGCATTGATGGAAAGTACATAGTGCATTGGAATGGTACAAGTACATAGTGTCATTGGAATGGTACAAGTACATAGTGTCATTGGAATGGAACAAGTACATAGTGACATTGGAATGGTACAAGTACATAGTGTCATTGGAATGGTACAAGTACATAGTGACATTGGAATGGTACAAGTGCATAGTGTCATTGGAATGGTACAAGTGCATAGTGTCATTGGAATGGTACACGTACATAATGTCATTGGAATGGAACAAGTACATAGAGTCATTGGAATGGAACAAGTACATAGAGTCATTGGAATGGAACAAGTACATAGTGTCATTGGAATGGAACAAGTATATAATAACATTGGAATGGAACAAGTACATAGTGACATTGGAGTGGAACAAGTACATAGTGTCATTGGAATGGAACAAGTACATAGTGACATTGGAATGGTACAAGTATATAGAGTCATTGGAATGGTACAAGTGCATATTGTCATTGGAATGGTACAAGTACATAGTGCCATTGGAATGGTACAAGTGCATAGTGTCATTGGAATGGTACAAGTACATATAGTCATTGGAATGGAACAAGTACATAGTGACATTGGAATAGTACAAGTACATACATCATTGGAATGGAACAAGTACATAGTCACATTGGAATGGTACAAGTACATAGTGCCATTGGAATGGTACAAGTGCCTAGTGTCATTGGAATGGTACAAGTGCATAGTGTCATTGGAATGGAACAAGTACATAGTGACATTGGAATGGAACAAGTACATAGTGACATTGGAATGGAACAAGTACATAATGTCATTGGAATGGAACTAGTACATAATGTTATTGGAAAGGAACAAGTACATAATGTCATTGGAATGGTACAAGTACATAGTGACATTGGAATGGAACAAGTACATAATGACATTGGAATGGAACAAGTACATAGTGTCATTGGAATGGAACAAGTACATAGTGACATTGGAATGGTACAAGTACATAGAGTCATTGGAATGGAACAAGTACATAGTGACATTGGAATGGTACAAGTACATAGTGCCATTGGAATGGAACAAGTACATAGTGTCATTGGAATGGAACAAGTACATAGTGACATTGGAATGGTACAAGTACATAGAGTCATTGGAATGGTACAAGTACATAATGTCATTGCGGAATGGACAAGTACATAGTGACATTGAATGTAACAGGTGCATAGTGTCATTGGAATGGAACAAGTACATAGTGACATTGGAATGGAACAAGTACATAGTGACATTGGAATGGAACAAGTACATAGTGTCATTGGAATGGAACAAGTACATAGTGTCATTGGAATGGAACAAGTACATAGTGACATTGGAATGGTACAAGTACATAGTGTCATTGGAATGGAACAAGTACATAGTGACATTGGAATGGAACAAGTATATAGTGTCATTGCAATGGAACAAGTACATAGTGACATTGGAATGGAACAAGTACATAGTGACATTGGAATGGTACAAGTGCATATTGTCATTGGAATGGTACAAGTACATAATGTCATTGTACAAGTACATAGTGTCATTGTACAAGTAATATGCATTGGAATGGTAAAGTACATAGTGCATTGGAATGGTCAAGTGCATAGTGTCATTGGAATGGTACAAGTACATAATGTCATTGGAATGGAACAAGTACATAGTGACATTGGAATGGTACAAGTACATAGTGACATTGGAATGGTACAAGTACATAGTGTCATTGGAATGGTACAAGTGCATATTGTCATTGGAATGGTACAAGTACATAGTGTCATTGGAATGGTACAAGTACATATAGTCATTGGAATGGAACAAGTACATAGTGACATTGGAATAGTACAAGTACATACAGTCATTGGAATGGAACAAGTACATAGTCACATTGGAATGGTACAAGTACATAGTGCCATTGGAATGGTACAAGTGCCTAGTGTCATTGGAATGGAACAAGTACATAGTGACATTGGAATGGAACAAGTACATAGTGACATTGGAATGGAACAAGTACATAATGTCATTGGAATGGAACTAGTACATAATGTTATTGGAAAGGAACAAGTACATAATGTCATTGGAATGGTACAAGTACATAGTGACATTGGAATGGAACAAGTACATAATGACATTGGAATGGAACAAGTACATAGTGTCATTGGAATGGAACAAGTACATAGTGTCATTGGAATGGAACAAGTACATAGTGTCATTGGAATGGTACAAGTACATAGTGTCATTGGAATGGAACAAGTACATAGTGTCATTGAACTGGAACAAGTACATAGTGTCATTGGAATGGAACAAGTACATAGTGACATTGGAATGGAACAAGTACATAGTGTCATTGGAATGGAACAAGTACATAGTGACATTGGAATGGTACAAGTACATAGTGACATTGGAATGGAACAAGTACATAGTGTCATTGGAATGGAACAAGTACATAGTGACATTGGAATGGAACAAGTACATAGTGACATTGGAATGGAACAAGTACATAGTGTCATTGGAATGGAACAAGTACATAGTGTCATTGGAATGGAACAAGTACATAGTGACATTGGAATGGTACAAGTACATAGTGTCATTGGAATGGAACAAGTACATAGTGACATTGAATTGAACAAGTATATAGTGTCATTGCAATGGAACAAGTACATAGTGACATTGGAATGGAACAAGTACATAGTGACATTGGAATGGTACAAGTGCATATTGTCATTGGAATGGTACAAGTACATAATGTCATTGTACAAGTACATAGTGTCATTATACAAGTACATAATGTCATTGGAATGGTACAAGTACATAGTGTCATTGGAATGGAACAAGTACATAGTGATTGGAATGGTACAAGTACATAGTGTCATTGGAATGGTACAAGTACATAGTGCCATTGGAATGGTACAAGTACATAGTGTCATTGGAATGGTACAAGTACATAGTGTCATTGGAATGGAACAAGTACATAGTGTCATTGGAATGGTACAAGTACATAGTGTCATTGGAATGGAACAAGTACATAGTGACATTGGAATGGTACAATGCATAGTGTCATTGGAATGGTACAAGTGCATAGTGTCATTGGAATGGTACACGTACATAATGTCATTGGAATGGAACAAGTACATAGAGTCATTGGAATGGAACAAGTACATAGTGTCATTGGAATGGAACAAGTACATAGTGTCATTGGAATGGAACAAGTACATAATGACATTGGAATGGAACAAGTACATAGTGACATTGGAATGGAACAAGTACATAGTGTCATTGGAATGGAACAAGTACATAGTGACATTGGAATGGTACAAGTACATAGTGTCATTGGAATGGAACAAGTACATAGTGTCATTGGAATGGTACAAGTACATAGTGCCATTGGAATGGTACAAGTGCATAGTGTCATTGGAATGGTACAAGTACATAGTGTCATTGGAATGGAACAAGTACATAGTGACATTGGAATGGTACAAGTACATAGAGTCATTGGAATGGAACAAGTACATAGTCACATGGAATGGTACAAGTACATAGTGCATTGGAATGGTGCAAGCCTAGTGTCATTGGAATGGTACAAGTGCATAGTGTCATTGGAATGGAACAAGTACATAGTGACATTGGAATGGAACAAGTACATAGTGACATTGGAATAGTACAAGTACATACAGTCATTGGAATGGAACAAGTACATAGTCATTGGAATGGTACAAGTACATAGTGCCATTGGAATGGTACAAGTGCCTAGTGTCATTGGAATGGAACAAGTACATAGTGACATTGGAATGGAACAAGTACATAGTGACATTGGAATGGAACAAGTACATAATGTCATTGGAATGGAACTAGTACATAATGTTATTGGAAAGGAACAAGTACATAATGTCATTGGAATGGTACAAGTACATAGTGACATTGGAATGGAACAAGTACATAATGACATTGGAATGAAACAAGTACATAGTGTCATTGGAATGGAACAAGTACATAGTGTCATTGGAATGGAACAAGTGCATAGTGTCATTGGAATGGTACAAGTACATAGTGTCATTGGAATGGAACAAATACATAGTGTCATTGAACTGGAACAAGTATATAGTGTCATTGGAATGGAAAAAGTACATAGTGACATTGGAATGGAACAAGTACATTGTGTCATTGGAATGGAACAAGTACATAGTGACATTGGAATGGTACAAGTACATAGTGACATTAGAATGGAACAGGTGCATAGTGTCATTGGAATGGAACAAGTACATAGTGACATTGGAATGGAACAAGTACATAGTGACATTGGAATGGAACAAGTACATAATGTAATTGTAATGGAACAAGTACATAGTGACATTGGAATGGAACAAGTACATAGTGACATTGGAATGGTACAAGTGCATATTGTTATTGGAATGGTACAAGTACATGATGTCATTGTACAAGTACATAATGTCATTGTACAAGTACATAATGTCATTGGAATGGAACAAATACATAGTGGCATTGGAATGGTACAAGTACATAGTGTCATTGGAATGGAACAAGTACATAGTGACATTGGAAAGGAGCAAGTATATAGTGTCATTGGAATGGTACAAGTACATAATGTCATTGTACAAGTACATAATGTCATTGGGATGGTACAAGTACATAGTGTCATTGTACAGGTACATACTGTCATTGGAATGGTACAAGTACATAGTGTCATTGGAATGGAACAAGTACATAGTGGCATTGGAATGGTACAAGTACATAGTGCCATTGGAATGGTACAGGTGCGTAGTGTCATTGGAATGGAACAAGTATATAATAACATTGGAATGGAACAAGTACATAGTGACATTGGAATGGAACAAGTACATAGTGTCATTGGAATGGAACAAGTACATAGTGACATTGGAATGGAACAAGTACATAGTGACATTGGAATGGTACAAGTACATATAGTCATTGGAATGGTACAAGTGCATATTGTCATTGGAATGTTACAAGTACTTAGTGCCATTGGAATGGTACAAGTGCATAGTGTCATTGGAATGGAACAAGTACATAGTGACATTGGAATGGTACAAGTACATAGAGACATTGGAATGGAACAAATACATAGTGACATTGGAATGGTACAAGTACATAGTGCCATTGGAATGGTACAAGTTCATAATGTCATTGGAATGGTACAAGTACATAATGTCATTGGAATGGAACAAGTACATAGAGACATTGGAATGGAACAAGTACATAGTGTCATTGGAATGGATAAAGTACATAGTGACATTGGAATGGAACAAGTACATAATGTCATTGGAATGGAACAAGTACATAGTGACATTGGAATGATACAAGTACATAGTGACATTAGAATGGAACAGGTGAATAGTGTCATTGGAATGGAACACGTACATAGTGACATTGGAATGGAACAAGTACATAGTGACATTGGAATGGAACAAGTACATAATGTCATTGTAATGGAACAAGTACATAGTGTCATTGGAATGGAACAACTACATAGTGACATTGGAATGGTACAAGTACATAGAGTCATTGGAATGGAACAAGTACATAGTGACATTGGAATTGAACAAGTATATAGTGTCATTGCAATGGAACAAGTACATAGTGACATTGGAATGGAACAAGTACATAGTGACATTGGAATGGTACAAGTGCATATTGTCATTGGAATGGTACAAGTACATAATGTCATTGTACAAGTACATAATGTCATTGGAATGGAACAAGTACATAGTGTCATTGTACAAGTACATAATGTCATTGGAATGGTACAAGTACATAGTGTCATTGGAATGGAACAAGACATAGTGACATTGGAATGGTACAAGTGCATATTGTCATTGGAATGGTACAAGTACATAATGTCATTGTACAAGTACATAATGTCATTGGAATGGAACAAGTACATAGTGTCATTGTACAAGTACATAATGTCATTGGAATGGTACAAGTACATAGTGTCATTGGAATGGAACAAGTACATAGTGACATTGGAATGGTACAAGTACATAGTGCCATTGGAATGGTACAAGTGCATAGTGTCATTGGAATGGTACACGTACATAATGTCATTGGAATGGAACAAGTACATAGAGTCATTGGAATGGAACAAGTACATAGAGTCATTGGAATGAACAAGTACATAGTGTCATTGGAATGGAACAAGTATATAATAACATTGGAATGGAACAAGTACATAGTGACATTGGAGTGGAACAAGTACATAGTGTCATTGGAATGGAACAAGTACATAGTGACATTGGAATGGTACAAGTATATAGAGTCATTGGAATGGTACAAGTGCATATTGTCATTGGAATGGTACAAGTGCATAGTGTCATTGGAATGGTACAAGTACATATAGTCATTGGAATGGAACAAGTACATAGTGACATTGGAATAGTACAAGTACATACAGTCATTGGAATGGAACAAGTACATAGTCACATTGGAATGGTACAAGTACATAGTGCCATTGGAATGGGACAAGTGCCTAGTGTCATTGGAATGGTACAAGTGCATAGTGTCATTGGAATGGAACAAGTACATAGTGACATTGGAATGGAACAAGTACATAGTGACATTGGAATGGAACAAGTACATAATGTCATTGGAATGGAACTAGTACATAATGTTATTGGAAAGGAACAAGTACATAATGTCATTGGAATGGTACAAGTACATAGTGACATTGGAATGGAACAAGTACATAATGACATTGGAATGAAACAAGTACATAGTGTCATTGGAATGGACAAAGTACATAGTGTCATTGGAATGGAACAAGTGCATAGTGTCATTGGAATGGTACAAGTACATAGTGTCATTGGAATGGAACAAGTACATAGTGTCATTGAACTGGAACAAGTACATAGTGTCATTGGAATGGTACAGGTACATAGTGACATTGGAATGGAACAAGTATATAGTGACATTGGAATGGTACAAGTACATAGTGTCATTGGAATGGAACAACTACATAGTGACATTGGAATGGAACAAGTACATAGAGTCATTGGAATGGAACAAGTACATAGAGTCATTGGAATGGAACAAGTACATAGTGTCATTGGAATGGAACAAGTACATAATGTCATTGGAATGGAACAAGTACATAGTGACATTGGAATGGAACAAGTACATAATGTCATTGGAATGGAACTAGTACATAATGTTATTGGAAAGGAACAAGTACATAATGTCATTGGAATGGTACAAGTACATAGTGACATTGGAATGGAACAAGTACATACTATCATTGGAATGGTACAAGTACATAGTGTCATTGGAATGGAACAAGTATATAGTGTCATTGAACTGGAACAAGTACATAGTGTCATTGGAATGGTACAAGTACATAGTGACATTGGAATGGAACAAGTACATAGTGACATTGGAATGGTACAAGTACATAGTGTCATTGGAATGGATCAAGTACATAGTGACATTGGAATGGAATGGTACAAGAACATAGTGACATTGGAATGGAACAAGTACATAGTGACATTGGAATGGAACAAGTACATACTGTCATTGGAATGGAACAAGTACATAGTGACATTGGAATGGAACAAGTATATAGTGTCATTGCAATGGAACAAGTACATAGTGACATTGGAATGGAACAAGTACATAGTGACATTGGAATGGTACAAGTGCATATTGTCATTGGAATGGTACAAGTACATAATGTCATTGTACAAGTATATAATGTCATTGTACAAGTACATAATGTCATTGGAATGGTACAAGTACATAGTGTCATTGTACAAGTACATAATGTCATTGGAATGGTACAAGTACATAGTGTCATTGGAATGGAACAAGTACATAGTGACATTGGAAAGGAACAAGTACATAGTGTCATTGGAATGGAACAAGTACATAATAACATTGGAATGGAACAAGTACATAGTGACATTGGAATGGAACAAGTACATAGTGACATTAGAATGGAACAGGTGAATAGTGTCATTGGAATGGAACACGTACATAGTGACATTGGAATGGAACAAGTACATAGTGACATTGGAATGGAACAAGTACATAATGTCATTGTAATGGAACAAGTACATAGTGTCATTGGAATGGAACAACTACATAGTGACATTGGAATGGTACAAGTACATAGAGTCATTGGAATGGAACAAGTACATAGTGACATTGGAATTGAACAAGTATATAGTGTCATTGCAATGGAACAAGTACATAGTGACATTGGAATGGAACAAGTACATAGTGACATTTGAATGGTACAAGTGCATATTGTCATTGGAATGGTACAAGTACATAATGTCATTGTACAAGTACATAATGTCATTGGAATGGAACAAGTACATAGTGTCATTGTACAAGTACATAATGTCATTGGAATGGTACAAGTACATAGTGTCATTGGAATGGAACAAGTACATAGTGACATTGGAATGGTACAAGTGCATATTGTCATTGGAATGGTACAAGTACATAATGTCATTGTACAAGTACATAATGTCATTGGAATGGAACAAGTACATAGTGTCATTGTACAAGTACATAATGTCATTGGAATGGTACAAGTACATAGTGTCATTGGAATGGAACAAGTACATAGTGACATTGGAATGGTACAAGTACATAGTGCCATTGGAATGGTACAAGTGCATAGTGTCATTGGAATGGTACACGTACATAATGTCATTGGAATGGAACAAGTACATAGAGTCATTGGAATGGAACAAGTACATAGAGTCATTGGAATGGAACAAGTACATAGTGTCATTGGAATGGAACAAGTATATAATAACATTGGAATGGAACAAGTACATAGTGACATTGGAGTGGAACAAGTACATAGTGTCATTGGAATGGAACAAGTACATAGTGACATTGGAATGGTACAAGTACATAGAGTCATTGGAATGGTACAAGTGCATATTGTCATTGGAATGGTACAAGTACATAGTGCCATTGGAATGGTACAAGTGCATAGTGTCATTGGAATGGTACAAGTACATATAGTCATTGGAATGGAACAAGTACATAGTGACATTGGAATGGTACAAGTACATAGAGTCATTGGAATGGAACAAGTACATAGTCACATTGGAATGGTACAAGTACATAGTGCCATTGGAATGGTACAAGTGCATAGTGTCATTGGAATGGAACAAGTACATAGTGTCATTGGAATGGAACAAGTACATAGTGACATTGGAATGGAACAAGTACATAATGTCATTGGAATGGAACTAGTACATAATGTTATTGGAAAGGAACAAGTACATAATGTCATTGGAATGGTACAAGTACATAGTGACATTGGAATGGAACAAGTACATAATGACATTGGAATGGAACAAGTACATAGTGTCATTGGAATGGAACAAGTACATAGTGTCATTGGAATGGAACAAGTACATAGTGTCATTGGAATGGTACAAGTACATAGTGTCATTGGAATGGAACAAGTACATAGTGTCATTGGAATGGAACAAGTACATAGTGTCATTGGAATGGTACAAGTGCATAGTGTCATTGGAATGGTACAAGTACATAATGTCATTATACAAGTACATAATGTCATTGTACAAGTACATATGTCATTGGAATGGTACAAGTACATAGTGTCATTGGAAGTTCATTGGAATGGTACAAGTACATAGTGTCATTGGAATGGAACAAGTACATAGTGTCATTGGAATGGTACAAGTACATAGTGTCATTGGAATGGAACAAGTACATAGTGTCATTGGAATGGAACAAGTACATATGTCATTGGAATGGAACAAGTACATAGTGACATTGGAATGGAACAAGTACATAGTGTCATTGGAATGGAACAAGTACATAGTGACATTGGAATGGAACAAGTACATAGTGACATTGGAATGGTACAAGTACATAGTGTCATTGGAATGGAACAAGTACATAATGTCATTGGAATGGTACAAGTACATAGTGTCATTGGAATGGTACAAGTACATAGTGTCATTGGAATGGTACAAGTACATAGTGTCATTGGAATGGAACAAGTACATAGTGTCATTGGAATGGTACAAGTACATAGTGTCATTGGAATGGTACAAGTACATAGTGTCATTGGAATGGTACAAGTACATAGTGTCATTGGAATGGTACAAGTACATAGTGTCATTGGAATGGAACAAGTACATAGTGACATTGGAATGGAACAAGTACATAGTGACATTGGAATGGAACAAGTACATAGTGTCATTGGAATGGAACAAGTACATAGTGTCATTGGAATGGAACAAGTACATAGTGTCATTGGAATGGAACAAGTACATAGTGACATTGGAATGGAACAAGTACATAGTGACATTGGAATGGTACAAGTACATAGTGTCATTGGAATGGTACAAGTACATATGTCATTGTACAAGTACATAGTGTCATTGGAATGGAACAAGTACATAGTGACATTGGAATGGTACAAGTACATAGTGCCATTGGAATGGTACAAGTGCATAGTGTCATTGGAATGGTACACGTACATAATGTCATTGGAATGGAACAAGTACATAGAGTCATTGGAATGGAACAAGTACATAGAGTCATTGGAATGGAACAAGTACATAGTGTCATTGGAATGGAACAAGTATATAATAACATTGGAATGGAACAAGTACATAGTGACATTGGAGTGGAACAAGTACATAGTGTCATTGGAATGGAACAAGTACATAGTGACATTGGAATGGTACAAGTACATAGAGTCATTGGAATGGTACAAGTGCATATTGTCATTGGAATGGTACAAGTACATAGTGCCATTGGAATGGTACAAGTGCATAGTGTCATTGGAATGGTACAAGTACATATAGTCATTGGAATGGAACAAGTACATAGTGACATTGGAATAGTACAAGTACATAGAGTCATTGGAATGGAACAAGTACATAGTCACATTGGAATGGTACAAGTACATAGTGCCATTGGAATGGTACAAGTGCATAGTGTCATTGGAATGGAACAAGTACATAGTGACATTGGAATGGAACAAGTACATAGTGACATTGGAATGGAACAAGTACATAATGTCATTGGAATGGAACTAGTACATAATGTTATTGGAAAGGAACAAGTACATAATGTCATTGGAATGGTACAAGTACATAGTGACATTGGAATGGAACAAGTACATAATGACATTGGAATGGAACAAGTACATAGTGTCATTGGAATGGAACAAGTACATAGTGTCATTGGAATGGTACAAGTACATAGTGTCATTGGAATGGTACAAGTACATAGTGTCATTGGAATGGAACAAGTACATAGTGTCATTGGAATGGAACAAGTACATAGTGTCATTGGAATGGTACAAGTACATAGTGACATTGGAATGGAACAAGTACATAGTGACATTGGAATGGTACAAGTACATAATGTCATTGTACAAGTACATAATGTCATTGGAATGGTACAAGTACATAGTGTCATTGTACAAGTACATAATGTCATTGGAATGGTACAAGTACATAGTGTCATTGGAATGGAACAAGTACATAGTGGCATTGGAATGGTACAAGTACATAGTGCCATTGGAATGGTACAAGTGCATAGTGTCATTGGAATGGAACGAGTATATAATAACATTGGAATGGAACAAGTACATAGTGTCATTGGAATGGAACAAGTACATAGTGTCATTGGAATGGAACAAGTACATAGTGACATTGGAATGGAACAAGTACATAGTGACATTGGAATGGTACAAGTACATAGTGTCATTGGAATGGAACAAGTACATAGTGTCATTGGAATGGTACAAGTACATAGTGTCATTGGAATGGTACAAGTGCATAGTGTCATTGGAATGGTACAAGTACATAGTGCCATTGGAATGGTACAAGTGCATAGTGTCATTGGAATGGTACAAGTGCATAGTGTCATTGGAATGGTACAAGTACATAATGTCATTGGAATGGAACAAGTACATAGTGACATTGGAATGGAACAAGTACATAGTGACATTGGAATGGAACAAGTACATAATGTCATTGGAATGGAACTAGTACATAATGTTATTGGAAAGGAACAAGTACATAATGTCATTGGAATGGTACAAGTACATAGTGACATTGGAATGGTACAAGTACATAGTGTCATTGGAATGGTACAAGTACATAGTGTCATTGGAATGGTACACGTACATAATGTCATTGGAATGGAACAAGTACATAGAGTCATTGGAATGGAACAAGTACATAGTGTCATTGGAATGGAACAAGTATATAGTGTCATTGGAACGGAACAAGTACATATGTCATTGGAATGGTACAAGTACATAGTGACATTGGAATGGTACAAGTGCATAGTGTCATTGGAATGGTACAAGTACATATTCATGGTGGAAAAGTACATTGTCATTGGAATGGACAAGTACATAGTGTCATTGGATGGAAAAGTACTAGACATGGAATGTACAAGTACAAGTCATTGGAATGTAAGTATGGCATTGGAATGGTACAAGTATAGTGTATTGGATGGACAAGTCATGTGCATTGGAATGGTACAAGTATAGGTCATTGGAATGGTACAAGTTGTGGTGTGTGCATAGTGTCATTGGTACAATACATAGTGCATGGAATGGACAAGTACATAGTGTCATGGTGGACAAGTACATAGTTCATTGGAATGGACAGTACATATGTATTGGAATGGACAAGTACTGTTGGTTGTTGCAAGTTTATGTGGTGCAAGTACATAGTGTCATTGGAATGGAACAAGTACATTGTGACATTGGAATGGTACAAGTACATAGTGTCATTGGAATGGAACAAGTACATAGTGACATTGGAATGGTACAAGTGCATATTGTTATTGGAATGGAACTAGTACATAATGTTATTGGAAAGGAACAAGTACATAATGTCATTGGAATGGTACAAGTACATAGTGACATTGGAATGGAACAAGTACATAATGACATTGGAATGGAACAAGTACATAGTGTCATTGGAATGGAACAAGTACATAGTGTCATTGGAATGGAACAAGTGCATAGTGTCATTGGAATGGTACAAGTACATAGTGTCATTGGAATGGAACAAGTACATAGTGACATTGGAATGGTACAAGTACATAGTGTCATTGGAATGGAACAAGTACATAGTGTCATTGGAATGGTACAAGTGCATATTGTCATTGGAATGGTACAAGTACATAATGTCATTGTACAAGTACATAATGTCATTGTACAAGTACATAATGTCATTGGAATGGTACAAGTACATAGTGTCATTGGAATGGAACAAGTACATAGTGTCATTGGAATGGTACAAGTACATAGTGACATTGGAATGGAACAAGTACATAGTGACATTGGAATGGAACAAGTACATAGTGTCATTGGAATGGAACAAGTACATAGTGTCATTGGAATGGAACAAGTACATAGTGTCATTGGAATGGTACAAGTACATAGTGTCATTGGAATGGAACAAGTACATAGTGTCATTGAACTGGAACAAGTACATAGTGTCATTGGAATGGTACAAGTACATAGTGACATTGGAATGGAACAAGTACATAGTGACATTGGAATGGTACAAGTACATAGTGTCATTGGAATGGAACAAGTACATAGTGACATTGGAATGGTACAAGTGCATATTGTCATTGGAATGGTACAAGTACATAATGTCATTGTACAAGTACATAATGTCATTGTACAAGTACATAATGTCATTGGAATGGAACAAGTACATAGTGACATTGGAATGGTACAAGTACATAGTGTCATTGGAATGGAACAAGTACATAGTGACATTGGAATGGAACAAGTACATAGTGTCATTGGAATGGTACAAGTACATAATTTCATTGTAGAAGTACATAATGTTATTGGAATGGTACAAGTACATAGTGTCATTGTACAAGTACATAATGTCATTGGAATGGTACAAGTACATAGTGTCATTGGAATGGAACAAGTACATAGTGGCATTGGAATGGTACAAGTACATAGAGTCATTGGAATGGAACAAGTACATAGTGACATTGGAATGTACAAGTACATAGATCATTGGAATGGAACAAGTACATAGTCACATTGGAATGGTACAAGTACATAGTGCCATTGGAATGGTACAAGTGCATAGTGTCATTGGAATGGAACAAGTACATAGTGACATTGGAATGGAACAAGTACATAGTGACATTGGAATGGAACAAGTACATAATGTCATTGGAATGGAACTAGTACATAATGTTATTGGAAAGGAACAAGTACATAATGTCATTGGAATGGTACAAGTACATAGTGACATTGGAATGGAACAAGTACATAATGACATTGGAATGGAACAAGTACATAGTGTCATTGGAATGGAACAAGTACATAGTGTCATTGGAATGGAACAAGTACATAGTGTCATTGGAATGGAACAAGTACATAGTGTCATTGGAATGGTACAAGTACATAGTGTCATTGGAATGGAACAAGTACATAGTGTCATTGAACTGGAACAAGTACATAGTGTCATTGGAATGGAACAAGTACATAGTGTCATTGGAATGGTACAAGTACATAGTGTCATTGGAATGGAACAAGTACATAGTGACATTGGAATGGTACAAGTACATAATGTCATTGGAATGGAACAAGTACATAGTGACATTGGAATAGTACAAGTACATAGTGACATTGGAATGGAACAAGTACATAGTGACATTGGAATGGAACAAGTACATACTGTCATTGGAATGGAACAAGTACATAGTGTCATTGGAATGGAACAAGTACATAGTGACATTGGAATGGAACAAGTATATAATAACATTGGAATGGAACAAGTACACAGTGACATTGGAATGGAACAAGTACATAGTGTCATTGGAAGGGAACAAGTACATAGTGACATTGGAATGGAACAAGTACATAGTGACATTGGAATGGAACAAGTACATACTGTCATTGGAATGGAACAAGTACATATTGTCATTGGAATGGTACAAGTACATAGTGTCATTGGAATGGTACAAGTACATAGTGTCATTGGAATGGTACAAGTACATAGTGTCATTGGAATGGTACAAGTACATAGTGACATTGGAATGGAACAAGTACATAGCATTGGAATGGAACAAGTACATAGTGACATTGGAATGGTACAAGTACATAGTGTCATTGGAATGGAACAAGTACATAGTGACATTGGAATGGTACAAGTACATAGTGTCATTGGAATGGAACAAGTACATAGTGTCATTGGAATGGAACAAGTACATAGTGTCATTGGAATGGAACAAGTACATAGTGTCATTGGAATGGTACAAGTACATAGTGTCATTGGAATGGTACAAGTACATAGTGACATTGGAATGGAACAAGTACATAGTGTCATTGGAATGGAACAAGTACATAGTGACATTGGAATGGAACAAGTACATAGTGTCATTGGAATGGTACAAGTACATAGTGTCATTGGAATGGAACAAGTACATAGTGTCATTGGAATGGAACAAGTACATAGTGTCATTGGAATGGAACAAGTACATAGTGACATTGGAATGGTACAAGTACATAGTGTCATTGGAATGGTACAAGTACAGTGTCATTGTACAAGTACATAGTGTCATTGGAATGGAACAAGTACATAATGTCATTGGAATGGAACAAGTACATAATGTTATTGGAAAGGAACAAGTACATAATGTCATTGGAATGGTACAAGTACATAGTGACATTGGAATGGAACAAGTACATAATGACATTGGAATGGAACAAGTACATAGTGTCATTGGAATGGAACAAGTACATAGTGTCATTGGAATGGAACAAGTACATAGTGTCATTGGAATGGTACAAGTACATAGTGTCATTGGAATGGAACAAGTACATAGTGTCATTGAACTGGAACAAGTACATAGTGTCATTGGAATGGTACAAGTACATAGTGACATTGGAATGGAACAAGTACATAGTGACATTGGAATGGTACAAGTACATAGTGTCATTGGAATGGAACAAGTACATATGACATTGGAATGGTACAAGTACATAGTGTCATTGGAATGGTACAAGTACATTGTCATTGAATAGTACAAGTACATAATGTCATTGGAATGGAACAAGTACATAGTGACATTGGAATGGTACAAGTACATAGTGTCATTGGAATGGAACAAGTACATAGTGACATTGGAAAGGACAGTAATAGTGTCATTGGAATGGTACAAGTCATATGTCATTGTAGAAGTACATATGTATTGTACAAGTACATAGTGTCATTGTACAAGTACATAATGTCATTGGAATGGTACAAGTACATAGTGTCATTGGAATGGAACAAGTACATAGTGACATTGGAATGGTACAAGTACATAGTGTCATTGGAATGGTACAAGTACATAGTGTCATTGGAATGGAACAAGTACATAATGTCATTGGAATGGAACAAGTACATAGTGTCATTGGAATGGAACAAGTACATAGTGTCATTGGAATGGAACAAGTACATAGTGTCATTGGAATGGAACAAGTACATAGTGACATTGGAATGGTACAAGTACATATTGTCATTGGAATGGTACAAGTACATAGTGTCATTGGAATGGTACAAGTACATAGTGTCATTGGAATGGTACAAGTACATAGTGTCATTGGAATGGTACAAGTGCATAGTGTCATTGGAATGGTACAAGTACATAGTGTCATTGGAATGGAACAAGTACATAGTGTCATTGGAATGGAACAAGTACATAGTGTCATTGGAATGGAACAAGTACATAGTGACATTGGAATGGTACAAGTACATAGTGCCATTGGAATGGTACAAGTGCATAGTGTCATTGGAATGGAACAAGTACATAGTGACATTGGAATGGAACAAGTACATAATGTCATTGGAATGGAACTAGTACATAATGTCATTGGAATGGAACAAGTACATAGTGACATTGGAATGGAACAAGTACATAATGACATTGGAATGGAACAAGTACATAGTGTCATTGGAATGGAACAAGTACATAGTGTCATTGGAATGGAACAAGTACATAGTGTCATTGGAATGGTAAAAGTACATAGTGTCATTGGAATGGAAGAAGTACATTGTGACATTGGAATGGTACAAGTACATTGTGACATTGGAATGAAACTAGTACATAATGTTATTGGAAGGAACAAGTACATAGTGACATTGGAATGGAACAAGTACATAGTGCCATTGGAATGGTACAAGTGCCTAGTGTCATTGGAATGGTACAAGTGCATAGTGTCATTGGAATGGAACAAGTACATAGTGACATTGGAATGGAACAAGTACATAGTGACATTGGAATGGAACAAGTACATAATGTCATTGGAATGAAACTAGTACATAATGTTATTGGAAAGGAACAAGTACATAATGTCATTGGAATGGTACAATTACATAGTGACATTGGAATGGAACAAGTGCATAATGACATTGGAATGAAACAAGTACATAGTGTCATTGGAATGGAACAAGTACATAGTGTCATTGGAATGGAACAAGTGCATAGTGTCATTGGAATGGTACAAGTACATAGTGTCATTGGAATGGAACAAGTACATAGTGTCATTGAACTGGAACAAGTACATAGTGTCATTGGAATGGTACAAGTACATAGTGACATTGGAATGGAACAAGTACATAGTGACATTGGAATGGTACAAGTACATAGTGTCATTGGAATGGAACAAGTACACAATGACATTGGAATGGTACAAGTGCATATTGTTATTGAATGGTACAAGTACAGGTGTCATTGGTATGTTTGTACAAGTACATAATGTCATTGGAATGGAACAAGTACATAGTGGCATTGGAATGGTACAAGTACATAGTGTCATTGGAATGGAACAAGTACATAGTGACATTGGAAAGGAGCAAGTATATAGTGTCATTGGAATGGTACAAGTACATAATGTCATTGTACAAGTACATAATGTCATTGGAATGGTACAAGTACATAGTGTCATTGTACAAGTACATAATGTCATTGGAATGGTACAAGTACATAGTGTCATTGGAATGGAACAAGTACATAGTGGCATTGGAATGGTACAAGTACATAGTGCCATTGGAATGGTACAGGTTCATAGTGTCATTGGAATGGAACGAGTATATAATAACATTGGAATGGAACAAGTACATAGTGACATTGGAATGGAACAAGTACATAGTGTCATTGGAATGGTACAAGTACATATAGTCATTGGAATGGTACAAGTGCATATTGTCATTGGAATGGTACAAGTACTTAGTGCCATTGGAATGGTACAAGTGCATAGTGTCATTGGAATGGTACAAGTACTTAGTGCCATTGGAATGGTACAAGTGCATAGTGTCATTGGAATGGTACAAGTGCATAGTGCCATTGGAATGGTACAAGTGCATAGTGTCATAGGAATGGTACAAGTACATAATGTAATTGGAATGGAACAAGTACATAGAGTCATTGGAATGGAACAAGTACATAGTGACATTGGAATGGTACAAGTACATAGTGCCATTGGAATGGTACAAGTACATATAGTCATTGGAATGGTACAAGTGCATATTGTCATTGGAATGGTACAAGTGCTTAGTGTCATTGGAATGGTAAAAGTACTTAGTGCCATTGGAATGGTACAAGTGCATAGTGTCATTGGAATGGTACAAGTGCATAGTGCCATTGGAATGGTACAAGTGCATATTGTCATTGGAATGGTACAATTACATAATGTCATTGGAATGGTACAAGTACATAGTGCCATTGGAATGGTACAAGTGCCTAGTGTCATTGGAATAGTACAAGTGCATAGTGTCATTGGAATGGAACAAGTACATAGTGACATTGGAATGGAACAAGTACATAGTGACATTGGAATGGAACTAGTACATAATGTTATTGGAAAGGAACAAGTACATAATGTCATTGGAATGGTACAAGTACATAGTGACATTGGAATGGAACAAGTACATAGTGTCATTGGAATGGAACAAGTGCATAGTGTCATTGGAATGGTACAAGTACATAGTGTCATTGGAATGGAAAAAGTACATAGTGTCATTGAACTGGAACAAGTACATAGTGTCATTGGAATGGTACAAGTACATAGTGACATTGGAATGGAACAAGTACATAGTGATATTGGAATGGTACAAGTACATAGTGTCATTGTAATGGAACAAGTACACAGTGACATTGGAATGGTACAAGTGCATATTGTTATTGGAATGGTACAAGTACATGATGTCATTGTACAAGTACATAATGTCATTGTACAAGTACATAATGTCATTGGAATGGAACAAGTACATAGTGACATTGGAATGGTACAAGTACGTAGTGTCATTGGAATGGAACAAGTACATAGTGACATTGGAAAGGAGCAAGTATATAGTGTCATTGGAATGGTACAAGTACATAATGTCATTGTACAAGTACATAATGTCATTGGAATGGTACAAGTACATAGTGTCATTGTACAAGTACATAATGTCATTGGAATGGTACAAGTACATAGTGTCATTGGAATGGAACAAGTACATAGTGGCATTGGAATGGTACAAGTACTTAGTGCCATTGGAATGGTACAGGTGCATAGTGTCATTGGAATGGAACGAGTATATAATAACATTGGAATGGAACAAGTACATAGTGACATTGGAATGGAACAAGTTCATAGTGTCATTGGAATGGAACAAGTACATAGTGACATTGTAATGGAACAAGTACATAGTGACATTGGAATGGTACAAGTACATATAGTCTTTGGAATGATACAAGTGCATATTGTCATTGGAATGGTACAAGTACTTAGTGCCATTGGAATGATACAAGTGCATAGTGTCATTGGAATGGTACAAGTACTTAGTGTCATTGGAATGGTACAAGTGCATAGTGTCATTGGAATGGTACAAGTGCATAGTGCCATTGGAATGGTACAAGTGCATAGTGTCATTGGAATGGTACAAGTACATAATGTCATTGGAATGGAACAAGTACATAGAGTCATTGGAATGGAACAAATACATAGTGACATTGGAATGGTACAAGTACATAGTGCCATTGGAATGGTACAAGTTCATAGTGTCATTGGAATGGTACAAGAACACAATGTCATTGGAATGGAACAAGTACATAATGTCATTGTACAAGTACATAATGTCATTGTACAAGTATATAATGTCATTGGAATGGTACAAGTACATAGTGTCATTGTACAAGTTCATAATGTCATTGGAATGGTACAAGTACATAGTGTCATTGGAATGGAACAAGTTCATAATGTCATTGGAATGGAACAAGTACATAGAGTCATTGGAATGGAACAAGTACATAGAGTCATTGGAATGGAACAAGTACATAGTGTCAATGGAATGGAACAAGTACACAATGACATTGGAATGGTACAAGTGCATATTGTTATTAGAATGGTACAAGTACAGGATGTCATTGTACAAGTACATAATGTCATTGTACAAGTACATAATGTCATTGGAATGGAACAAGTACATAGTGGCATTGGAATGGTACAAGTACATAGTGTCATTGGAATGGAACAAGTACATAGTGACATTGGAAAGGAGCAAGTATATAGTGTCATTGGAATGGTGTTGTTGTACAAGTACATAATGTCATTGGAATGGTACAAGTACATAGTGTCATTGTACAAGTACATAATGTCATTGGAATGGTACAAGTACATAGTGTCATTGGAATGGAACAAGTACATAGTGGCATTGGAATGGTACAAGTACATAGTGCCATTGGAATGGTACAAGTTCATAGTGTCATTGGAATGGAACGAGTATATAATAACATTGGAATGGAACAAGTACATAGTGACATTGGAATGGAACAAGTACATAGTGTCATTGGAATGGTACAAGTACATATAGTCATTGGAATGGTACAAGTGCATATTGTCATTGGAATGGTACAAGTACTTAGTGCCATTGGAATGGTACAAGTGCATAGTGTCATTGGAATGGTACAAGTACTTAGTGCCATTGGAATGGTACAAGTGCATAGTGTCATTGGAATGGTACAAGTGCATAGTGCCATTGGAATGGTACAAGTGCATAGTGTCATAGGAATGGTACAAGTACATAATGTAATTGGAATGGAACAAGTACATAGAGTCATTGGAATGGAACAAGTACATAGTGACATTGGAATGGTACAAGTACATAGTGCCATTGGAATGGTACAAGTACATATAGTCATTGGAATGGTACAAGTGCATATTGTCATTGGAATGGTACAAGTGCTTAGTGTCATTGGAATGGTAAAAGTACTTAGTGCCATTGGAATGGTACAAGTGCATAGTGTCATTGGAATGGTACAAGTGCATAGTGCCATTGGAATGGTACAAGTGCATATTGTCATTGGAATGGTACAATTACATAATGTCATTGGAATGGTACAAGTACATAGTGCCATTGGAATGGTACAAGTGCCTAGTGTCATTGGAATAGTACAAGTGCATAGTGTCATTGGAATGGAACAAGTACATAGTGACATTGGAATGGAACAAGTACATAGTGACATTGGAATGGAACTAGTACATAATGTTATTGGAAAGGAACAAGTACATAATGTCATTGGAATGGTACAAGTACATAGTGACATTGGAATGGAACAAGTACATAGTGTCATTGGAATGGAACAAGTGCATAGTGTCATTGGAATAGTACAAGTACATAGTGTCATTGGAATGGAAAAAGTACATAGTGTCATTGAACTGGAACAAGTACATAGTGTCATTGGAATGGTACAAGTACATAGTGACATTGGAATGGAACAAGTACATAGTGATATTGGAATGGTACAAGTACATAGTGTCATTGTAATGGAACAAGTACACAGTGACATTGGAATGGTACAAGTGCATATTGTTATTGGAATGGTACAAGTACATGATGTCATTGTACAAGTACATAATGCCATTGTACAAGTACATAATGTCATTGGAATGGAACAAGTACATAGTGGCATTGGAATGGTACAAGTACGTAGTGTCATTGGAATGGAACAAGTACATAGTGACATTGGAAAGGAGCAAGTATATAGTGTCATTGGAATGGTACAAGTACATAATGTCATTGTACAAGTACATAATGTCATTGGAATGGTACAAGTACATAGTGTCATTGTACAAGTACATAATGTCATTGGAATGGTACAAGTACATAGTGTCATTGGAATGGAACAAGTACATAGTGGCATTGGAATGGTACAAGTACTTAGTGCCATTGGAATGGTACAGGTGCATAGTGTCATTGGAATGGAACGAGTATATAATAACATTGGAATGGAACAAGTACATAGTGACATTGGAATGGAACAAGTTCATAGTGTCATTGGAATGGAACAAGTACATAGTGACATTGTAATGGAACAAGTACATAGTGACATTGGAATGGTACAAGTACATATAGTCTTTGGAATGATACAAGTGCATATTGTCATTGGAATGGTACAAGTACTTAGTGCCATTGGAATGATACAAGTGCATAGTGTCATTGGAATGGTACAAGTACTTAGTGTCATTGGAATGGTACAAGTGCATAGTGTCATTGGAATGGTACAAGTGCATAGTGCCATTGGAATGCTACAAGTGCATAGTGTCATTGGAATAGTACAAGTACATAATGTCATTGGAATGGAACAAGTACATAGAGTCATTGGAATGGAACAAGTACATAGTGACATTGGAATGGTACAAGTACATAGAGTCATTGGAATGGAACAAATACATAGTGACATTGGAATGGTACAAGTACATAGTGCCATTGGAATGGTACAAGTTCATAGTGTCATTGGAATGGTACAAGAACACAATGTCATTGGAATGGAACAAGTACATAATGTCATTGTACAAGTACATAATGTCATTGTACAAGTATATAATGTCATTGGAATGGTACAAGTACATAGTGTCATTGTACAAGTTCATAATGTCATTGGAATGGTACAAGTACATAGTGTCATTGGAATGGAACAAGTACATAATGTCATTGGAATGGAACAAGTACATAGAGTCATTGGAATGGAACAAGTACATAGAGTCATTGGAATGGAACAAGTACATAGTGTCATTGGAATGTAACAAGTATATAATAACATTGGAATGGAACAAGTACATATAGACATTGGAGTGGAACAAGTACATTGTGTCATTGGAATGGAACAAGTACATAGTGACATTGGAATGGTACAAGTATATAGAGTCATTGGAATGGTACAAGTGCATATTGTCATTGGAATGGTACAAGTACATAGTGCCATTGGAATGGTACAAGTGCATAGTGTCATTGGAATGGTACAAGTACATATAGTTATTGGAATGGAACAAGTACATAGTGACATTGGAATGGTACAAGTACATAGCGCCATTGGACTGGTACAAGTGCCTAGTGTCATTGGAATGGTACAAGTGCATAGTGTCATTGGAATGGAACAAGTACATAGTGACATTGGAATGGAACAAGTACATAGTGACATTGGAATGGAACAAGTACATAATGTCATTGGAATGGAACTAGTACATAATGTTATTGGAAAGGAACAAGTACATAATGTCATTGGAATGGTACAAGTACATAGTGACATTGGAATGGAACAAGTACATAATGACATTAGAATGAAACAAGTACATAGTGTCATTGTAATGGAACAAGTACATGGTGACATTGGAATGGAACAAGTGCATAGTGTCATTGTACAAGTTCATAATGTCATTGGAATAGTACAAGTACATAGTGTCATTGGAATGGAACAAGTACATAGTGACATTGGAATGGAATAAGTACATTGTGTCATTGGAGTGGTACAAGTACATATAGTCATTGGAATGGTACAAGTGCATAGTGACATAGGAATGGAACAAGTACATAGTGACATTGGAATGGAACAAGTACATAGTCACATTGGAAGGGTACAAGTACATAGTGCCATTGGAATGGTACAAGTGCCTAGTGTCATTGGAATTGTATAAGTGCATAGTGTGATTGGAATGGAACAAGTACATAGTGACATTGGAATGGATCAAGTACATAGTGACATTGGAATGGAACAAGAACATAATGTCATTGGAATGGAACTAGTACATAATGTTTTTGGAAAGGAACAAGTACATAATGTCATTGGAATGGTACAAGTACATAGTGACATTGGAATGGAACAAGTACATAATGATATTGGAATGGAACAAGTACATAGTGTCATTGGAATGGTACAAGTACATAGTGTCATTGGAATGGAACAAGTACATAGTGTCATTGAACTGGAACAAGTACATAGTGTCATTGGAATGGAACAAGTACATAGTGTCATTGGAATGGTACAAGTACATAGTGTCATTGGAATGGAACAAGTACATAGTGTCATTGAAATGGAACAAGTACATAGTGTCATTGGAATGGAACAAGTACATAATGTCATAGGAATGGAACAAGTACATAGTGACATTGGAATGGTACAAGTACATAGTGACATTAGAATGGAACAGGTGCATAGTTTCATTGGAATGGAACAAGTACATAGTGACATTGGAATGGAACAAGTACATAGTGACATTGGAATGGAACAAGTACATAATGTCATTGTAATGGAACAAGTACATAGTGTCATTGGAATGGAACAACTACATAGTGACATTGGAATGGTACAAGTGCATATTGTCATTTGAATGGTACAAGTACATAATGTCATTGTACAAGTACATAATGTCATTGGAATGGTACAAGTACATAGTGTCATTGTACAAGTACATAATGTCATTGGAATGGTACAAGTACATAGTGTCATTGGAATGGAACAAGTACATAGTGACATTGGAATGGTACAAGTACATAGTGCCATTGGAATGGTACAAGTGCATAGTGTCATTGGAATGGTACACGTACATAATGTCATTGGAATGGAACAAGTACATAGAGTCATTGGAATGGAACAAGTACATAGAGTCATTGGAATGGAACAAGTACATAGTGTCATTGGAATGGAACAAGTATATAATAACATTGGAATGGTACAAGTACATAGTGCCATTGGAATGGTACAAGTGCATAGTGTCATTGGAATGGTACAAGTACATATAGTCATTGGAATGGAACAAGTACATAGTGATATTGCAATAGTACAAGTACATACAGTCATTGGAATGGAACAAGTACATAGTCACATTGGAATGGTACAAGTACATAGTGCCATTGGAATGGTACAAGTGCCTAGTGTCATTGGAATGGTACAAGTGCATAATGTCATTGGAATGGAACAAGTACACAGTGACATTGCAATGGAACTAGTACATAGTGACATTGGAATGGACCAAGTGCATACTGTCATTGGAATGGAACAAGTACATAATGTTATTGGAAAGGAACAAGTGCATAGTGTCATTGGAATGGTACAAGTGCATAGTGTCATTGGAATGGTACAAGTACATATAGTCATTGGAATGGAACAAGTACATAGTGACATTGTAATAGTACAAGTACATACAGTCATTGGAATGGAACAAGTACATAGTCACATTGGAATGGTACAAGTACATAGTGCCATTGGAATGGTACAAGTGCCTAGTGTCATTGGAATGGTACAAGTGCATAGTGTCATTGGAATGGAACAAGTACACAGTGACATTGGAATGGAACTAGTACATAATGACATTGGAATGGACCAAGTGCATACTGTCATTGGAATGGAACTAGTACATAATGTTATTGGAAAGGAACAAGGCATAGTGTCATTGGAATGGTACAAGTACATAGTGTCATTGGAATGGAACAAGTACTTAGTGTCATTGAACTGGAACAAGTACATAGTGTCAATGGAATGGTACAAGTACATAGTGACATTGGAATGGAACAAGTACATAGTGACATTGGAATGGTACAAATACATAGTGTCATTGGAATGGAACAAGTACACAGTGACATTGGAATGGTACAAGTACATAGTGACATTGGAATGGAACAAGTACATAGTGACATTGGAATGGAACAAGTACATACTGTCATTGAAATGGAACAAGTACATAGTGACATTGGAATGGAACAAGTATATAGTGACATTGGAATGGAACAAGTACATACTGTCATTGAAATGGAACAAGTACATAGTGACATTGGAATGGAACAAGTATATAGTGTCATTGCAATGGAACAAGTACATAGTGACATTGGAATGGAACAAGTGCATAGTGACATTGGAATGTTACAAGTGCATATTGTCATTGGAATGGTACAAGTACATAGTGTCATTGGAATGGTACAAGTACATAGAGTCATTGGAATGGTACAAATGCATATTGTCATTGGAATGGTACAAGTACATAGTGACATTGGAATAATACAAGTACATAGTGTCATTGGAATGGTACAAGTACATAGAGTCATTGGAATGGTACAAATGCATATTGTCATTGGAATGGTACAAGTACATAGTGACATTGGAATAATACAAGTACATAGTGTCATTGGAATTGTACAAGTACATAGTGTCATTGGAATGGAACAAGTTGATACTGTCATTGAACTGGAACAAGTACATAGTGTCATTGGAACGGTACAAGTACATAGTGACATTGGAATGGAACAAGTACATAGTGACATTGGAATGGTACAAGACCACAATGTCATTGGAATGGAACAAGTACATAGAGACATTGGAATGGAACAAGTACATAGTGTCATTGGAATGGAAAAAGTACATAGTGACATTGGAATGGAACAAGTACATAATGTCATAGTAATGGAACAAGTACATAGCGACATTGGAATGGTACAAGTACATAGTGACATTGGAATGGAACAGGTGCATAGTGTCATTGGAATGGAACAAGTACATAGTGACATTGGAATGGAACAAGTACATAGTGACATTGGAATGGAACAAGTACATAATGTCATTGTAATGGAACAAGTACATAGTGTCATTGGAATGCAACAACTACATAGTGACATTGGAATGGTACAAGTACATAGAGTCATTGGAATGGAACAAGTACATAGTGACATTGGAATTGAACAAGTATATAGTGTCATTGCAATGGAACAAGTACATAGTGACATTGGAATGGAACAAGTACATAGTGACATTGGAATGGTACAAGTGCATATTGTCATTGGAATGGTACAAGTACATAATGTCATTGTACAAGTACATAATGTCATTGTACAAGTACATACTGTCATTGGAATGGTACAGGTACATAGTGTCATTGGAATGGTACAAGTACATAGTGTCATTGGAATGGAACAAGTACATAATGTTATTGTACAAGTACATAATGTCATTGTATAAGTACATAATGTCATTGGATTGGTACAAGTACATAGTGTCATTGTACAAGTACATAATGTCATTGGAATGGTACAATTACATAGTGTCATTGGAATGGAACAACTACATAGTGACATTGGAATGGTACAAGTACATAGAGTCATTGGAATGGAACAAGTACATAGTGACATTGGAATTGAACAAGTATATAGTGTCATTGCAATGGAACAAGTAAATAGTGACATTGGAATGGAACAAGTACATAGTGACATTGGAATGGTACAAGTGCATATTGTCATTGGAATGGTACAAGTACATAATGTCATTGTACAAGTACATAATGTCATTGTACAAGTACATAATGTCATTGGAATGGTACAAGTACATAGTGTCATTGTACAAGTATATAATGTCATTGGAATGGTACAAGTACATAGTGTCATTGGATTGGAACATGTACATAGTGACATTGGAATGTTACAAGTACATAGTGCCATTGGAATGGTACAAGTGCATAGTGTCATTGGAATGGTACACGTACATAATGTCATTGGAATGGAACAAGTACATAGAGTCATTGGAATGGAACAAGTACATAGAGTCATTGGAATGGAACAAGAACATAGTGTCATTGGAATGGAACAAGTATATAATACCATTGGAATGGAACAAGTACATAGTGACATTGGAGTGGAACAAGTACATAGTGTCATTGGAATGGAACAAGTACATAGTGACATTGGAATGGAACAAGTACATAGTGACATTGGAATGGTACAAGTACATAGAGTCATAGGAATGGTACTAGTGCATATTGTCATTGGAATGGTACAAGTACATAGTGCCATTGGAATGGTACAAGTTCATAGTGTCATTGGAATGGTACAAGTACATATAGTCATTGGAATGGAACAAGTACATAGTGATATTTGAATGGTACAAGTACAAAGAGTCATTGGAATAGAACAAGTACATAGTCACATTGGAATGGTACAAGTACATAGTGCCATTGGAATGGTACAAGTGTCTAGTGTCATTGAAATGGTACAAATGCATAGTGTCATTGGAATGGAATAAGTACATAGTGACATTGGAATGGAACAAGTACATAATGTCATTGGAATGGAACTAGTACATAATGTTTTTGGAAAGGAACAAGTACATAATGTCATTGGAATAGTACAAGTACATAGTGACATTGGAATTGAACAAGTACATAATGACATTGGAATGGAACAAGTACATAGTGTCATTGGAATGGAACAAGTCCATAGTGTCATTGGAATGGAACAAGTACATAGTGTCATTGGAATGGTACAAGTACATAGTGTCATTGCAATGGAACAAGTACATAGTGACATTGGAATGGAACAAGTACATAGTGTCATTGGAATGGTACAAGTGCATATTGTCATTGGAATGGTACAAGTACATAATGTCATTGGAATGGTACAAGTACATAGTGTCATTGGAATGGTACAAGTACATAGTGTCATTGGAATGGTACAAGTACATAGTGTCATTGGAATGGTACAAGTACATAATGTCATTGGAATGGAACAAGTACATAGTGTCATTGGAATGGTACAAGTACATAATGTCATTGGAATGGAACAAGTACATAGTGTCATTGGAATGGTACAAGTACATAGTGTCATTGGAATGGAACAAGTACATAGTGTCATTGGACTGGAACAAGTACATAGTGTCATTGGAATGGTACAAGTACATAGTGTCATTGGAATGGAACAAGTACATAGTGTCATTGGAATGGTACAAGTACATAGTGTCATTGGAATGGAACAAGTACATAGTGTCATTGGAATGGTACAAGTACATAGTGTCATTGGAATGGAACAAGTACATAGTGTCATTGGAATGGTACACGTACATAATGTCATTGGAATGGAACAAGTACATAGTGTCATTGGAATGGAACAAGTACATAGTGTCATTGGAATGGAACAAGTACATAGTGTCATTGGAATGGAACAAGTATATAATAACATTGGAATGGAACAAGTACATAGTGACATTGGAGTGGAACAAGTACATAGTGTCATTGGAATGGAACAAGTACATAGTGACATTGGAATGGTACAAGTACATAGAGTCATTGGAATGGTACAAGTGCATATTGTCATTGGAATGGTACAAGTACATAGTGCCATTTGAATGGTACAAGTGCTTAGTGGCATTGGAATGGTACAAGTACATATAGTCATTGGAATGGAACAAGTACATAGTGACATTGGAATGGAACAAGTACATAGTGTCATTGGAATGGAACAACTACATAGTGATATTGGAATGGTACAAGTACATAGAGTCATTGGAATGGAACAAGTACATAGTGACATTGGAATTGAACAAGTATATAGTGTCATTGCAATGGAACAAGTACATAGTGACATTGGAATGGAACAAGTACATAGTGACATTGGAATGATACAAGTGCATATTGTCATTGGAATGGTACAAGTACATAATGTCATTGTACAAGTACATAATGTCATTGTACAAGTACATAATGTCATTGGAATGGTACAAGTACATAGTGTCATTGTATAAGTACATAATGTCATTGGAATGGTACAAGTACATAGTGTCATTGTAATGGAACAAGTACATAGTGACATTGGAATGGTACAAGTACATAGTGCCATTGGAATGGTACAAGTACATAGTGTCATTGGAATGGTACACGTACATAATGTCATTGGAATGGAACAAGTACATAGAGTCATTGGAATGGAACAAGTACATATAGTCATTGGAATGGAACAAGTACATAGTGTCATTGGAATGGAACAAGTATATAATAACATTGGAATGGAACACTTACATAGTGACATTGGAGTGGAACAAGTACATAGTGTCATTGAAATTGAACAAGTACATAGTGACATTGGAATGGAACAAGTATATAGTGACATTGGAATGGTACAAGTACATAGAGTCATTGGAATGTTACAAGTGCATATTGTCATTGGAATGGTACAAGTACATAGTGCCATTGGAATGGTACAAGTACATAGTGTCATTGTAATGGAACAAGTACATAGTGACATTGGAATGGTACAAGTACATAGTGCCATTGGAATGGTACAAGTACATAGTGTCATTGGAATGGTACACGTACATAATGTCATTGGAATGGAACAAGTACATAGAGTCATTGGAATGGAACAAGTACATATAGTCATTGGAATGGAACAAGTACATAGTGTCATTGGAATGGAACAAGTATATAATAACATTGGAATGGAACACTTACATAGTGACATTGGAGTGGAACAAGTACATAGTGTCATTGGAATTGAACAAGTACATAGTGACATTGGAATGGAACAAGTATATAGTGACATTGGAATGGTACAAGTACATAGAGTCATTGGAATGTTACAAGTGCATATTGTCATTGGAATGGTACAAGTACATAGTGCCATTGGAATGGTACAAGTGCATAGTGTCATTGGAATTGTACAAGTACATATAGTCATTGGAATGGAACAAGTACATAGTGACATTAGAATGGAACAAGTGCATACTATCGTTGGAATGGAACTAGTACATAATGTTATTGGAAAGGAACAAGTACATAATGTCATTGGAATGGTACAAGTACATAATGACATTGGAATGGAACTAATACATAATGACATTGGAATGAAACAAGTACATACTGTCATTGGAATGGAACAAGTACATAGCGTCATTGGAATGGAACAAGTACATAGTGTCATTGAACTGGAACAAGTACATAGTGTCATTGGAATGGTACAAGTACATAGTGACATTGGAATGGAACAAGTACATAGTGATATTGGAATGGTACAAGTACATAGTGTCATTGGAATGGAACAAGTACACAGTGACATTGGAATGGTACAAGTACATAGTGACATTGGAATGGAACAAGTACATAGTGACATTGGAATGGAACAAGTACATACTGTCATTGAAATGGAACAAGTACATAGTGACATTGGAATGGAACAAGTATATAGTGTCATTGCAATGGAACAAGTACATAGTGACATTGGAATGGAACAAGTACATAGTGACATTGGAATGGTACAAGTGCATATTGTCATTGGAATGGTACAAGTACATAATGTCATTGTACAAGTACATAATTTCATTGTACAAGTACATAATGTCATTGGATTGGTACAAGTACATAGTGTCATTGTACAAGTACATAATGTCATTGGAATGGTACAAGTACATAGTGTCATTGGAATGGAACAAGTACATAGTGACATTGGAATGGTACAAGTACATAATGCCATTGGAATGGTACAAGTGCATAGTGTCATTGGAATGGTACACGTACATAATGTCATTGGAATGGAACAAGTACATAGAGTCATTGGAATGGAACAAGTACATAGAGTCATTGGAATGGAACAAGTACATATTGTCATTGGAATGGAACAAGTACATACTGTCATTGGAATGGAACAAGTACCTAGTGACATTGGACTGGAACAAGTACATAATGTCATTGGAATGGAACTAGTACATATTGTCATTGGAATGGAACAATACATAGTGATATTGGAATGGTACAAGTACATAGAGTCATTGGAATGGAAAGTACATAGTGACATTGGAATTGAACAAGTATATAGTGTCATTGCAATGGAACAAGTACATAGTGACATTGGAATGGAACAAGTACATAGTGACATTGGAAGTACAAGTGCATATGTCATTGGAATGGTACAAGTACATAATGTCATTGTAAGTAATAATGCATTGTACAAGTACATAATGTCATTGGAATGGTACAAGTACATAGTGTCATTGTACAAGTACATAATGTCATTGGAATGGTACAAGTACATAGTGTCATTGTAATGGAACAAGTACATAGTGACATTGGAATGGTACAAGTACATAGTGCCATTGGAATGGTACAAGTACATAGTGTCATTGGAATGGAACAAGTACATAGTGATATTGGAATGGTACAAGTACATAGAGTCATTGGAATGGAACAAGTACATAGTGACATTGGAATTGAACAAGTATATAGTGTCATTGCAATGGAACAAGTACATAGTGACATTGGAATGGAACAAGTACATAGTGACATTGGAATGGTACAAGTGCATATTGTCATTGGAATGGTACAAGTACATAATGTCATTGTACAAGTACATAATGTCATTGTACAAGTACATATGTCATTGGAATGGTACAAGTACATAGTGTCATTGTACAAGTACATAATGTCATTGGAATGGTACAAGTACATAGTGTCATTGGAATGGAACAAGTACATAGTGACATTGGAATGGTACAAGTACATAGTG
>CM026404.1:25057369-25083258 GCA_014843695.1 Archivesica marissinica
AATGTCACTATGTACTTGTTCCATTCCAATGACACTATGTACTTGTTCCATTCCAATGTCACTATGTACTTGTTCCATTTCAATGACAGTATGTACTTGTTCCATTCCAATGTCACTATGTACTTGTTCCATTCCAATGTCACTATGTACTTGTACCATTCCAATGTCACTGTGTACTTGTTCCATTCCAATGACACTATGTACTTGTACCATTCCAATGTCACTATGTAGTTGTTCCATTCCAATGACACTATGTACTTGTTCCATTACAATGACATTATGTACTTGTTCCATTCCAATGTCACTATGTACTTGTTCCATTCCAATGTCACTATGTACTTGTTCCATTCCAATGACACTATGCACCTGTTACATTCTAATGTCACTATGTACTTGTACCATTCCAATGACATTATGTACTTGTACAATGACATTATGTACTTGTACCATTCAAATGACTCTATGTACTTGTACCATTCTAATGACACTATGTACTTGTTACATTCCAATGAAACTATGTACTTGTTCCATTCCAATGGCACTATGTACTTGTACCATTCCAATGTCACTATGTAGTTGTTCCATTCCAATGACACTATGTACTTGTTCCATTACAATGACATTATGTACTTGTTCCATTCCAATGTCACTATGTACTTGTTCAATTCCAATGTCACTATGTACTTGTTCCATTCCAATGACACTATGCACCTGTTACATTCTAATGTCACTATGTACTTGTTCCATTCCAATGACACTATGTACTTGTTCCATTCCAATGACACTATGCACTTGTTACATTCTAATGTCACTATGTACTTGTACCATTCCAATGACATTATGTACTTGTACAATGACATTATGTACTTGTACCATTCCAATGACTCTATGTACTTGTACCATTCCAATGTCACTATGTACTTGTTCCATTCCAATGACACTATGTACTTGTTCCATTCCAATGGCACTATGTACTTGTACCATTCCAATGTCACTATGTACTTGTTCCATTCCAATGACTCTATGAATTTGTACCATTCCAATGTCACTATGTACTTGTTCCATTCCAATGACACTATGTACTTGTTCCATTCCAATGTCATTATGTACTTGTTCCATTCCAATGTCACTATGTACTTGTACCATTCCAATGACATTATGTACTTGTTCCTTTCCAATAACATTATGTACTAGTTCCATTCCAATGACATTATGTACTTGTTCCATTCCAATGTCACTATGTACTTGTTCCATTCAAATGTCACTATGTACTTGTTCCATTCGAATGACACTATGCATTTGTACCATTCCAATGAAACTAGGCACTTGTACCATTCCAATGGCACTATGTACTTGTACCATTCCAATGTGACTATGTACTTGTTCCATTCCAATGACTGTATGTACTTGTACTATTCCAATGTCACTATGTACTTGTTCCATTCCAATGACTATATGTACTTGTACCATTCCAATGACACTATGCACTTGTACCATTCCAATGGCACTATGTACTTGTACCATTCCAATGACAATATGCACTTGTACCATTCCAATGACTCTATATACTTGTACCATTCCAATGTCACTATGTACTTGTTCCATTCCAATGACACTATGTACTTGTTCCATTCCAATGTCACTATGTACTTGTTCCATTCCAATGACACTATGTACTTGTACCATTCCAATGACACTATGTACTTGTACCATTCCAATTGCACTATGTACTTATACCATTCCAATGCCACTATTTACGTGTACCATTCCAATGTCACTATGTACTTGTAACATTCCAATGGCACTAAGTACTTGTACCATTCCAATGACAATATGCACTTGTACCATTCCAATGACTATATGTACTTGTACCATTCCAATGTCACTATGTACTTGTTCCATTCCAATGACTGTATGTACTTGTACTATTCTAATGTCACTATGTACTTGTTCCATTCCAATGACTATATGTACTTGTACCATTCCAATGCCACTATGTACTTGTTCCATTCCAATGACATTATGTACTTGTACAATGACATTATGTACTTGTACAATGACATCATGTACTTGTACCATTCCAATAACAATATGCACTTGTACCATTCCAATGTCACTGTGTATTTGTTCTATTCCGATGACACTATGTATTTTTACCATTCCAATGTCACTATGTACTTTTTCCATTACAATGTCACTATGTACTTGTACCATTCCAATGACACTATGTACTTGTTCCAGTTCAATGACACTATGTACTTGTTCCATTCCAATGACACTATGTACTTGTACCATTCCAATGACACTATGTACTTGTTCCATTCCAATGACACTATGTACTTGTTTCATTCCAATGTCATTATGTACTTGTTCCATTCCAATGTCACTATGTACTTGTACCATTCCAATGACATTATGTACTTGTTCCTTTCCAATAACATTATGTACTAGTTCCATTCCAATGACATTATGTACTTGTTCCATTCCAATGTCACTATGTACTTGTTCCATTCCAATGTCACTATGTACTTGTTCCATTCCAATGACACTATGCACTTGTACCATTCCAATGACACTAGGCACTTGTACCATTCCAATGGCACTATGTACTTGTACCATTCCAATGTGACTATGTACTTGTTCCATTCCAATGACTCTATGTACTTGTACCATTCCAATGTCACTATGTACTTGTTCCATTCCAATGACTATATGTACTTGTACCATTCCAATGACACTATGCACTTGTACCATTCCAATGGCACTATGTACTTGTACCATTCCAATGACAATATGCACTTGTACCATTCCAATGACTCTATATACTTGTACCATTCCAATGTTATTATATACTTGTTCATTCCAATGACACTATGTACTTGTTCCATTCCAATGACTCTATGTACTTGTTCCATTCCAATGACTCTATGTACTTGTTCCATTCCAATGACATTATGTACGTGTACCATTCCAATGACACTATGCACTTGTACCATTCCAATGACACTATGTACTTGTACCATTCCAATGACACTATGTACTTGTACCATTCCAATGACACTATGTACTTGTTCCATTCCAATGACACTATGTACTTGTTTCATTCCAATGTCATTATGTACTTGTTCCATTCCAATGTCACTATGTACTTGTACCATTCCAATGACATTATGTACTTGTTCCTTTCCAATAACATTATGTACTAGTTCCATTCCAATGACATTATGTACTTGTTCCATTCCAATGTCACTATGTACTTGTTCCATTCCAATGTCACTATGTACTTGTTCCATTCCAATGACACTATGCACTTGTACCATTCCAATGGCACTATGTACTTGTACCATTCCAATGTGACTATGTACTTGTTCCATTCCAATGACTGTATGTACTTGTACTATTCCAATGTCACTATGTACTTGTTCCATTCCAATGACTATATGTACTTGTACCATTCCAATGACACTATGCACTTGTACCATTCCAATGGCACTATGTACTTGTACCATTCCAATGACAATATGCACTTGTACCATTCCAATGACTCTATTTACTTGTACCATTCCAATGATATTATGTACTTGTTCCATTCCAATGACACTATGTACTTGTTCCATTCCAATGACTATATGTACTTGTTCCATTCCAATGACACTATGTACTTGTTCCATTCCAATGACATTATGTACTTGTACCATTCCAATGACACTATGTACTTGTACCATTCCAATGACACTATGCACTTGTACCATTCCAATGGCACTATGTACTTGTACCATTCCAATGTCACTATGTACTTGTTCCATTCCAATGACACTATGCACTTGTACAATGTCACTATGTACTTGTACCATTCCAATGACATTATGTACTTGTACAATGACATTATGTACTTGTACATTCCAATGACACTATGTACTTGTACCATTCCAATGTCACTATGTACTTGTTCCATTCCAATGACACTATGTACTTGTTCCATTCCAATGACACTATGTACTTGTACCATTCCAATGTCACTATGTACTTGTTCCATTCCAATGACTATATGTACTTGTACCATTCCAATGACACTATGCACTTGTACCATTCCAATGGCACTATGTACTTGTACCATTCCAATGACAATATGCACTTGTACCATTCCAATGACTCTATATACCTGTACCATTCCAATGTCACTATGTACTTGTTCCATTCCAATGACACTATGTACTTGTTCCACTCCAATGTCACTATGTACTTGTTCCATTCCAATGTTATTATATACTTGTTCCATTCCAATGACACTATGTACTTGTTCCATTCCTATGACTCTATGTACTTGCTCCATTCCAATGACATTATGTACGTGTACCATTCCAATGACACTATGCACTTGTACCATTCCAATGTCACTATGTACTTGTTCCATTCCAATGACATTATGTACTTGTACAATGACATTATGTACTTGTACCATTCCAATGACAATATGCACTTGTACCATTCCAATGTCACTATGTACTTGTACCATTCCAATGACAATATGCACTTGTACCATTCCAATGTCACTATGCACTTGTACCATTCCAATGACTCTATATACCTGTACCATTCAAATGTCACTATGTACTTGTTCCATTCCAATGGCACTATGTACTTGTACCATTCCAATGACAATATGCACTTGTACCATTCCAATGACTATATGTACTTGTACCATTCCAATGTCACTATGTACTTGTTCCATTCCAATGACTGTATGTACTTGTACTATTCTAATGTCACTATGTACTTGTTCCATTCCAATGACTATATGTACTTGTACCATTCCAATGCCACTATGTACTTGTTCCATTCCAATGACATTATGTACTTGTACAATGACATTATGTACTTGTACAATGACATCATGTACTTGTACAATTCCAATAACAATATGCACTTGTACCATTCCAATGTCACTGTGTATTTGTTCCATTCCGATGACACTATGTACTTGTACCATTCCAATGACACTATGCACTTGTACCATTCCAATGTCACTATGTACTTTTTCCATTCCAATGTCACTATGTACTTGTACCATTCCAATGACACTATGTACTTGTTCCAGTTCAACGACACTATGTACTTGTTCCATTCCAATGACAATATGTACTTGTACCATTCCAATGACACTATGCACTTGTACCATTCCAATGTCACTATGTACTTGTACCATTCCAATGTGACTATGTACTTGTTCCATTCCAATGACTGTATGTACTTGTACTATTCCAATGTCACTATGTACTTGTTCCATTACAATGACTATATGTACTTGTACCATTCCAATGACACTATGCACTTGTACCATTCCAATGGCACTATGTACTTGTACCATTCCAATGACAATATGCACTTGTACCATTCCAATGACTCTATATACTTGTACCATTCCAATGTTATTATATACTTGTTCATTCCAATGACACTATGTACTTGTTCCATTCCAATGACTCTATGTACTTGTTCCATTCCAATGACTCTATGTACTTGTTCCATTCCAATGACATTATGTACGTGTACCATTCCAATGACACTATGCACTTGTACCATTCCAATGACACTATGCACTTGTACCATTCCAATGGCACTATGTACTTGTACCATTCCAATGTCACTATGTACTTGTTCCATTCCAATGACACTATGCACCTGTTACATTCTAATGTCACTATGTACTTGTACCATTCCAATGACATTATGTACTTGTACAATGACATTATGTACTTGTATCATTCCAATGACTCTATGTACTTGTACCATTCCAATGTCACTATGTACTTGTTACATTCCAATGACACTATGTACTTGTTCCATTCCAATGGCACTATGTACTTGTACCATTCCAATGTCACTATGTATTTGTTCCATTCCAATGACTCTATGAATTTGTACCATTCCAATGTCACTATGTACCTGTTCCATTTCAATGACACTATGTACTTGTTTCATTCCAATGTCATTATGTACTTGTTCCATTCCAATGTCACTATGTACTTGTACCATTCCAATGACATTATGTACTTGTTCCTTTCCAATAACATTATGTACTAGTTCCATTCCAATGACATTATGTACTTGTTCCATTCCAATGTCACTATGTACTTGTTCCATTCAAATGTCACTATGTACTTGTTCCATTCCAATGACACTATGCACTTGTACCATTCCAATAGCACTATGTACTTGTACCATTCCAATGTGACTATGTACTTGTTCCATTCCAATGATTGTATGTACTTGTACTATTCCAATGTCACTATGTACTTGTTCCATTCCAATGACTATATGTACTTGTACCATTCCAATGACTCTATATACTTGTACCATTCCAATGTCACTATGTACTTGTTCCATTCCAATGACACTATGTACTTGTTCCACTCCAATGTCACTATGTACTTGTTCCATTCCAATGTTATTATATACTTGTTCCATTCCAATGACACTATGTACTTGTTCCATTCCAATGACTCTATGTACTTGTTCCATTCCAATGACTCTATGTACTTGTTCCATTCCAATGACATTATGTACGTGTACCATTCCAATGACACTATGCACTTGTACCATTCCAATGACACTATGCACTTGTACCATTCCAATGGCACTATGTACTTGTACCATTCCAATGGCACTATGTACTTGTACCATTCCAATGTCACTATGTACTTGTTCCATTCCAATGACACTATGTACTTGTACCATTCCAATGACACTATGTACTTGTACCATTCCAATGGCACTATGTACTTGTACCATTCCAATGGCACTATTACTTGTACCATTCCAATGTCACTATGTACTTGTTCCATTCCAATGACACTATGTACTTGTACCATTCCAATGACATTATGTACTTGTACAATGACACTATGTACTTGTACAATGACATTATGTACTTGTACCATTCCAATGACAATATGCACTTGTACCATTCCAATGTCACTATGTACTTGTTCCATTCCAATGTCACTATGTACTTGTTCCATTGCAATGACACTATATACTTGTTCCATTCCAATGTCACTATGTACTTGTTCCATTCCAATGACACTATGTACTTGTACCATTCCAATGACATTATGTACTTGTACAATGACACTATGTACTTGTTCCATTCCAATGACATTATGTACTTGTACAATGACATTATGTACTTGTACCATTCCAATGACAATATGCACTTGTACCATTCCAATGTCACTATGTACTTGTACCATTCCAATGACATTATGTACTTGTACAATGACACTATGTACTTGTACCATTCCAATGACATTATGTACTTGTACAATGACATTATGTACTTGTACCATTCCAATGACACTATATACTTGCTCCTTTCCAATGTCACTATGTACTTGTTCCATTCCAATGACACTATGTACTTGTACCATTCCAATGCCACTATGTACTTGTTCCATTCCAATGACATTATGTACTTGTACAATGACATTATGTACTTGTACAATGACATCATGTACTTGTACCATTCCAATAACAATATGCACTTGTACCATTCCAATGTCACTGTGTACTTGTTCCATTCCAATGACACTATGTACTTGTACCATTCCAATGTCACTATGTACTTGTTCCATTCCAATGTCACTATGTACTTGTACCATTCCAATGACACTATGTACTTGTTCCAGTTCAATGACACTATGTACTTGTTCCATTCCAATGACACTATGTACTTGTACCATTCCAATGACACTATGTACTTGTTCCATTCCAATGACACTATGTACTTGTTCCATTCCAATGTCATTATGTACTTGTTCCATTCCAATGTCACTATGTACTTGTACCATTCCAATGACATTATGTACTTGTTCCTTTCCAATAACATTATGTACTAGTTCCATTCCAATGACATTATGTACTTGTTCCATTCCAATGTCACTATGTACTTGTTCCATTCCAATGTCACTATGTACTTGTTCCATTCCAATGACACTATGTACTTGTACCATTCCAATGACACTATGCACTTGTACCATTCCAATGACACTAGGCACTTGTACCATTCCAATGGCACTATGTACTTGTACCATTCCAATGTGACTATGTACTTGTTCCATTCCAATGATTGTATGTACTTGTACTATTCCAATGTCACTATGTTCTTGTTCCATTCCAATGACTATATGTACTTGTACCATTCCAATGACAATATGCACTTGTACCATTCCAATGACTCTATATACTTGTACCATTCCAATGTCACTATGTACTTGTTCCATTCCAATGACACTATGTACTTGTTCCACTCCAATGTCACTATGTACTTGTTCCATTCCAATGTTATTATATACTTGTTCCATTCCAATGACACTATGTACTTGTTCCATTCCAATGACTCTATGTACTTGTTCCATTCCAATGACTCTATGTACTTGTTCCATTCCAATGACATTATGTACGTGTACCATTCCAATGACACTATGCACTTGTACCATTCCAATGACACTATGCACTTGTACCATTCCAATGGCACTATGTACTTGTACCATTCCAATGGCACTATGTACGTGTACCATTCCAATGTCACTATGTACTTGTTCCATTCCAATGACACTATGTACTTGTACCATTCCAATGACACTATGCACTTGTACCATTCCAATGGCACTATGTACTTATACCATTCCAATGGCACTATTTACGTGTACCATTCCAATGTCACTATGTGCTTGTTCCATTCCAATGACACTATGTACTTGTACCATTCCAATGACATTATGTAATTGTACAATAACACTATGTACTTGTACAATGACATTATGTACTTGTACCATTCCAATGACAATATGCACTTGTACCATTCCAATGTCACTATGTACTTGTTCCATTTCAATGTCACTATGTACTCGTTCCATTGCAATGACACTATATACTTGTTCAATTTCAAGGTCACTATGTACTTGTTCCATTCCAATGACTCTATGTACTTGTACCATTCCAATGTCACTATGTAGTTGTTCCATTCCAATGACACTATGTACTTGTTCCATTACAATGACATTATGTACTTGTTACATTCCAATGTCACTATGTACTTGTTCCATTCCAATGTCACTATGTACTTGTTCCATTCCAATGACTCTATGTACTTGTTCCATTCCAATGACAATATGCACTTGTACCATTCCAATGACTATATGCACTTGTACCATTCCAATGTCACTATGTACTTGTTCCATTCCAATGACTCTATGTAATTGTTCCATTCCAATGACATTATGTACTTTTACCATTCCAATGACATTATGTACTTGTACAATTCCAATGACACTATGCACTTGTACCATTCCAATGGCACTATGTACTTGTACCTTTCCAATGCCACTATGTACTTGTTCCATTCCAATGACACTATGTACTTGTACCATTCCAATGACATTATGTACTTGTACAATGACACTATGTACTTGTACCATTCCAATGACATTATGTACTTGTACAATGACATTATGTACTTGTTCCATTCCAATGTCACTATGTACTTGTTCCATTCCAATGACACTATGTACTTGTACCATTCCAATGCCACTATGTACTTGTTCCATTCCAATGATACTATGTACTTGTACAATTCCAATGACATTATGTACTTGTACAATGACACTATGTACTTGTACCATTCCAATGACATTATGTACTTGTACAATGACATTATGTACTTGTACCATTCCAATGACTCTATGTACTTGTACCATTCCAATGTCACTATGTACTTGTTCCATTCCAATGACACTATGTACTTGTTCCATTCCAATGGCACTATGTACTTGTACCATTCCAATGTCACTATGTATTTGTTCCATTCCAATGTCTCTATGAACTTGTACCATTCCAATGTCACTATGTACTTGTTCCATTCCAATGACTCTATGTACTTGTACCATTCCAATGTCACTATGTATTTGTTCCATTCCAATGTCTCTATGAACTTGTACCATTCCAATGTCACTATGTACTTGTTCCATTCCAATGACATTATGTACTTGTACCATTCCAATGACAATATGCACTTGTACCATTCCAATGTCACTATGTACTTGTTCCATTCCAATGTCTCTATGTACTTGTTCCATTCCAATGACATTGGGTTCTTGTACCATTCCAATGGCACTATATACTTGTACCATTCCAATGTCACTATGTATTTGTTCCATTCCAATGACTCTATGTACTTGTACCATTCCAATGTTACTATGTACTTGTTCCATTCCAATGATTCTATGTACTTGTTCCATTCCAATGACATTATGTACTTGTACCATTCCAATGACACTATTCACTTGTACCATTCCAATGGCACTAAGTACTTGTACCATTCCAATGACAATATGCACTTGTACCATTCCAATGACTATATGTACTTGTACCATTCCAATGTCACTATGTACTTGTTCCATTCCAATGTCACTATGTACTTGTTCCATTCCAATGACACTATGTACTTGTTCCATTCCAATGTCACTATGTACTTGTTCCATTCCAATGTTATTATATACTTGTTCCATTCCAATGACACTATGCACTTGTACCATTCCAATGGCACTATGTACTTGTACCATTCCAATGCCACTATGTACTTGTTCCATTCCAATGACACTATGTACTTGTACCATTCCTATGACATTATGTACTTGTACAATGACACTATGTACTTGTACCATTCCAATGACATTATGTACTTGTACAATGACATTATGTACTTGTACCATTCCAATGACACTATATACTTGTTCCTTTCAAATGTCACTATGTACTTGTTCCATTCCAATGACACTATGTACTTGTACCATTCCAATGCCACTATGTACTTGTTCCATTGCCAATGACATTATGTACTTGTTCCATTCCAATGACATTATGTACTTGTACAATGACATCATGTACTTGTACCATTCCAATAACAATATGCACGTGTACCATTCCAATGTCACTATGTACTTGTTCCATTCCAATGTCACTATGTACTTTTTCCATTGCAATGACACTATATACTTGTTCCATTCCAATGTCACTATGTACTTGTTCCATTCCAATGACTCTATGTACGTGTACCATTCCAATGTCACTATGTAGTTGTTCCATTCCAATGACACTATGTACTTGTTCCATTACAATGACATTATGTACTTGGTCCATTCCAATGATACTATGTACTTGTTCCATTACAGTGACATTATGTATTTGTTCCATTCCAATGTCATTATGTACTTGTTCCATTCCAATGACAATATGCACCTGTTCCATTCTAATGTCACTATGTACTTGTACCATTCCAATGTCACTATGTACTTGTTCCATTCCAATGACATTATGTACTTGTTCCATTCCAATGTCACTATGTACTTTTTCCATTCCAATGACACTATGTACTTGTTCCATTCCAATGTCTCTATGTACTTGTTCCATTCCAATGACATTATGTTCTTGTACCATTCCAATGACACTATACACTTGTACCATTCCAATGGCACTATGTACTTGTACCATTCCAATGTCACTATGTATTTGTTCCATTCCAATGACTCTATGTACTTGTACCATTCCAATGTCACTATGTACTTGTTCCATTCCAATGACTCTATGTACTTGTTCCATTCCAATGACATTATGTACTTGTACCATTCCAATGACACTATGCACTTGTACCATTCCAATGACAATATGCACTTGTACCATTCCAATGACTATATGTACTTGTACCATTCCAATGTCACTATGTACTTGTTCCATTCCAATGACTCTATGTACTTGTTCCATTCCAATGACATTATGTACTTTTACCATTCCAATGACATTATGTACTTGTACAATTCCAATGACACTATGCACTTGTACCATTCCAATGGCACTATGTACTTGTACCTTTCCAATGCCACTATGTACTTGTTCCATTCCAATGACACTATGTACTTGTACCATTCCAATGACATTATGTACTTGTACAATGACACTATGTACTTGTACCATTCCAATGACATTATGTACTTGTACAATGACATTATGTACTTGTTCCATTCCAATGTCACTATGTACTTGTTCCATTCCAATGACACTATGTACTTGTACCATTCCAATGCCACTATGTACTTGTTCCATTCCAATGATACTATGTACTTGTACAATTCCAATGACATTATGTACTTGTACAATGACACTATGTACTTGTACCATTCCAATGACATTATGTACTTGTACAATGACATTATGTACTTGTACCATTCCAATGACTCTATGTACTTGTACCATTCCAATGTCACTATGTACTTGTTCCATTCCAATGACACTATGTACTTGTTCCATTCCAATGGCACTATGTACTTGTACCATTCCAATGTCACTATGTATTTGTTCCATTCCAATGTCTCTATGAACTTGTACCATTCCAATGTCACTATGTACTTGTTCCATTCCAATGACTCTATGTACTTGTTCCATTCCAATGACATTATGTACTTGTACCATTCCAATGACACTATGCACTTGTACCATTCCAATGGCACTAAGTACTTGTACCATTCCAATGACAATATGCACTTGTACCATTCCAATGACTATATGTACTTGTACCATTCCAATGTCACTATGTACTTGTTCCATTCCAATGACTATATGTACTTGTTCCATTCCAATGACACTATGTACTTGTACCATTCCAATGACATTATGTACTTGTACAATGACACTATGTACTTGTACCATTCCAATGACATTATGTACTTGTACAATGACATTATGTACTTGTACTATTCCAATGACACTATATACTTGTTCCATTCCAATGTCACTATGTACTTGTTCCATTCCAATGACACTATGTACTTGTACCATTCCAATGCCACTATGTACTTGTTCCATTCCAATGACACTATGTACTTGTACCATTCCTATGACATTATGTACTTGTACAATGACACTATGTACTTGTACCATTCCAATGACATTATGTACTTGTACAATGACATTATGTACTTGTACCATTCCAATGACTCTATGTACTTGTACCATTCCAATGTCACTATGTACTTGTTCCATTCCAATGACACTATGTACTTGTTCCATTCCAATGACATTATGTACTTGTTCCATTCCAATGTCACTATGTACTTGTTCCATTCATATGACACTATGCACTTGTTCCATTCCAATGACACTATGCACTTGTTCCATTCCAATGACACTATGTACTTGTTCCATTCCAATGTCACTATGTACTTGTTCCATTCCAATGACACTATGTACTTGTTCCATTCCAATGACATTATGTACGTGTTCCATTCCAATGTCACTATGTACTTGTACCATTCCAATTACACTATGCACTTGTTCCATTCCAATGACACTATGCACTTGTTCCATTCCAATGACATTATGCTATTCTTATCACCAACCATACTGTATGTATTTGAAGGCCCTTAGGAAGATTAGTTCAGAACTAATTAGGTAACCCTCTATACATAAAGACATCTATATAGGCTTGGATGTTTTGCATGCTAAGCACTACAGTCAGACCTGTGTTAGTGTTCACCTCCATTAAGCAGCCAACCTGTATTAAACACTCAATTTTCAGATTCCCAATAGTTTTCTTTACTATACATTTGACCTCTATTAAGCAGCCACGTTCTGAGTGTCCCTTCTCTGGCTGCAAAAGACATGTTTGACTGTAGTCCTGTATGTTCTTACTCTGATGAGGTTTTGCCAAGTTATCATATTATCCATCCACCTTTAGCTTGTCTGGGCTTCATCCCTAAAAGTCGTATTAGCGCAGTGGATGCGTGTTCCCTTCAGGTGCGAAAGGTCCGGAGTTCGAGCCCCACTGGAGCCGTTACGATTGTGCCCTTAGGCAAGGCATTTAAATTCCACATTGCCTCTTCTCTCTCCCTCGTGGAGATGGATTCCAGCAGGAATGAGGTCTCGAGAGTGATTTATATAAGTTGAAATAACTTGTTTCGCAATCGAGCTCAAATAAATTTGTATAAAAAAATCCCTAAAACCGTTTGCTGAATGTTGATGGAACTTTACAGGAGTGATCACTATACAGCCGCTCGGCTGAATATTAAAGCAAGTTATGGATATTTGAAGATTTTTTAAAGATCACACTTTTCAAGCTTTGTCTCATAACCTCTTGCTATTTATGATGACAATGTACAGGAATGGTCATTATTAAACCTAGTTGTGCATGTTATCTTCACTTTCCACTTGGCTGATTTTGACGGAGTTATGACCCTTTGAAGATATAAAAAATTAAAGAACACTTTTTCCCAGCTTCATCTCTAAACCCCTTTGACGGATTTGATGAATTTTATATGAGTGACCAATATCACGTCCAGTTGTGAATGCAGCCTTCACATTCCGCTCGGCAGATTATTTACTGAGTTATGGCCCTTTGAAGATTTGTATCGATGACCAGTATGTCCCAGACTGCGAAGTCGAATGTTAAATAAAATATACTGTACATATGATGGAACGGTTTTCTTGGGACATGCTACCAGGCTTATTGTGTCACTTCGTGGCTGGTGCAATAAAAATCCCCCCACGTGTGGGTGTGTGTTTTACGTTTATTTAATGTCGCTACCGGTTGCCCATATGAGCGACGCCTCCTGAAGAGATTAGTCATTTTAGATTTTTGTAGGATAGTGCAATAATACAGACAGACCCATTACAGAGTCTCCTCTGCTTCTTTTATATGCACGGTGTACAGCACCGACACGAGATCTTGGTTTATAAGTCCCATCTGAAAGACTGTTAATTTATTATGATCAGACGGGGGATCGAACCTGCGATCCATCCCTGGAATACCAGTACAGCGTGTTACCACTGGACTACAGATCCGTCATGAGATAGTTTGATGCACATAGTCGATATCTGATTGTATGGCTTCTGTACAAGTTTCCAAATTTATACAATACACGACACCTTAATTACGGACTTTGTTAAGTACGGCTCTGTTTTCGGTGGAATTTGGGCCAGCTAGGGACCTTTTAATAGTTTCAAAGTCGTGTGTTTTACAGGAAATTGGTCTACACGGGTAATTTAACACGGCAATATACAGGCCCGGGGGCACACCAAAAATGTCCAAAGCAAAAAAAGAAAATGAAAAATTAAATCTAAAAATGCAAAAAATATCCATTTGCTGTATAAAATGTTGACTGCTAGAGAGCTGAAAGGTCAGTCTCGGTCTCAAACTCATTAAATCAGAAAACGCAGGAAATCGCTTCTATACCCCAACAATTTTATGGGGGAACATGCCCCCGGACGCCCTAGCTTTCCTCGGTTGAAATTTACCTCTGGCTACGGTACTGATATATCTCGTTATTATTACTGTTTGTTACCCGTTATCCATTATTACTGTAAAAGTAAAGAGTAAAGTGTTTGTTTATTATAGTGTCACCCCTATTTAAAGGGCCAGCCATTTCTGACTTATGAGACACCTCTTTTTATGAACATCAGTACTTCCCGAATCCTATGCTTGTGTGCCAGACGTCAGGCTGGTAGGCAATCGGTAACCATTATTTAACTAGCTGGCGGCTCACCAACCGGCCATATCAGAACGAACCCCTGACGAGATTCGAACCTCCCGCTCTGTAGGCGGACGCCTTAACCACTAGGCCACGGAGACGGTATGTCAATGGTGATGATGTATGGAGAGAATGCTGTGCAAATAGTGCGTGCATGCCAGTACATGTACACCGTTTTAAAAAGAAACGTGTTAAAATATACAATATATTGTCATTTTCCAGTATAAACTTATAAACTAATTTTCGAAACATTTAAGCTAGTAAAATCATTGAGCAATAAAAGCGAAAGTAGGACTTGTTTCTGGAAATTTGTTGTGTAGCTACCGTTTTCGAAAATTGAATGCTGGAGCGTATATCTGTATATAAGTGGAAGTTGTGATAGCGCAGTGGATAGGCGTTCGCTTCAGGTACGAAAGGTCCGGAGTTCGAGCCCAGCTGGAGCCGTTACGGTTGTGTTCTTAGGCAAGTCATTTAAATTCCACGTTGCCTCTTCTCTCTCCCTCGTGGCGATGGATTCCATCAGGAATGAGGTTTCGAGAGTGATTAATATAAGTTGCAATAACTTGTTTCGCAATCGAGCTAAAATAAATTTGTATAAACATATATCGGTTAACATGCACGTTTTCTTTATCTAGCAGCGCACATGCGCACTTGACTGTTCTCATATGTCCTGTTCTTGTTAGCAAGATCACATGCACTCGATTGTATAGATACGTTGCACTGTCAATTCGTATCCTAGTTACCTCGTACCCTGGTTTTACGACCCAGCACCCCCTGGCCATTGTACGCACCGATTTTCGATTTAAATAAGTTTAAAAGTGTAAACCGGAGACTTCGGCATATTACGCACCCCCTAAAAAGGTCCTTCCTACGAGCCTGATATTAGTATATATATTTGTAATATGAATCGAGCAATCAAATATGATTAAACGAAAGTAAACACGGAGGGTTTTTTAAAAATAATAATTATACACAAAGAAACCGAAAGTACGATATTCTGAGAAATTGTGAGTGGCCCATTGACCTATAACATTTGATAACAAGTATTTGTGGAGATCTACCAGTTAATAGTTAATATAATAGGCTACTGATAAGACGTGAACAATTTATTACATTAAACACGTTTTTTCCGTGATACATTATCGACACTGACAAAACGAGGTAAGATTTGTTTAAAATTTAAAACTCATCTATAGATCTATATAAAATTGACGACATTGTATTTTCGTGACACAGAACATGTCGTATGTGATATTTAATATACCCAATATATCATAATTCCCTGCCAGACATAACACAACATAAGTTGAACTAGTCCAAATATTTAGACTTGAAAATTGTGACATTTTACTATCCAGGCATTTTTCAAAATAACAGGAACATTTTTTTATGTAGAGGTCTTATTTATAGGACTAAAGTTGAACCTCGGTCATATTGTTAATAATTAGCTGATATGAGTGGTAAAGGTCATTGACTTCAAAGCACGTATCCATAAAGGGATTATTAACAATAAAGAAACACAGTGAAAACGAAAGTACGATATTTTTTCTGAAATTGTGGGATAGTCGGATGTTGGATGTGTCAGTTGTTCATTGATATTAAGCCAGTGATACATTATTATATCGACACTGATAAAACAAGGTAAGACTATATTTTACTAAGTCCTATATATATGACCTCTACATAAAAAATATTCTCTGTTATTTGAAAAATGCCTGGATAATAAAATGTCATATTTTTCAAGTCTAAATATTTGGACTATGCCAGACATAACACAATAAAAGTTACTTCGGCCTTCGTGATATATTTCTACGCATAAGAACTTCAAACTCGGGTTATTCTGCGATATACCACGGTTGATACTTATTATTTCTTAATTATAGACACAAATCCAACTTCATAATAATAGGTTGGCTTGGTTAGTTTTGTACTATGTCCGCTCCCTATTGCAGGAGCGCCACACCCGGTCGTAGATTCGGACAACGATCGGGTGTTTATGGGAGGGGTCCTAGCCTGGGTTCCAGTCTGTCGATTTTTCACTAATTTACCGCTGGCAAAATAACACGTTGATATTATCAGAAACTCAATACGGCCCAATTAATGGTATCGGTGTTAAAATATATTTATATGACTGACCAGGCAAACTATATCAACGCCTGTTCCCAAGCTGGGGATATTTACTTAAATATATATACTAGTACCCCCAAACGTGCCGAATCCCTGTGGTCCTGCATGGGTGGTGAGTGTTTCCTTCGAACAACGGATCCTTGTTACGGCCATATCCTTCATATCTGTAATCCCGCAGTAGCAGAAACCGGCTCAGATATCCTCTTCAAGGGTCTTCATCACGTCACGGCATCCCCATGCTGGTCCCCTCATGTCATGTCTACACTAGGAACAGTGTGAATATTTTATTGCATGTATTGTATGAAAAAAATGCAATAAAATATTATTAACACTAGGAACAGAGTCTGTGTCGATGAGACAACGTCTTGAATGAGCTGCTACTGCGGTGCGTGCCTAGGTCACGACGTGCATGTTGTGGTGGTCGACCTGAGTGATACGTATAGGATAGATCACGAATTGGCCCGTCTTAGCGAAATATACAATGAGTTGATCTATCTGACGTCTATACGATTTAGAAGCGATTTAGAAGCGAGAAATGTGGCTTTTTCATTGGACCATGTGACTTAGTCGTTGTCTAAGGTCGTTTAGCGATCATGCATATAAATTAGATTAGTCTAAAAATAAATATTCATAGGCACACATATGAGATAAAATGGTAAATCTGTACCATAAAGTTTGTTGGTAATCCAGGGATCGCAGGTTCGATCTCCCGTCTAACCCTAATAAAATTAACAGTCTTTCAGATGGGACGTTAAACCGAGGTCTCGTGTCGGTGCTTTACACCGTGCACGTAAAAGAACCAGAGGAGACTCTGTAATGGGTCTCTTTCTGTATCATTGCACTATCCTCCAAAATCTAAAATGACTAATCTCTTCAGCAGGCGTCGCTCATATGGGTAACCGGTAGCGACGATAATTAAACGTAAAACACACATAAAGCTTGTTATTCAGAATACACGCACGCATAACGCAACATGAAGACGCCAACAGCAAAGAGAGGCACGGAAAGAACAGAAGGATAGAAGTAAAAGGCATACGGAACAAGACTCCACGAAACTTCCACTTACATACCAGGAACTGTACACAGCGCTCAGACAACTGAAAAAGAGGAAGTCACCTGGACCAGATGGAATCTCCAATGAGATGCTAACTCATCTTGGATGCTCAGCCATGCTGAAACTTCTTGACATCTTCAATCTTAGCTGGAAAGAAGGCATAGTTCCGCAGATCTGGAAGGAAGCCAATGTCATCCCAATCTACAAGAACGGCAAGGATAGAAAGAAAGCTTCCAGCTATCGCCCTATTAGTCTCACTAGCTGTGTGGTCAAGACAATGTTGAGGATAGTTAACAAGAGACTCATGTGGTACCTCCTATCCAAGGAACAAGCAGGATTCCGACAGTTCAGATGCACAGAGGACCAGGCAACATACCTCGCTCAGGAAGTTGAGGATGCATTCCAAGGCCAGAAGGTAGTTTTTGCAACCTGGATAGACCTCCAGAAGGCTTTTGACACAGTCTGGACTGATGTGCTGCTGGTCAAGATGCAACGATGCGGAATTGCCGACAAGATGCTCCGATGGACCAAATCCTTCATACACAATCGCAGAGCCAGAGTACTTGTTGACAACCAGAAGAGCAAGAAATTCCTCATCCGACACGGTGTTCCTCAAGGAGGAGTGATCTCGCCTACGCTGTTCCTCATCTTCATCGATGACTTGCTTGCAGAGCTCCCAAAAGGTATCAAAGCAGCACTCTATGCTGACGACTTGGTCATGTGGTGTGTTGAAGAACATGCAACGACTGCCACATACAGAATGCAGATGGCCGCAGACAAGCTCACAGCATGGGCAGAAGACTGGTGCATCTCTATTAATAAGGAGAAGTCGTCAACCACACTCTTCACACTTTCCACCAAACAGAAAGCTGGAACCATCAAAGTCAGTGGAACTGCCTTGAAGACGGACAACGAGCCAACATACTTGGGGTGACATTTGACAGACGGCAGACATGGAAGCCACATATCCAGAAAGCAGAGGCCAAAGCCAAGCGCAAGCTTGCAATCCTTCGGAAGCTTGCTGGCACCACATGGGGTGCCAATGATCACACCCATAAGACTATATACCAAGGTGTGGTCAGGCCTCACCTGGAATATGGATCCACCGCCTGGACATCATCAGCCAAAACCAACCAACAGACACTCGACAAGGTTCAGAACAAGGCTCTCAGGCTGATCACAGGTGCAATGAAGAGCACCCCAATCAAGGCCATGTAGAAAATTACTTCCATCCAGCTACTGCAAGAACTTCGCGACACAAGAATTCTTCTACAGACAGAGGAGTTTCGATGTCAGGAAGAACAGCCGATGAAGCAGAGAGTTGAGGCACTAACGAAGAATCGTCTAAAGCGAAGCAGTTTCATCCACCAGTCCAAGAAGCTTGCTCGAAAGCACACCAGCCATCTCCCAGCCAAGACATTGCCTCCAACGCCATTTCTTTCCAAGCCATGGTTGACTAGCGATGAATCCAAGGTTACCATCTGCAGTACAATCCCATACATGACATCCAGAGATAGACAACATGATGACGTCAAACGTGCCGTCACACTAGCACACATCGACAAGAGTTATCCTGGAGAAGCATGGGTACAAGTCTACACAGATGGTTCTGCCACAAGAGCAGTAGCAAACGGAGGAGCAGGCGTGTATGTCCGACACCCAGATGGACACACACAGTCAGTTGCTCTACCTACTGGAGTACACTGCAGTAACTATGGGGCAGAAGTACATGCCCTTGAAACAGCAGCATCTCTAGTGCACTGTAGAGTGTGCCCAGGTTGTCTTCCTGACTGATGCGCTCTCAGTTCTGGATGCCCTGTCTAACAACAAAGAACCACACCTGATGGAAGCCCTTCGAACAGTCTGCGTAACTAAAAGAACTGTCCTCCAGTGGGTACCTGCACACATAGGCATTCCTGGCAATGAAGCCGCTGACCAGCTTGCCAAGCAAGGTTCTACCGAGAGGCAACCAGACAAAGATTTGACTTACAAGGAGAAATGCACCATAATCAAATCTGCACCAAAGCCAACAGTCTAGAAGGATGACTACCACCTTCTCACCAGACAGGAGCAAGTCACGATATTACGGCTTAGAACAGGGCATAACCGCCTGAACTTCCATATGTGTCGGAAGCTTGGACTAGCTCCATCAACTGCCTGCAGCTGCAAAATAGGGGACCAGACTGCAGAACACATCCTCCAGGAGTGTCCCAATCTTCATGGGCTGAGGAAAACACCCTGGGCAACAGATACTTCTCTCCAGACGAAGTTACATGGCTGCCGGGAGGATCTGAGGAGGACGGCCCATTTCGTGTTTGCTGCCGGCTTGTCCATGTGATTCGCGAACGACAAGAAGAAGAAGAAGAAGAAGAAGAAGAGAATACACGCGTTGTATTACGCATGGATGTGACCCTAATTATATTATTGTGTTATGTCAACAAACGTCGTATACTGTTTTGAAATACCCAGTTTTTGAGACAAATGTTGCACCATATAATAGGATATTACAATTATGTAGAAAGTGGCGTTTTCACCGATGTAGTATCGCTTTTAGCTATATGTATGTTACTTGTATAATAATGATTTGTGAGACACTGAATATCAATTATATTGTTAAGCAACACTATAATTCGTAAATGTTATTGCTATGGTTACTCATACCTTATATATATCATGCTTTTCGGTAAACTTTTTTCTTGGCGATGTACATATTTATGCCAAAACAAACGTTTACTTGACTTGACTTTTTTAAAATTTAAAACCACAAACTCCTGGGTGAAATGGGTATTACATGTACATGTATCTAAATTTAGAACATCATCACATGATCTAGCAATTGAAAAGGGAAGATACTCAAATTTAAGTAGAAATTTCATTTCCGTTTAGTCTGTCCGAAATTTAAAGATTTAAGAAGAAAATATTTAAAACGTTATTTTTGTTCTTGGCCTAACATGCATAAATTCTTATCTTTAATGACTTGTCAGTCACAAACACAGATCTTAAACCTTGCTAAGTATATTTATTATGCAAATCACACAAGACATCAATAGATCATTACCATCATTCTTTACATTGCTATTATACTGCTATATGTCATGCTTCTCTGTAAACTGTATATATGTGATGCTATGTATACACATTTATTTTAGCTCGATTGCGAAACAAGTTCTTACAACTTATATTCATCACTCTCGAGGCCTCATTCCTGATGGACTCCATCGCCACGAGGGTAGAGAGAAGAGGCAACGTGGACTTTAAATGCCTTGCCTAAGAGCACAATCGTAACGACTACAGAAGGGCTCGAACTCCGGACCTTTCGCACCTGAAGCGAACACGCATCCACTGCGCTATCACGACTTCCATGTGATGCTATAAGCATCTGCTGATGTTTAATGCAATAAATATTGTATTGTATTGTATAACTGGAACAGAACTCCACTTGAACAGGTACATTATGTAATACAAACGTAGGGGATGCATTTCATTGAGTTTCATTACTAGTTAGAATGCCCATCATTAATGTCTATAAGAAACCGATTGATTCATGTTTAGATAGAAATTGTGTGCACATTTATGATTTTATACGAGTTACGCTGCGTAGCGATTATGAAAACAGTGTCTTATCATATTGTAACGAAGCACGCACGCACGCACGCACACACGCACGCACGCACGCACGCACGCACGCACGCACGCACGCACGCACGCACACTTCAAAGACTATGCAAATAGCGAAGACTATGCAAACTGTGCTTTTAAAAAGCGATGTTTTATATAGTGTATTATTATAATATATATATGTTGATGAAATTAATTTGTAAATTCTTTCAGTTCAACAGAATGCCGGCGAACTACGTAGATAATGCACAAAACCGCAAACTAGGCCGTGTTGGGATGCCTCGCGGAAGTGCGGTTGTAGCTGGCGGCGCAACTTCAAGAGGCGGAAACATGGGCAGTGCGCTTAGTCATAGCGCCAAGACGTATGCGGACAATGCAGCTAACCAAAGACTCGGTCGGGCTGGGATGCCACTAGGCAGTATGCCGGTATCCAAAGGTACAACGGATTACAATGTATCTACACATAGCGCCAATACGTATGCGGACAATGCAGCTAACCAAAGACTCGGTCGGGCTGGGATGTCACTAGGCAGTATGCCGGTATCAAAAGATACAACGGATAACAATGTATCTAGACATAGCGCCAAGACGTATGTGGACAATGCAGCTAACCAAAGACTCGGTCGGGTTGGGATGCCACTAGGCAGTATGCCGGTATCCAAAGATACAACGGATAACAATGTATCTACATATAGCGCCAAGACGTATGCGGACAATGCGGCTAACCAAAGACTCGGTCGGGCTGGGATGCCACTAGGCAGTATGCCGGTATCCAAAGATACAACGGATAACAATGTATCTACACATAGCGCCAAGACGTATGCGGACAATGTGGCTAACCAAAGACTCGGTCGGGCTGGGATGCCACTAGGCAGTATGCCGGTATCCAAAGATCCACGGGATAACGTGCCTATAACGTGCCTGTATAGTTCCAATAGGCCTACGCATGTGGACGGGTTGAATGTAGATGAAGGTGCAAAGGGTACATTTTACGTCAACACTCGACAAAACAGGGAATTAGGACGAGTTGGGATGCCTCATGGAGAAGCTGTGTTTCATAAGAATGACGGGAATAACCCCGAGCTCGCCACCAGATTATATAAAAACAACGCTCTTAGTAGGAGGCTTGGTCGGGTTGGCCAGCCAATCGGTTCAGCTGTATTCTCATCTAAAACTAAATCAGTAGTGGAACAGAAGTACGAAAATACAAGCATCAATATAATGCTGGGACGTGTCGGCAAGCCTCGTGGTTCTATGCCTCTACAAAAATGTCCAGCGACCAAGAAGATTCCGGAGATGATATATAGGATTGCGAATGGCGACGAGGTATGGGTATCCTTGATTAAGTACTGTATTTCATGGGATGTAAGGGCTCACAAACGTGTCCGTACCTGGTACCATACAGATCTTACATGTTTGTCACCTATGCTACACATTTTAATCCTTAAAATGCCGAATAAATTGGAAGGAATGTGCAAACAACATAGACCATGATCAGACGGTGTTACTGATTCAGACAAATGTTTTAGCTCCACATAGAAAATAAACATATGGAGCACTATGGGTGCCGTTTTGCTATTTATTCAGTATTTATGGATATCCAAAATTCTATGGATATCCATAAATGATGAATAAATAAATAGCAAAACGGCGCGCCTGGAATTATGGATATCCATACATAACGAATAGTTAGCAAAACGGCGCCCAATAGCGCATGTTACCATGCAAACTTTTTACTAAATTAACTATTGACCTAAACAATTATGGCCAATTAATGAAGCTCTAGAACAATTCATTAATTTTTGTAACACATATCGATAATTAATTAATGATCAATTTATGCTTAATAGTTATCCCCTGCCACATATCGTACGGATATCCACTGCTACATATCGTAAAGGTATCCCATACTACATATCGTAAAGGTATCCCCTGCTACATATCGTAATAGTATCCCCTGCTACATATCGTAAGGGTACCCCCTGCTACATATCGTAAAGGTATCCCCTGCTAAAGATCGTAAGGGTATCCCATGCTACATATCGTAAAGGTATCCCCTGCTAAATATCGTAATAGTATCCCATGCTACATATCGTAAAGGTATCCCCTGCTACATATAGTAAGGGTATCACATGCTACATATCGTAAGGGTATCCCATGCTACATATCGTAAAGGTATCCCATGCTACATATCGTAAAGGTATCCCATGCTACATATAGTAAGGGTATCCCATGCTACATATAGTAAGGGTATCCCATGCTACATATCGTAATGGTATCCCATGCTACATATAGTAAGGGTATCCCCTGCTACATATAGTAAGGTTATCCCATGCTACATATCGTAAAGGTATCCCATGCTACATATAGTAAGGGTACCCCCTGCTACATATCGTAAAGGTATCCCCTGCTACATATCGTAAAGGTATCCCCTGCTAAATATCGTAATGGTATCCCATGCTACATATCGTAAAGGTATCCCCTGCTACATATAGTAAGGGTATCCCATGCTACATATCGTAAGGGTATCCCATGCTACATATCGTAGAGGTATCCCATGCTACATATCGTAAGGGTATCCCATGCTACATATCGTAAAGGTATCCCCTGCTACATATCGTAAGGGTATCCCCTGCTACATATCGTAAGGGTATCCCCTGCTACATATCGTAAGGGTGTCCCCTGCACATGTATCGTAAGAGGTCCCCTGCCACATATCGTAAGGGTGTCCCCTGCCACATGTATCGTAAGGGTGTCCCCTGCTACATATAGTAAGAGTGTCCCCTGCCACATGTATCGTAAGGGTGTCCCCTGCCACATGTATCGTAAGGGTGTCCCCTGCCACATGTATCGTAAGGGTGTCCCCTGCTACATGTATCGTAAGGGTACCCCCTGCTACATATCGTAAAGGTACCCCCTGCTACATATAGTAAGAGTGTCCCCTGCCACATGTATAGTAAGAGTGTCCCCTGCCACATATCGTAAGGGTGTCCCCTGCCACATGTATCGTAAGGGTGTCCCCTGCCACATGTATCGTAAGGGTGTCCCCTGCCACATGTATCGTAAGGGTGTCCCCTGCTATATGTATCGTAAGGGTGTCCCCTGCTACATGTATCGTAAGGGTCCCTGCTACATATAGTAAGAGTGTCCTCTGCACATGTATAGTAAGGGTGTCCCTGCCACATGTATCGTAAGGGTGTCCCTGCCATATGTATCGTAAGGGTGTCCCCTGCTACATGTACGTGTACAAGTGTTACCCCCTGCTTACATATCGTAAGGTACCCCCTGCCACATATATTAGGTGTCCCCTGCCACAATCTCATTATAGTAAGAGTGTCCCGCTGCCTGCAGATCGTAAGGGTGTCCCCTGCCACATATCGTAAGGGTGTCCCCTGCCACATGTATCGTAAGGGTGTCCCCTGCCACATGTATCGTAAGGGTGTCCCCTGCCACATGTATCGTAAGGGTGTCCCCTGCCATATGTATCGTAAGGGTGTCCCCTGCTACATGTA
>CM026404.1:25084258-25112620 GCA_014843695.1 Archivesica marissinica
TATGTTGAGATACTGTGTATATCTTGTAGTAATGTGCGTACATATTGTGTGATAGTGGATATATCTTGTAGTAATTTAATTAATTTTTTTATCAGATTAACGACACAAACATGCGATTGTAGCGTCTCATATCGAAACGACGGAGACAAAAACTGAAATAACAATGACAAAAACTGAAACGCCCGTGTCAGAAATTGAAACGCTTGTGTCAGAAACTGAAACGCTAGTGTCAAAAACTGAAACGGACTCTATGGAGAATTACGTGTTAACGGGTAAAAACTGAAACGCTAGTGTCAAAAACTGAAACGCTTGTGTCAGAAACTGAAACGCTTGTGTCAGAAACTGTAACGCTTGTGTCAGAAACTGAAACGTTACTGTCAAAAAATTGAAACGTTAGATACAAAAACTGAAACGCTACGGTGTAATACATGTTCTGACGACCTAATGTTATGGTAAGATCCATGTTTTGTGTTGGAAGATGCGGGATTTATGTAGATATGGTGCGAAAGTGCGTATATCTTGTAGTAATATATGTAGATATGGTGATATAGTGTGTATATCTTGTAGTAATGAATGTATATATGGTGCGATAGTGTTTAGATCTTGTAGTAATGAATGTATATATGGTGATATAGTGAATCATTTCTTGTAGTAATGTATGTATATATGTTGAGATACTGTGTATATCTTGTAGTAATGTGCGTACATATTGTGTGATAGTGGATATATCTTGTAGTAATTTAATTTTTTTTTTTATCAGATTAACGACACAAACATGCGATTGTAGCGTCTCATATCGAAACGACGGAGACAAAAACTGAAATAACAATGACAAAAACTGAAACGCCCGTGTCAGAAATTGAAACGCTTGTGTCAGAAACTGAAACGCTAGTGTCAAAAACTGAAACGGACTCTATGAAGAAGTACGTGTTAACGGGCAAAAACTGAAACGCTAGTGTCAAAAACTGAAACGCCCGTGTCAGAAACTGAAACGCTTGTGTCAGAAACTGTAACGTTACTGTCAAAAAATTGAAACGTTAGATACAAAAACTGAAACGCTACGGTGTAATACATGTTCTGACGACCTAATGTTATGGTAAGATCCATGTTTTGTGTTGGAAGATGCGGGATTTATGTAGATATGGTGCGAAAGTGCGAAAGTGCGTATATCTTGTAGTAATATATGTAGATATGGTGATATAGTGTGTATATCTTGTAGTAATATATGTAGATATAGTGTGTATATATTGTAGTAATGTATGTAGATATCGTGAGACAGCGTGTATATCTTGTAGTAATGTACGTAAATATTGTGTGATAGTGGATATATCTTGTAGTAATGTATGTAGATTTGGTTAGATAGTGTGTATATTTAGTAGCAATGTACTTATATATTGGGGAGATAGTGTGTATATCTTGCAGAAATGTATGTAGATATGGTGAGATAGTGGATATATATTGTTGTAATATATGCAGATATGGTGATATAGTGTGTATATATTGTAGTAATGTATGTAGTTATGGTGAGACAGCGTGTATATCTTGTAGTAATGTGCGTATATATGGTGAGATAGTGTGTATATCTTATAGTAATGTACGTAGATATGGTGAGATAGTGTGTATATCTTGTAGTAATATACGTAGATATGGTGATATAGTGTGTATATATTGTAGTAATATATGTAGATATAGTGTGTATATATTGTAGTAATGCATGTAGATATCGTGAGACAGCGTGTATATCTTGTAGTAATGAATGTATATATGTTGAACTAGTGTGTAGATATTGTAGTAATGTACGTAAATATTGTGTGATAGTGGATATATCTTGTAGTAATGTATGTAGATTTGGTGAGATAGTGTGTATATTTAGTAGCAATGTACTTATATATTGGGGAGATAGTGTGTATATCTTGCAGAAATGTATGTAGATATGGTGAGATAGTGGATATATATTGTTGTAATATATGCAGATATGGTGATATAGTGTGTATATATTGTAGTAATGTATGTAGTTATGGTGAGACAGCGTGTATATCTTGTAGTAATGTGCGTATATATGGTGAGCTAGTGTGTATATCTTGTAGTAATGTACGTAGATATTGTGAGATAGTGTGTATATCTTGTATAAATGTATGTAGATATGGTGAGACAGTGGATATATCTTGTAGGAATGTATGTAGATATGGTGATATAGTGTGTATATCGTGTAGTAATGAACGTAAATATGGTGTGATAGTGTGTAAATTTAGTAGCAATGTATGTATATATGGTGAGATAGTGTGTAGTTATTGTAGTAATGTATGTAAATATGTTGAGATAGTGGATATATCTTGTAGGAATGTATGTAGATATGGTGATATAGTGTGTATATCTTGTAGTAATGAATGTAAATATGGTGTGATAGCGTGTACATTTATTAGCAATGTATGTATATATGGTGAGATAGTGTGTATATCTTGTAGAAATGTATGTAGATATGGTGAGACAGTGGATATATCTTGCAGAAATGTATGTAGATATGGTGAGATAGTGGATATATATTGTTGTAATATATGCAGATATGGTGATATAGTGTGTATATATTGTAGTAATGTATGTAGATATGGTGAGACAGCGTGTATATCTTGTAGTAATGTGCGTATATATGGTGAGCTAGTGTGTATATCTTGTAGTAATGTACGTAGATATTGTGAGATAGTGTGTATATCTTGTAGAAATGTATGTAGATATGGTGAGACAGTGGATATATCTTGTAGGAATGTATGTAGATATGGTGATATAGTGTGTATATCGTGTAGTAATGAACGTAAATATGGTGTGATAGTGTGTAAATTTAGTAGCAATGTATGTATATATGGTGAGATAGTGTGTAGTTATTGTAGTAATGTATGTAAATATGTTGAGATAGTGGATATATCTTGTAGGAATGTATGTAGATATGGTGATATAGTGTGTATATCTTGTAGTAATGAATGTAAATATGGTGTGATAGCGTGTACATTTAGTAGCAATGTATGTATATATGGTGAGATAGTGTGTATATCTTGTAGAAATGTATGTAGATATGGTGAGACAGCGTGTATATCTTGTAGTAATGTACGTAGATATGGTGAGATAGTGGATATATATTGGTGTAATATATGTAGATATGGTGATATAGTGTGTATATATTGTATTAATGTATGTAGATATGGTGAGACAGCGTGTATATCTTGTAGTAATGAATGTATATATGATGAAATAGTGTGTATATCTTGTAGTAATGCACGTAGATATGGTGAGATAGTGTGTATATCTTGTAGTAATGTATGTAGATATGGTGAGGCAGTGTGTAGTTATTGTTGTAATGTATGTAAATATGTTGAGATAGTGGATATATCTTGTAGGAATGTATGTAAATATGGTGATATAGTGTGTAGATCTTGTAGTAATGAATATAAATATGGTGCGATATTGTGTATATTGTGTAGAAATGTATGTAGATATGGTGAGATAGTGGTTATATATTGTTGTAATATATGTATATATGGTGATATAGTGTGTATATATTGTAGTAATGTATGTAGATATGGTGAGACAGCGTGTATATCTTGTAGTAATGTACGTATATATGGTGAGATAGTGGATATATATATATTGGTGTAATATATGTAGCTATGGTGATATAGTGTGTATATATTGTATTAATGTATGTAGATATGGTGAGACAGCGTGTATATCTTGTAGTAATGAATGTATATATGATGAAATAGTGTGTATATCTTGTAGTAATACACGTAGATATGGTGAGATAGTGTGTATATCTTGTAGTAATGTATGTAGATATGGTGAGGCAGTGTGTAGTTAGTGTTGTAATGTATGTAAATATGGTGAGATAGTGGATATATCTTGTAGGAATGTATGTAAATATGGTGATATAGTGTGTAGATCTTGTAGTAATGAATATAAATATGGTGCGATAGTGGATATATCTTGTAGTAATGTATGTAGATATGGTGATATAGTGTGTAGATCTTGTAGCAATGTGTGTAGCTATGGTGACATAGTGTGTATATCTTGTAGTAATGTATGTAAATATTGTGAGAGAGTGGATGTATCTTGTAGTAATGTATGTAGATTTGGTGAGATAGTGTGTATATTTAGTAGCAATGTATGTATATATGGTGAGATACTGTGTATATCTTGTAGAACTGTATGTTGTAGTAATGAATGTAAATATGGTGAGATAGTGGATATATCTTGTAGGAATGTATGTAGATATGGTGATATAGTGTGTAGATCTTGTAGTAATTTATGTAGATATGGTGAGACAGCGTGTAGTTTTAGTATAGTGTGTATATTTAGTAGCAATGTATGTATATATGGTGAGATAGTGTGTATATCTTGTAGAAATGTATGTAGATATGGTGAGACAGTGGATATATATTGTTGTAATATATACAGATATGGTGATATAGTGTGTATATATATATATATATATATATATTGTAGTAATGTATGTATATTTGGTGAGACAGCGTGTATATCTTGTAGTAATGTATTTATTTATGGTGAGATAGAGTGTATATCTTGTAGTAATGTACGTAGATATGGTGAGCTAGTGTGTATATCTTGTATTAATGTATGTATATATGGTGAGATAGTGTGTATATCTTGTAGAAATGTATGTAGATATGGTGTGACAGTGTGTATATCTTGTAGTAATGTACGTAAATATGGTGCGATAGTGGATAAATATGGTGATATAGTGTGTATATCTTGTAGAAATGTATGTAGATATGGTGAGATAGTGGTTATATATTGTAGTAATATATGTAGATATGGTGATATAGCGTGTATATATTGTAGTAATGTATGTAAATATGGTGAGACAGCGTGTATATCTTGTAGTAATGTATGTAGATATGGTGATTTAGTGGATATATATTGGTGTAATATATGTAGATATAGTGTGTATATATTGTAGTAATGTATGTAGATATCGTGAGACAGCGTGTATATCTTGTAGTAATGAATGTATATATGGTGAACTAGTGTGTATATCTTGTAGTAATGTGTTTATATATGTTGAGATAGTGTGTATATCTTGTAGTAATGTACGTAGATATGGTTAGATAGTGTGTAGTTATTGTTGTAATGTATGTAAATATGGTGATATAGTGGATATATCTTGTAGGAATGTATGTAGATATGGTGATATAGTGTGTAGATCTTGTAGTAATGAACGTAAATATGGTGCGATAGTGGATATATCTTGTAGGAATGTATGTAGATATGGTGATATAGTGTGTAGATCTTGTAGTAATTTATGTAGATATGGTGAGACAGCGTGTAGTTATTGTAGTATAGTGTGTATATTTAGTAGCAATGTATGTATATATGGTGAGATAGTGTGTATATCTTGTAGAAATGTATGTAGATATGGTGAGACAGTGGATATATATTGTTGTAATATATACAGCTGGTGCTATAGTGGTATATACTAGATATATCTAACATATATATATTGTAGTAAGTTGTATATTGGTGAGACAGATGTGTATATGGGTAGTAATGTATTTTTTTGATGGTGAGGATAGAGTGATATCTTGTAGTAATGTACGTACGATTATGGAGAGCTAGTGTGGATTCTTGTATTAATGTATTATATATGGTGAGATAGTGTGTATATCTTGTAGAAATGTATGTAGATATGGTGTGTGACAGTGTGTATATTTGTAGTAATGTACGGAAAATAGTGCGATAGTGGATATATGGTGAGAGTGTGTATATCTTGTTGAAATGTATGTAGATTTATGGTGAGATATGGTGATATATTGTTGTAATATATGTAGATATGGTGATATAGCGTGTATATATTGTAGTAATGTATGTAAATATGGTGAGACAGCGTGTATATCTTGTAGTAATGTATGTAGATATGGTGATTTAGTGGATATATATTGGTGTAATATATGTAGATATAGTGTGTATATATTGTAGTAATGTATGTAGATATCGTGAGACAGCGTGTATATCTTGTAGTAATGAATGTATATATGGTGAACTAGTGTGTATATCTTGTAGTAATGTGTTTATATATGTTGATATAGTGTGTATATCTTGTAGTAATGTACGTAGATATGGTTAGATAGTGTGTAGTTATTGTTGTAATGTATGTAAATATGGTGATATAGTGGATATATCTTGTAGGAATGTATGTAGATATGGTGATATAGTGTGTAGATCTTGTAGTAATGAACGTAAATATGGTGCGATAGTGGATATATCTTGTAGGAATGTATGTAGATATGGTGATATAGTGTGTAGATCTTGTAGCAATGTTTGTAGCTATGGTGACATAGTGTGTATATCTTGTAGTAATGTATGTAAATATTGTGAGATAGTGGATATATCTTGTAGTAACGTATGTAGATTTGGTGAGATAGCGTGTATATTTAGTAGCAATGTATGTATATATGGTGAGATAGTGTGTATATCTTGTAGAAATGTATGTATATATGGTGAGATAGTGGATATATATTGTTGTAATATATGCAGATATGGTGATATAGTGTGTATATATTGTAGTAATGTATGTATATTTGGTGAGACAGCGTGTATATCTTGTAGTAATGAATGTAGAATATACTACGTTCTCTCGTTTCATCGGTCGATTAGTTTTAGTAACGTACGTCACTATCCCGGAATCTGATTGGTCTGTTATGACGTCATTGGATAAATAAAAATAGCAATACCGTTTCTAACTAGTTTTCTATTTATAGTAACGTATGTCATTATTATTTATAGCAATACGTTCTGATCGGATGAATATAAATAGCCCGTTCCAACTAGTTTTCTATTTATAGTAACGTAGGTCATTTATAGGATAGGTCTATACGTGTCTGGACATGATTTCGTGACGCCAACGACTGACTGACGCAATATTCCGGAAACGCTCAGCGACTTATGTATCGGATGCCAAAGTGTAAGGATATTTAGGTACTTATACGTATTATATAATATCAACATCTTACGATCGAAATGAAGATAATAAATATAATCGTTATAACGAGAATGCGTAGAGGGAGTGTGTACGGACATCGTTTATCGAAACCCCCGGATAGATAGGACCTATAATAAAGCTTATATAACGAATTTATATCGGTACTTCCGGTTTTTCGGATCACTACTTCCGGTATGAGGTCGGACCATTAATTGAGTCGCGGATTCGTCATTGTCTCTTCGAGATCTTTCCGACGATACCAAACACGGCCAGCTTCCTCGAAAGTTTTTTTTTTTTTCATAAATGGGACTTTAAGAATATATCAAATATTTAAATCGTTATTTCTCGTAAAGTACTGGTCGTATAAATAAATGAAAGATATGGTCGTGTCGGTCTCACCGAGCTACGTCGATTTATACGGATGTCTACGCTCTAACGCAGATTAGAAAAATTGATGACGTCAGATTCGTATGCCGAGTCTTTTAGCTCCACATGACTGTGAAAGAAGCTTTAACAAATTTATTAATCACCCTCGTTGTTGCGGATGAAAGCATATATGGAATCATTCATTTTGGAAAGGAGAAACGAGAGTATCCCAGAGTAAATCCACCTGCTTGGATCTGAAAACCCAATTGGGAAAAGAAGCTTTAACAACTTATATGAATCACTCTCACTGGTGGGAATGAAAGTATACATGCAGTCATTCCTGATCGAGCTAAAATAAATTTGTATAAACTAATTAAATAACATCGATACAATAGGAGAGACGAACAGAATGGGCTACAAACTGTTAAGATAACGACATAAATGCGGTCATTACAGCTATGCAGTAAAGGGAAATAACCCTTTTTATGTTGCAGATAGGAACGTTTACGAGTTAATTCTCTTAGTCCAACACTAACGAAATGCTATCCAATGCGTTAATCGGACAGCCCTATGTTACCCTCACGGTGGTAAATATACGTGTACTAATGAACTACATACATATTGCTGTATAAATGATTGTTTAACGGTTGATCAATTGACCGTCATTCTGAATTATTGTCTTATCATACCTCAATAATGTATTCCAAATGCCCGCACGATGTAAATAGACATACAGTATATAAAATAACCGCAAACAACATACAACCTGATAGAGGGAATCAGTAACTTACCAAATATTACATTCTTATCACACACGCACGCACGCACGCACACGCACGCACGCACGCGCGCCCACACACACACATACACGCACGCACACACACGCACGCACGCACACACGCGCACGCACACTGTGTTCGCTGAACCCTTTATATATTTTCAACAATATGTATACACACATACATTCTGTGTTCCCTGAGCACCTTATATATTTTCAACAATATGTACACATAACGCAACCATCTCCTCATACACACGCACACGCACGCACGCACATACACTTGAGACATATGCATCGGCAAAGCCTTTGTTTCGGAGGACAGTGCACGAGGCAGAAGATGCTCCACCGACAGACAGACCGCCAGACTGACGGACAGACGGACGGACGGACAGACAGACAGACAGACAGACAGACAGATGGACGGACGGACAGACGGACGGACAGACAGACGGACAGACATACAGACAATAGATATGAGCGTATATCTATATATATATATACACTATGAATAGTCTGATTGTAAATATGATATGACGTTATGTTTACATGTTTTAAATATTCTTGCTATAATGAATCGTTACAGCGCTTATTTTCCCAATTTATGCTAATGTTTATATTTGCCGTTAATTATAAAACTAATTGAGCGAACTCTCACGCGGTGATACATCGTGGGGTTTGCGATTCAAAATGGACGCGTGTCAAGATGTCAAATAAATCAAACTTGAAACGAGTTTAATAATGTTCCATGTAAAATACCTTCGAGTTGATAAGCAGACAGAAATAAATATTTCGTTCTCATTGAGGCTATACAAGCCGCTACATCGCCTCAATTAAGACCAATTAGCCGATGATTAAGTTATAGTTGTTTACGACCTGTTCAATTTGGAACACTTCAGTTGTCATGTGAGAGCAACCTCTGTATGTAAACGTATTAATTACTTCGATGTCATGTTGTGTACCTAATGCGCTGGTGATTTTTCTCGCATTCCCGGATAAGGTTAATTAGGGTCAACTGGCAACCATATAACCTCATACCGTTGGGATTCATTATTGGAGGCATTCCGAGCAGAGAATTAACGTGGTTCATACTAAATCATAGGATTTATTCGGAGATAGCCATCAGACGGGTTTTATAATTACCTGCGTCAGTGTTTGGTTCAGTGCTTAAGTATTTCTATGGCATTCCAGGCAACTAATGACGTATTTTGTAGTAAATACTGATGCAAACGGCCTTCATTTTCTGTACTGATGTTGTTGGGTGAGGTGCCTAAACTGAGATGTATCGTGCGGTTGTAGCTGTGCTCCGTGTCTTGAAGACGGGCATGGAACAACGACTAATCGGACATTTATATTAATCATTGAATCACTCTATACGATAAAATACGTGTACTTTATTCGTGTTTCATATACGCTATGGCTATGAGGTGTCTAGTGACATGGCCCTCTAAAACGTACATTACGGATTATTAATAATATATCGCGTTTTTATGGAATTATACGTAACGAGGTAAGATATATATTATTCATGTTCGTACATAGGTTAAGTTTGTAATTAGGATTTCTTACTCGATAAAAACGTACGCCTAGCTCGAATAATATAATGAACTTACCCGTATATTCGTTGAAGCTCTTGAAGCTGCTTGAGTACTAAGACCGTTCTAATAGGACTATATTTATATAGAAGCGTTCGTAATAGTTATTTATGGATCGGTTCGTAGTCTATATTTATAGAATGGTACGAGATCGCTATTTATAAAGCTATTACCAATAGGCTATATAGTGACGCGTATACCAAAAAAGCAAAGAGCTAGGTAGTGGTGACGTATACGCAACAAGTAAAGAGATCGGTAGTTGCGCGATATATCATCAATATACTAAAAATATACGCGCACGCGCGTAACCTACTTTATATTACCTTATATGCAAATGAGTTACTATAAAGCGTATTCAAAATGGCGCCCGTTTGTTTACCATTCAAAGAGACGCATGTACTACTAACAGAGTATGTCGAAGGTAGTATATTGCCAAAATACGCTAAACCGGTGATTTTATAATGAACGGTTTTAATGTTTGTTTACCTGTTTATACGAATCTGGGTCAATACGGTGTCCAAACCGTGTTTCCGTGTATTTACACAGTTAGGCGAAAACCAGTGACGTCATTCCGGATTTCTGAAAATGAGGTGCCGCCATGTTGTCACCTTTTCTCATAATGTAAACAATCGGCTTTCTTTGAGATTTTTGTGAATGAAATGTAAAATATTGTTTATTCGATGACATAAAATTGTTTGCAGTGTATGCACATTCCAAACCTATAGGAGTCCGTTATGTACTACATCGTCGAAAACCAGTAACACCGGGATACTCATAGTCCAAATATTTATACTTGAAAAATATGACATTTTATTATCCAGGCATTTTTCAAATAACATAGATTTCTTTTTATGTAGAGGTCATATATATAGTAAACTATAGTCTTACCTTGTTTTATCAGTGTCGATATAATAATGTATCACGGACAAATACTGGCTTAATATCAATGAACAACTGACACATCCAACATCCGACTATCCCACAATTTCAGAAAAAAATATCGTACTTTCGTTTTCACTGTGTTTCTTTATTGTTAACAATCCTTTATGGATACGTGCTTTGAAGTCAATGACCTTTACCACTCATATCAGCTAATTAATAAGAATATGCCCGAGGTTCAACTTTAGTCCTATAAATAAGACCTCTACATAAAAAAATGTTCCTGTTATTTTGAAAAATGCCTGGCTGGATAGTAAAATGTCACAATTTTCAAGTCTAAATATTTGGACTAATTCAAATTAGGTTGTGTTATGTCTGGCCGGGAATTATGATATCGTGGGTATATTAAATACCCCCCAAATATCACATACGACATGTTCTGTGTCAAGAAAATACAATGTCGTCAATTTTATATAGATCTATAGATATGAGTTTTAAATTTTAAACAAATCTTACCTCGTTTTGTCAGTGTCGATAATGTATCACGGAAAAAATCGTGTTTAATGTAATAAATTGTTCACGTCTTATCAGTAGCCTATTATATTAACTATTAACTGGTAGTTCTCCACAAATACTTAAGAGTTTATCAAATGTTATAGGTCAATGGGCCACTCACAATTTCTCAGAATATCGTACTTTCGGTTTCTTTGTGTATAATTATTATTTTTAAAAAACCCTCTGTGTTTACTTTCGTTTAATCATATTTTATTGCTCGATTCATGTTACAAATATATATACTAATATCAGGCTCGTAGGAAGGACCTTTTTAGGGGGTGCGCAATATGCCGAAGTCTCCGGTTTACACTTTTAAACTTATTTAAATCGAAAATCGGTGCGTATAATGGCCAGGGGGTGCTGGGTCGTAAAACCAGGGTACGAGGTAACTAGGATACGAATTGACAGTGCAACGTATCTATACAATCGAGTGCATGTGATCTTGCTAACAAGAACAGGACATATGAGAACAGTCAAGTGCGCATGTGCGCTGCTAGATAAAGAAAACGTGCATGTTAACCGATATTTGTTTATACAAATTTATTTTAGCTCGATTGCGAAACAAGTTATTGCAACTTATATTAATCACTCTCGAGACCTCATTCCTGATGGAATCCATCGCCACGAGGGAGAGAGAAGAGGCAACGTGGAATTTAAATGACTTGCCTAAGAACACAATCGTAACGGCTCCAGCGGGGCTCGAACTCCGGACCTTTCGTACCTGAAGCGAACGCCCATCCACTGCGCTATCACGACTTCCACTTATATACAGATATACGCTCCAGCATTCAATTTTCGAAAACGGTAGCTACGCAACAAATTTCCAGAAACAAGTCCTACTTTCGCTTTTATTGTTCAATGATTTTACTAGCTTAAATTTTTCGAAAATTAGTTTATAAGTTTATACTGGAAAATGACAATATATTGTTTATTTTAACACGTTTCTTTTTAAAACGGTGTACATGTACTGGCATGCACGCACTATTTGCACAGCATTCTCTCCATACATCATCACCATTGACATACCGTCTCCGTGGCCTAGTGGTTAAGGCGTCCGCCTACGGAGCGGGAGGTTCAAATCTCGTCAGGGGTTCGTTCTGATATGGCCGGTTGGTGAGCCGCCAGCTAGTTAAATAATGGTTACCGATTGCCTACCAGCCTGACGTCTGGCACACAAGCATAGGATTCGGGAAGTACTGATGTTCATAAAAAAGAGGTGTCTATAAGTCAGAAATGGCTGGCCCTTTAAATAGGGGTGACACTATAATAAACAAACACTTTACTTTTTACTTTTACAGTAATAATGGATAACGGGTAACAAAAAGTGTAATAATAACGAGATATATCAGTACCGTAGCCAGAGGTAAATTTCAACCGAGGAAAGCTAGGGCGTCCGGGGGCATGTTTACCCACACAATTGTTGGGGGTATAGAAGATACAATGTCGTCAATTTTATATAGGTAAGCAGTTTTAAATTTTAAACAAATCTTACCTCGTTTTGTCAGTGTCGATAATGTATCACGGAAAAAAACCCTCTGTGTTTACTTTCGTTTGATGAATAGGAAATGACAGTTCTGCCCCAAGAGCTCCTCACTATATATTCTATATAAGCTCCTCATGAAGATCCAATCTATTTTTCTAATTATTAGTCTATTTTTAGAACACATAATGGAAAACCCAGAGTTATTATTAGCTATATTTTTAACGAACAAACCTTAAGAAATGTAACATACACTATCAAATTCAACCTATAGACTGGGACAATTTCAGCGAAATGTTGGCACTTAGAGTTTATGAGGCATTTTTGAGGAAAAGTTGGCAAACAACATTTTCCAAGGGATTTGGGTATGCTGAAAATGAATATTTTGTTTGCCAAGCTCAATTTTGATTTTTCGGAACCCAAATTGCTAAAAACAAAAATGGCCGCCATGGGAAACTTAAAACGCCCACAACTTTTGAATGAAGGGTGATAAAGCTTAATTGTTTGCACCAAATACCATGTTTGTGATGCCTACGAACACACTGAACACATCATAATGGAGCTATGTTCAATATAAATGAGTGGAAAATAATATAAGTGGCATTTCATTTGAAAACTGACAAATAATAAACAAAATCAGAACGTTAGATCATGAAATGCCTTTATATTACCTGAAGCATGGCACATAGTGACTGATAATATTAATAAGTGTATTTTACATGATTTATAAACTGTCCAACATATATTATACATAGTAGGAAAACTAGGCAGTAATGTTATTCAGCATATTATATTATGTTTAAATAGTAAATGTCTATAACGGTGTACTGTATAGCAAGGCTTTGACGTATTTCTTTCAGCTTCATTTGTTCATGCAAATGTTGTCACTGTCTACACACTTGCAGACTCCAGTGCATGTCAGTTTGCCCTTTCTGCAGGTGCAACTCTGTGATTTACAGCCTTTTGTGCATCCACATGCAACAATGTCCTTGCATGACTGTGGAATTGGAGCGAGTGACACAAGTTTTGGTGACAGCTGTCCACCTTCCAATGCCCAGCCCATGGTTGCAGGTGAGGGTAGGACTGGTTGTGAATTGGTAGCCTGCATCCAAACCATACTTTGGAAGTGTGCTCGCTGAACATGAAATTGTAGTGCATCTGATGTAGGAGGCAATGCATCTTGCGATTTACATTTGAAGAACAATTTGACACGAGCATTGTCACAGCTGGCTACTTCTTGAATGTTGTACAACTTGCACACAAACTGTTCTGCATCCTTCATTGTATTTTGTGTCAGTTCTCCTGTTCCAAGGTCTTTGAGGAGATGGTTGTCTGTGGTGAACAGTTTCCATGCAGTTTTCTTGCTATGTCCAGCAAAGTAGGACACAGTATCGCAGCCCGTTATTGCATGGAATGGGATGAGGGTTTCAAACACTGAGTTGCTGAATGGAAGATTATGCCTGATATCATGTACAGATATGTATTTCTGACGTTTTAATGTGCCTGCCTTCATCCACAACTTTCTGCAACTCATTTTGGGGAAATGTGCTAGCAGTAGCACCAAGACATATGTGTATCGCGCTGACACAACCACACTCTCTGCATATGTGTGCATACAATGCAAGACAAGCCTTATATCTGCCTCCTCATGGCTGACCTCGAGCAGATGAATGTCCAATTCCGGGTCAGATGTTCAAACGTTGTCCTCCCTCTGGAATCCACCAGAGACTACCAGTATTTTCCCTGGAGGAGCATTTGCGATCAAATGTTTTGAGAGGAAATCTGCTAGGTCTGCCTTGTTAGCATTCCAGTTGTTGGGGATTGGCAAAGAACTGTCCTCGACAACTCTTCTGATCGGACGAGAATGTTTTGAACGTTTCTTCCTGGTACCAGCCTTGATTGATGTTTCTCTGTACCGATCAAAGGTGACATCGATCCTGTCAAAAGATCTCCCAGCATGACTGACATTCAGCACAAATGCCTCTCCCAGTTCACCAAAGTTATTAACACGTGAAGGTTTCCCAAGTGCCACTACTAGGGCTTGGCCATCTATCACCAGACAGGATGTTCGGTCAAGGGTAATCTATGGTGGACAGGTCACATCTTTGGTCATCACATCAGTTAGGATAGCTTTATTACCAACCCGCAGACTGCCATTTGTGTTTGCAATTGCAACTGGCACAGTCATCAGTTCATGCTGTAATACATTGTGAAGATCCACCTTCCTGCCAGCCTGGTAGGCAATGATGAGGCGCTGAAGTATATTCCGGTCTGCCTTCATGGTGGATTCTTTACCCTTGGAGTCTTTCTGCGCCACATATAGAGATGAGAAGGTGAGTGCCTTTGACTTATGTATGGGATCTCTGAACTTGACTCTTGTATGGCCGCCACCAGAGGCAATCAATCTCTCATTCACGAATGTATTGAGTTGTACCTGGCCAAGATGCTCAGCTTTCAGAAGACATTCTTGGATATCAGTAGTTGCTAAATCCTTGGTAGAATATTCTGGAGCACATCACGGGATGTGTCTAGTGCAAAAACTTTCATTCTTTGTAGAACTGACATGATTTTGTCTTCATCCGCGGTGTCCCGTTTCATTCTAGCAGGAGTGGTTTCATTGTGAATAATTTGGTCTTCATGTCCAACCATAAACAGTGCCCTTGTCTTGGTTGCAATGCAGGCCCTGATATTATATGACAAGGCCCAGTGGCTCAATGCTGCTGTGGTTTTGGTAATTCCAATGATACCACCACCCTTTTTCCCTGTGCCAGTTAGCCACTCTTGGCTGTGGTCTGGGTCAATCTGGTTGAATCTCTGGTCTGATCCCTTCACAACAAAGTTGCCTTTGTAGAATTCCTCTTTGACTTCATCAGGTAGCTGGTTCATCTCGGCTAAGTACACAGTACTCCACCTGGCATAGTTTATGTGGTCATAGCGGTGGAAGTATGGAAGCATTTGCTTAAAAGCATAGAGGTGAAGCTCCCAGAGACCATCACGCTGGGCCCTGATGAACAGGAGTAGCATACATACCATGTTCATATACTGCCACCAGTACTGGAAGTTGACATCTTGCTCTTTGCTAAGACCAAATTCAGCCATGAGATTGCAAAATCGTATGGATGCCAGTGTTGTCACCAGTGCATCATAATCGTGTGGAGCATCTGACCTTGCTGCTTTCAATATATCTTCTTTCAGCTCATGGTCTTTCTTCTCTATATACGGCAGGAGTTGTGGAAGCACAAGTTGCCACATAGCTTGCAGGGTTAGTTTGTGTGCACGCACTCCCTTAGCATATATTTTCCAGTCATTGCTTTCTCTGTTGAATTTGGTCCCAAAATTCCACTATCTATCCAGACGTCTGCCAAACCAAAATCTGCAGTGTGTTGTCCCAAGACCTTCAGAAAGTTCATCGCCGTATGTAGGCCTCCTAATCTGGGTATCAGAAGATCATTGTACTGTGGTATTGTCCATTTCACTCCATCAGTGCAGGGAAGAGAGCCTGGTCTACTGTAATCACGGCATGCTTTTGCTGTAAAGAGGCTGCTACATGTAGAACTCTTTGAACAATTGTGTTCAAAGTTTGGATCTCATGTGCTGGTGCCTGAATGATAGGCATGTATCCAACATTGGTTTTTTCTGGATCCATTTGACTGTGCCTTCTGTTAAAAGATATCCAGGTGGATTTAGGTTCTTCGTGTTGACGTATAAACATAAATGCTTTGTCTGTAACTTTAGCTTTCAATGCCGATGTGGGAATATCATTGGATTTCTCAAACCACGCCGCTTTCAATTCCCCAAACTGTGGTTCGGTGGTGCCTTCATTGATGTTGACTGGGATTATAGCTTCCATTGCTTCTGGAACACTCAAAGATGTATGTTTGGAGGGTTCTATGGTTTTCAACAAGTCGTCAGGAGCTGGCCCTCTCTGCCAAGCTGCAACTTGGGTGGCATGGAAAGTGTCCTTGCCATCTAAAGTTGAATCATTTATATCTATGTTGTCTGCTGAGAAGTGAACAAACCTTCCCTGCGCTAAGTTAGGTGGGACTACAGCTCCATTATCACAGTTCATGTTTTCCAATGTGCTCTCGGCTAATGCTGTGTCAAACCGGGGGATATCTCTGTAGCTAACAATGTGGCCAGCACTGTGAAATAACTCCACCAGTTGTTTGGATCTAGTTGCCTGGTGCAGAGTTGATCCAATGCCAACATGCTTTGGAGTCATTTTCTTTCCCCCGCTGACACTGTAGACAAAATATTGTGCAATGCTAAGAACCCTGGATCTTGTGTGGGATTCTAGTTTTCACTGATATATATTGATCATAGCTCCATTATGGTATGTTCAGTGTGTTGGTAGGCATCCAAAACATGGTATTTGGTGCAACAAACTTTGCTTTATCACCATTCATTCAAAAGTTATGGACGTTTTACGTTTTCCATGGCGGACATTTTTGTTTTTAGCAATTTGGGTACCAAAAAATCAAAATTGAGCTTGGCAAACAAAATATTCATTTTTAGCATACCCAAATCCATTGGAAAAAGTTGTTTGCCAACTTTTCCTCAAAAACACCTCCAATATTCACACTTCCTGAAAATTGTCCTAGTCTACTAGCGTTTAACTGGGTAAATATAGAAACATCATCGGCTTGCATGTTCAGACATGTTACATTTATTTAAAGAATGATGAAACTGTTTTACATTGAAATTCCAAAATAAGGTCATGGTGTTAGTATCCGGTTACAATTGGATGGTATATTATTTATGGACCATGCGCAATATACTAATAATTATATCAGAGGCACAGTGACAGTACTCAGGAAGCACAGTGACAGCACTCAGGAGGTACAGTGACAGCACTAATGAGGCACAGTGACAGTACTCAGGAGGCACATTGACAGCACTCAGGAGACACAGTGACAGCACTCAGGAGGCACAGTGTCAGCACTCAGGAGGCACAGTGACAGTACTCAGGAGGCACAGTGACAGCACTCAGGAGGCACAGTGACAGCAATCAGGAGGTACAGTGACAGCACGCAGGAGGAACAGTGACAGTCCTCAGGAGGCACAGTGACAGTACTCAGGAGGCACAGTGACAGCACTCATGAGGCACAGTGACAGTACTCAGGAGGCACAGTGACAGCACTCAGGAGGCACAGTGACAGCACTCAGGAGGCACAGTGACATTACTCAGGAGGCACAGTGACAGTACTCGGGTGGCACAGTGACAGTACTCAGGAGGCACAGTGACAGCACTCATGAGGCACAGTGACAGTACTCGGGAGGAACAGTGACAGCACTCAGGAGGCACAGTGACAGTACTCAGGAGGCACAGTGACAGTACTCAGGAGGTACAGTGACAGCACTCAGGAGGCACAGTGACATCACTCAGGAGGTACAGTGACAGCACTCGGGAGGGTACAGTGACAACACACAGGAGGCACAATGACAGCACTCAGGAGGAACAGTGACAGCACTCATAATAATAATTCCTGTTATATTTCATAATTTACGCGGTTACGATATGCATCTTTTGATGGAATCAGCTGGTAAATATAAAAACAAACCCATTTCATGTATAACAACATGGAGAAGTATTTATCTCTCAGTTTGGGAAACATTCGTATTATTGACAGTCTACAATGTTTAAATGGGTCTTTGGACACATTGGTGTCTAATCTTGCAACAGATGGAATAGACAAGTTTCCAAATATGGCCTACCATTTCCCTGACAAAGAAAAACAAGAGCTTCTGCTCCGCAAGGGGGTGTATTGTTACGATTACGTGACATCTCCTGATCAGTTTGAAGACAGGTCGCTTCCTTCGCAGGAACAGTTCTGCAATAAACTGACTGAAGCTGCTTTATCTGATGATGACTATAAGCACGCACAAATGGTATGGAAAACGTTTGGCATGACGAATTTTGGGGAGTATCACGACTTGCATCTTGAAACTGATGTACCTCTGTTAGCAGATGTCTTTGAAAACTTCAGAGATGTCTGTTTGAAATATTACAAATTAGACCCTACGCATTTTTTGAGCCACGTTTAATGTCCGTTTATTTGCCTCGTCGTAGGTAGCAAGCGGGTCGAGGCCATCCCACTTGTACCTTACAAAGAACATAGTAATGAAATTTGTACAAAACAGTTACATTTACATATGTATACAATACATTACATAATTCAATATATAAGAATGTTATGTTTAGACAAAGCATGTGAAAAAGAAGAGAAAAAAAATTAACACAAAAAATAGAAAACATAATAGTCTTGTCTAAATATCACAAGAGAGAAAAAAAAAGAGAGATCTACTTCGGCTTGTTATATATATTGAATAAAATTACTCCAATCCTTATTGAATTTTTCTATTTCATCGTTTCGAAATGCTGCATATTTTTCTAATTTAATTCTTGCAATTACTTTTTGCTTAAAAATCATTATGTTAGGTAACAACTTATTCTGTTTGCAGGTATGTATAAAATACCCTACGCATTATTATTCACTCCCGGGCTTTAGTTGGGAAGCCATGTTAAAAATGGCCGACTTCAACTTCTGGATGATATTGACATGGTGAATATGTTCGGGGGGGGGTCTCTATGATTTCCAAGAAGTTTTCCCAAGCCAATAATCCAGAGGCACCCAATTACGATGCTACACAGCCGAGTAAATGGTTGACATACTTAGATTGTAACAATCTATATGGGACCAGCATGAATGAATCTTTGCCAGAGAAACACTTTTATTGGTTGAATGAACGTGAAATATTACAATTAGACATTTCTAATGTAGCAGATGATGCCCAAATAGGATATGTTTCGGAAGTAGATTTGGACTATCCCTCGCATTTGCATGCTGAGCACAATGATTATCCCCTGGCACCAGAGTCTCTCACAATAAATGAGGACATGCTTTCAGATCATAGCAAGGAGCTTAAGAAAACTTTAGGTATCAAATGTAAATCGTCAAAAAAGCTTGTACCAACCTTGGAACCCAAGCGAAATTACGTGTTGCATTATCGTAATTTAAAGTATTACTTATCAAAAGGTCTTATACTAACAAAAGTTCATAGAGTCATCGGCTTTACTCAATCTGATAGGTTAAGACCGTACATAGAATTTAATACAGAAAAGAGGAGGATGGCCAAAACATGTTTTGAAAAGAATTGGTTCAAAATGCTAAACATTAGCATATTTGGAAAAACGATTGAGAATATGAGAAAACGAGTTCATGTGGAACTCGTGAACACTCCAAAACGCCTCGGCAGGGTGTGTGCCAAACCAAATTTTCAATCTTTTAAAATTTTCAATAAAGACTTGGTTGCTGTTGTGCAAAAGATAGAAAAAACAAACAATATATTTGCACGAATAAATTATTGTCATATATAAATAGAAATGTATTATATAAATACATTTATTTATTTATATATATGACCCATTGTTAACCATGTAATATTATGATTATTATGTATTATGTCTAATCGTCTGCTATTATTTTCGCGCCTAAATTATCAGTTCTCTGTTTGCGCCGGAACAAATTATAGTTTGACAGCCGAAGGCAGCTGGTCAGTTATGTAAGATAATCGCCGCCGTTCTTGATGACATATAAACACGTAATAATATTGTATAACATCACACATGTTGGGCGCCGTAATATATGTTATAGATGTTAATTCTGCTATTTAAGAAATGAAACATTATTAAGATATTAGTATATTTTTATCCAGCCATGGAGGCGTTAAGGAAATATGTAACTCACTATTAGAATATAAACTGTTTCTATGATAGTTAGAAAAATTAATATTTAAAGAAGTATTAACTCTTAAATACTAGAGTTGTATTAAATACGTGAACGGAAGATAATTAGGCCTTTTAAGAAACGATTGTTTTGGCTAATATATCTATGGGAATAGTTTGATAAAGCGAAGGAAACTAGTATCGTAATAGAACTATTATGAACACATTGAAATAGTAAGGCGAATAATCAGATACGAGATATCACGAATATATGACACATGTTATAAATTTGAAATAAAATGAGATTGTTGTAAATGATATTACACAATGAAAATGAAAGACTGTGTTGAGTTATAGTATATGAAGGACCATAGATAAACACCCTAGACAACTCCAGCGAGTCTACGATAGGATAGACCCTGGTTAGAGTATTGTTGAAGGATCGTAGAGAACCCCCCTAGACAACTCCAGTGAGTCTACGATAGGATAGACCCTAGTTAGAGCATTGATATCGGAAAATAGACATAAAATGATAAGAAGAAAGAGAGGCTCGTGACACTGTACACATGAAGAAAACGAATATTGTCTTGAACCGTCCCATGTACGCTGGAGTTTGTATACTAGACATTTCGAAGGTGTTCATGTACCAGTTTCATTACGACTTTATTAAGCCGCTGTATGAACAAAAAGCTCAACTCATTTCACAGATACAGATTCTTTCTGTTACGAAATTGAAACCGAAAACCGGTACAGAGACATGCTTAAAAATCAGGATATGTTTGACACAAGCAATTTTGAAAAGAACAACCCTTTATACAGTAATAAAAACTGCAAAGTTCTGGGAAAATTCAAAGACGAGTGTGGTGGGCGAATAATTGAACAATTTGTTGGTCTAAAACCCAAAAGGTACAGTTTGTAGTACGGGTACATGGAGACTGACACAGATGAGCATGGTAATGACCAAATAGTCAAGAAACAATGGACAATAAAAAGGGCCAAGGGTGTCAAGAAGAGTGTGGTTGACAAGCAAGTTCGCCACCAATTCTATGTTGAATGCTTGGACAAACAATGCTCTTTAAGACACTCCATGAATGTGATCCGCAGTTTCAACCACCAGCTCTATAGTATCACAATCAACAAAAAGTCTCTCTCTCCCTATGATGATAAACGATACTTTACTGGTATAGACAGCTTTGCATACGGTCATCACAAAATATCTGAGTAATGAACCATTTCGTATCTGTTTATTGTTAACACTTGATACGATTTAGAATATTTTGTGTTAGAAGGACATCATCAATTGCTTCAGTATATATGCTTCTGTAGCATATGCAATTGGCGTAAACATTGTGGATATCTTGATGTTATAGTTTGATGATGAAAATATATGCTTTTTAATACGTATATGGTTTAATAAATGTATTTAATATTTATCTACGTTGTTTGTTCTTTTTCAAATGGTAAGAAATGGCTGATAAAACATGATCTTGTTTTCTAGATCTAATTTAGGCAAACACAAAGCTAAAATAATGATCTAAATCGGCTAATAAACCATTAGAGAGTTTTATTTACAGATTATACTAATATGTGTATGAACTCTAAATTGTCCACTCCCCTTATTATTCAATATCAGTTTTTTAATTACCGATTCAAAAGTAATGTAGGAAATATTTTGAAATGAAAATGTTTAAAGCAATAATGCTACCTGGTAAAACTGAACTTTTATACAAAGATGTGTACGAGGAAATTCCATTTTATAATAAACATTTAGTATTAGTGGGTAATTGACGTCATAAATTCACTAATGGCTACTAGGCAGAGCAGCTGGCGCTGAATAATGCTAAACTGGGACATTTCTGGCACAGAACTGAAATTTATGTTTTCATATAGTTCAATGTCCATAGAATCCTGCACCATGAAGTTCCCAAAAGTTCCCACTTGGGAAACTGAACAATCCAAGATGGCCGCCAAGATGGCCGACAAAAACAGAAAAATACCCAATTATCTAGATAAAGATTTAAATTCTTCTGGCATTTTGAAATGACTATATTTTATTATTCATAGTGATGCTAAATGCATGTAACTACATGAAAATAGTGCATTTTCTTACCTTTTTTGTATATTTTCTGAAAAAGTTGACTTTATCCACAGAAAAAGAGGTAAAACATGCTGTATTTTGAAGACACACCTAAAATCATTTCTTATAAAACTCACATATATTGACATATCATCTTAAATATGATATAGAATCATGAGTTGGAGAGACTGGACGTAAGTTTAAGTGGTTAGAGATAGATATGTACTGTTTTCTAAAATATAACGGCCATAAAAGTGGGTGGGGTAAATTGACCCCTGAAAATGATAATAAAAAATATATTAAAACTCAATTTATTTAATAGTTTTTCATACTTCTATATTACAATTATTCATTTTATAAACGTGTACACCCACTTCCATTGTTCACTGTTTAAGAACAGTTTATAAATAGTCCATATCCATCTATTAGAGTGATGTCTGCGGGAAGATGATACCATTTGCCTCAGGTAAGCTTTTACTGTATATCCATTTCAATAGTACTGCTCTTTTATAATGAAGCACTGCCACAATCAATTGCCCATGACAAGACATATAACATCGACATACTGTGGAAAGTGTCTTGGCTGTTAAGACCGAACACCCCCCCAGTGGACTGGTACCATGCAGTTGGTGCATACTGGTCACCACCCTGGAATATCGACAACAATGTTCCTGCCAATGATCGATATGGATCCCAGTAATGACTCGTGCATATTATCCACGCTCTCATATGTTACGAAGCTGGCGTTGACATACACTGTGGATCCTATCATTACATTTGACCAGCCATTGTGGTACAAGACACAAATGATTGTTGACACACAACCACCAAACAGTTCGCTGAGGCGTATCATCTGTCGCCTCGGAGGTCTCCACATCCAGATGAGCTTCCTTGGTACCATTGGAACCATTATGACCGACTCCGGTCTCAAGGAGTTATTGGAGACCGTGTATGCCGAGAACGTAGTTCCACATCTCCTGAGTGGAAAGGCCATTAGCAGAGCCATTCGTGGGCATTTACTGGCAGAGTCAGCCCTGTGTTCGCTGTTAGCAGCGAATATATTCAATATTGAAATCCCTCATAATAGTAATAACCGAAAGGAGGATAATGATTCAGCTCTAGATGTATCTAGTGTTGAAATAGAAGAGAATGACATAACTGACAATGGATGTAACACTAATGTGGATGAAGAAATGAGTCAGAGTTGTGATGAAGGTTGTCTGGTGATTGCAAATGATGTAGTAGACATAAATAATAACAGTCCCAGTAAATCCCCAGGCGTAAATGGTGTTGAGCCAGACATGAATGCTGAGAATGCTGAAGATGATGAGTATGGGGACAATGAGCCTGAGAACGACAATAGTTCACAGTTAGAAGAAGCGATGAAAGTTCTAGATGGCCTTTTAGCTGCGGAGGTAGACATTGAATCGGTTGTGAAATATACATGTGTTGAACAAATGAAATTCAAGAGGCAGAAAGCCATTTCAAAAATGAAAGAAAGCCGAACAGCCCAGCTATGGCTCCAATACATAGAATTGCTAGACATCCTTAAGGCATTTATAAAAGCAGAACGCACAGGTGGTTGGAACCTTCACCTTCAGTCATTGTTAGAAATGCTACCATTTTTCGCTGCCACTGGCCACAACGAATATGCAAAATCATCGTACATATATTTAATCAAAATGCTTGCCCTATCAATAACACACCCCAATGTTCACAGTATGTTCTTGGAAGGTATGCATGTTGTACGAAGATCGGACCGATACTGGGCTGGACTGTCAACGGACCTCATCATCGAGCAGATGCTTATGCGTAGTGTAATGACAGTTGGAGGCCTAACTCGGGGGCGAGGCATGGACGAAACGCAGAGAGCACAGTGGATCCTCTCAAGGCCAGCGTGTTCTGAAATTAACTACAAGATGCAAGAGCTAAGCGGACACAGGTATGAGACTAGTGAACAACACAAGGAATGTGGGGAGACCAGGCAAAGCAGAGACAGAGATGATATCAAAAAGATGGTAGATTTTCTTATGGATAGAAATCCATTTGAATCCACAGAAGAGTCATTGAGAAGTATAGCCAGTGGTGTAGTAGCCGGGGACAAGGTAAATGTGGACAAAGGGCGGGAAGTGGGCATGAACATTCTGAAAGATGTGGAGGGGAAGAAAGTGGGTGACTTCAAGTTCAGTAAGAAGGCCCAAGTAACCACTATGAGTGATAATGCTAGTGTCAGTATTGGTGATGATGATGTGGAGATTGACCCACAGCTTCTTTTCCAGCGAGTGGTTGCTGCTGCCCAGGGCGCTGTACCAATAGAAGATCTACAGAATTTCTTTGCATATGAGCTATGTACCTATCCGCCTTCCTTGTTCGAGAGCAAACAACTATTGAGACAGGCCAATAAAGCAACACTAGCACAGGAACTAACAAAACAGTTACTGACTGATGACAGTGTCCCTGACCAACAACAGGAAATAATATATGTAATTGATGGCGGTTGCCTTATTCAAAGACCCAACTGGCCAAGAGGCAGAACATATAATGAGATATGTTCAATGTACATAAAGTATGTAAGAGATAACTACACCAACAGTCATATTGTGTTTGATGGCTATATAGCTGGTCCATCTACTAAAGATAACACCCACATAAGACGTACTGGTGGACGTGTTGGGGCTGAGGTCAGGGTTCAAGAAGACTTAACCATGAATACAAAGCAGCAAAACTTCTTATTGAATTCTAAGAATAAACAAAGGTTTATAGACATGCTAGCTAGTAAGCTAGAAGATTCTGGCATTGAGGTCACTCAAGCAAACGCAGACTATGATATCGTCATGACGGCCATAGACTGTTCGAATTATATGAACACTGTGGTGGTTGGTGAAGATACTGATCTGTTAGTATTACTGTGCCATTATGCAGAGGACCATGGCTACTCCATTCATCTCAACAGTGAAGGACGTAGAAAAAAGTCTGTAAACATACTAGAGTTAAAGAATAACCTAGGCGAGGTAGTATGTAAAACCATCTTGTTTATTCACGCATTACTGGGATGCGATACAGTATCAAGACCATACGGCATTGGTAAACTTGCAGCGTTAAGGCTAATAAAGAAGTCGGCAAGCTTCAGAGAATGTGCTGAACAATTTGATAAACTTCCCCATGAAGTATCACACAGCGAGATCCTGAAAACTGGAGAAAATGCACTCATTCTCACCTACACAGAAAATGAGGTTGAATCTATCAATGAACTCAGAATGAGATTATTCCTGGACAAAACAGCAAGAAACTCTGTATCAATTGACCCTAAAACATTACCACCAACACATAGTGCAACCATATATCATTCATTGCGAGTATACCATCAAATACTGCAATGGAAAGGGTTGGAAGAAGATCCTTGTGATTATGGTTGGGTGTTATCACATGGCATATTGATTCCCAGATTGTCGGACATGCCCCCAGTACCTGCCAACATTCTAAAAGTTGTCCGATGTGGATGCAAGACAGGTTGTCGTAGTATGTCATGCAGCTGCAGAAAGCTTGGTCAGAATTGTACAACAGTGTGTCGCAACTGTGATGGACTTTGCTCCAATCAACCAGAAATAGCAGAGTACTGACAAAATCAAACACTGATCCAATGAGTAGAATATGACCCAAGATAATATTAACAGCATTGCTAAAATATTAATCAGCTGCTAGAAATCTTAATTACAGTGAAGATATTCTAGATTTGCTATAGAAATACATTGTGGATATTGGCATATTGAATGAGCATTTCTCCTAATTATATATACATATAATGTATATACGTGTACACTGTATACAATATACTTCTCTCTTGTAATATAATATACACCGAGTGGACATGTGATCAATGTATAAACTGCAATGTATCAATTGTATGTATTTTAATTCATGTGTTATACACTAAGTTTATAGAGTTAGGTATGCTTCCAACATTCAGATTATATATGTATACCCATTCATGACAAGATGTTATTTTATCTCATTTTATGGACATCTGACCGTAATTTGTAACCTTAACCTTAAATATACTTACCATATTGCTTATGTTTATAACTTCGTCTGGAGTTAACTTAAATATTAGAATGAAATATATGAGCTACCAATCATTAGAAGTGAAAGTATGGCGCATATCCATATTTTATTGAATGTTTGTAACTTTGACCTTGAAATGTGACCTTGACCTTTCATATACAGACAAAAAATAACATTATCATATTCTTCCTAAGGTGGTTAATATATGTGTGTAGTTTGTTCAAAATCCATTAAGCGGTTTTGGAGATATGATATTATTCCAGAAATTCCCAACGAAAATATCAAAAAAGTCAAACAATGCCCCAATTTTTTTTCCCGGACCGGAACTTTTGGGAACTTTGTGATTTAGGATAGCCTATACTATTTCCAGCTTATATGCAAAACAATCATTTCTGTGCCACAAATGTCCCAGTCAAATCTCAGCTGCTCTGCCTATACCTCTACCACCCGCCATTTGTAATATCTTTAAGCTGCAATATTTTATTCAATCTTTATTCGACTTTCAAAATTCTTTCACTGTTACAATTGTGTGAACAAACACTACAAAACAAGATCATATATGTACTAGGCATTCCTTTTACTTTAACTAGTCATGTGGTAGTTACGATTTGCATTCTGCAAAATTAAAGACCAAATGCATACAACTCAATTTCATGAAGTATAAAAGAGCAGTATGTAGTACAACACATTTATTCAAGACACTTGCATAATGATCATACATACAAAATCTGGTACCAGTAGAACGCAATATAACAGTAAATCTGGTACCAGTGGAACGCTCTAGAACCAGAGAACAGAAAATAAATCGGGTACCAGTAGAACGCTGTAGAACCAGAGAGCAGACAAAAAGCTGGTACCAGTAGAACCAGAAAGTCTGGTACCAGTAGAGCGCTGTAGAATCAGAGAGCATAATGTCTCGTACCAGTAGAACGCTATAGAACCAGAGAGCAGCAGAAAATATCTGGTACCAGTAGAACGCTATAGAACCAGAGAACAGAAAATCTGGTACCAGTAGAACGCTATAGAACCAGAGAACAGCAAATACGGTACCAATAGAACCAGAGAACATAATCTGGTGCCAGTAGAACGCTATATAACCAGAGCACAGAATGGCTGGTACCAGTAGAACGCTATAGAACCAGAGAACATAATCTGGTGCCAGTAGAACGCTATATAACCAGAGAACAGAATGGCTGGTACCAGTAGAACGCTATAGAACCAGAGAACATAATCTGGTGCGAGTAGAACGCTATATAACCAGAGAATAGAATGGCTGGTACCAGTAGAACGCTATAGAACCAGAGAACAGAAAATCGGGTACCGGTAGAACGCTATAGAACCAGAGAATAGAATGGCTGGTACCAGTAGAACGCTATAGAACAAGAGAACATAAAATCGGGTACCAGTAGAACGCTATAGAACCAGAGAATAGAAAATCTGGTATCAGTAGAACGCTATAGTACCAGAGAACAGAAATTCTGGTGCCAGTAGAACGCTATAGTACCAGAGAACAGAAATGCTGGTGCCAGTAGAACGCTATAGTACCAGAGAACAGAAATGCTGGTACCAGTAGATCTCTATAGAACCAGAGAACAGAAATGCTGGTACCAGTAGAACGCTATAGTACCAGAGAACAGAAATGCTGGTGCCAGTAGAACGCTATAGTACCAGAGAACAGAAATGCTGGTGCCAGTAGAACGCTATAGTACCAGAGAACAGAAATGCTGGTGCCAGTAGAACGCTATAGTACCAGAGAACAGAAATGCTGGTACCAGTAGAACGCTATAGAACCAGAGAACAGAAATGCTGGTGCCAGTAGAACGCTATAGTACCAGAGAACAGAAATGCTGGTACCA
>CM026404.1:25113620-25139098 GCA_014843695.1 Archivesica marissinica
TCGCTCGGTAACCGCGACTTGGATGGAATCACTCGGTAACCGCGACTTGGATGGACTCGCTCGGTAACCGCGACTTGGATGGACTCACTCAGTAACAATGACATTGATGGACTCACTCAGTAACCACGACATAGATGGACTCACTCGGTAACCGCGACTTGGATGTACTAGCTCGGTAACCGACTTGGATGGAAATTGTTTGGTATAATTGGTAGAGAACGTCGATTCTATATAGAACGTCATATCGTGGAGGAATTTGTGATGAAATGTCAATCACAAAGAATGATTTTGTAATGTAACATGATTATTATATGTGATTGTTCGCCTTTCTATATTCGTTCAGGTGTTCAAAGAACACACTGCGACAAACACATTTCTAAACAGCCTATAGAGTAGAGAGCTTAGTATGTTTCAAAAGAATTGTACGAACCTATGATATTGAAAACGATGCTTTCTCAAGTTCTGGCTAAAGCTACATGGCATATTGAACGTCCCTATGTAGCCTCCGTTCCGGTGAGGTCATTAACTTCAAATCACTTGCACATCATCGCTGTCGGTTCGAATGCCACTGGGGGTGTCGGAATTATTTCATGTGAGACAGCTATCAAGCTGGTTATCGGAATGTCGAAGGTTCTACCCGGGTACCCGTCCGTGTCTGAAATACTGCTCGAATGTGCATCCGGAGTCTTCCTCCACCAATACCAACCTTAGATTCGCCATATAACCTAAGCTGTCGGGGCCACTTTAAACCCCAAAACAAGCAAATAAATGAACGCCAGTCGTTTTGGAAAATTTCAACATGTTTGACTTACATGAAATGTACTGTAGCTCCATGATGTAAATTCAATGTCACATGTTTGTTCATCAAAGGGATATATTGTTGAAACAAACACCTGTATTATAATATCATATCTCATTTTATACATAGACGATATAACTGATTAAAGTTAAATATTTAATTGAATGGTACTATGGTATTTAGAATCGTCTCATGTAAATATATTATTAAGTAATATCTACATCGGTATTGCATTTCCTTCCATGAACGTATGTACCTTGATTGTATACAAGTTCGTGTCTTACTGTCTACGCTGTTCCAATGATGTAATTATCTGATCCCCACCACACAATAAGTCGCACATTTGGACTAAATACCTTTAATTGGAAAGTGTGATTTGTTTTCTTTGTCTCATTGAAAAGAATAATTAATATAACTATAAGTAATGAATCGCATGTTAATAGTTTCCATTTATCTCCACACACTTTAAAACACACTCAATGTAGTTCATACCCCAATGGAAACTATTAACACGCGATTCATTCCTTAAGTCAATCGCGGGTTAATAGTTTCCGTCGGGGTATGAACTACATTGGGAGTGCTTACAGGTAGCGTGGAGCCTTCAGCCTCAACACACATTAAACACCTTCAATGCAGTTCATACCCTGATGGAGACTATTAACAAGCGATTCATTCCTTAAATATAATTATATTACATATGCACATACATATTACCAATGCACTGATGGTTAGAAAAAAAAGAGCACACTATATATTCTATATAAGCTCCTCATGAGGATCCAATCTATTTTTAGATTGTGTGTCCATAATTATGAGTCTATTTTTAAACAAATATATGGAAAATCCAAATAATACATTTATTTTTAGATCGGAAAATCCAGAGTTATTATTAGCTATATTTTTAACGAACAAACCTTAAGAAATGTAACAGTTTAAACTTTAAATCGATGAGAAATGTATAATAATGTATTACACTAGTTTAATTCATTGTATCAGATAACTTATTGTGAGCAGACGAAATATTGTAACAGTATATTCAACGCATTCATATAGTGGTAGTAATATTAACCAGTTTATTCATTTATCAAGTCAGTTATACATGATTCTATCAGTTTATGGAATACACTCGACCTATCAACACACTACGTAAATACACTGACAACCTTTAAAAACAAGCTTAAAAAGAAATTTAAATCTCCCATAGTCCCATCGTTCTACTTGACTGGTGAACGGTTTTACTCAGTAATACAAACTCGAATTAGAAATCGCTGTAGCAACTTAAATATTGATCTTTTCTTCAACCATTTACGAGACTATCCCGAATTCTCATGCGAACATGGCATTGAAAATGCAGAACATTTCTTCTTTAAATGCAGTCACTATACTAATACACGACACTTGTTATTTGTCAATACTCGTAGGTTTCATCCTCTCAGTACTCATAAACTACTTCATGGAATAGAATCGCTATCCGATGATGATAATAAAACACTATTTCTAGAAGTACAATCATACATTAAAAACACACATCGCTTCTCATAATTTACAATACGCCCACCTATATATCACATATTGTACAATAAAATACTTATCGAGAGAGGCTCATATACTGAATTATCTTGGGTGGAATGGGGTAGCAGCGGGTGGGTTTGGGGGATGAAGTTTTAAGTTATTTTTTTTTTTTTAAATCATTATCTTGTAATTATTTTCAATAAAAAAACCGTCATTTAGTTTAATCAAACATTATTCTGACGTTAGGGACGGGCCGTTTAACTAATGTTGGACAAACTTGTGGTCCAACCCTTTTGTTTTATCATGCTTTGTACTTGTTATTACTTAATGTTGTATTATGTATTGCTGCTACTGTACATTTATGATAAATTCAATAAAATATGATTAAACAAAAACATCGAGTTTGTAAACAGACGCTATCAAATTCTACCTAGCGTTTAACTAGGTAAAGATAGAAACGGGTAGATTACATACATCATCGGCTTGCGTGTTCAGACACGTTACATGTATTTAAAGAATGATGAAACTGTTTTACATTGGAATTCCAAAATAAGGTCATGGTGTTAGTATCCGGTTACAATTGGATGGTATATTATTTATGGAGCATGCGCAATATACAAATATACTAATAATTATATCATTGCGCGCCAGGTTTAAAAACCATTCTCCTGATGACAGCCGAGCATTTAACATCGATACATTCTAACTATTAATAGTCAGACGTTACTATTTGTATAGACTACAATGAAGGTATGTTTATAAATCTTTAGATATTATACGTGACAGATGTCTTGCAACCGTGTAAAGTTATCTTAATAAGTTCGCGTAACTTACACCCTGTCATTAAGTACGGGTATTTCAATTACTGAACAGAATACTATCAATATGATAGGTAACTGCTTTTTGAAACAAGTATGTATTTTAATCAAGTAAGCCATGAACTTGTTTTTGACCTTCAAAATAAATGCTGAAAAGTATTGGTTTTATGCACTTTATAAATCGCACGTTATTATAATGGTGTAAGTAATAGGGCCTACCTTTCTTTTTGTCTTTTTTGGCTATTATGGTACCTCATTATTTTCATAGATGGACAGGCAACACATGTACAATATACAGACTGTTACTGAGTTGGACCAGTGGGCATCAAGACACGGAATTACCCACCAAAATGACACAGAGTTGAGTTTACGCAGATTACAGTTAATGGCTGACGAAATTTCAAGAGGCATACATTTTACTTGCGATTACTGTGGAAGGCAGTTTAAAAAAAAGTCAAATTTACTGCGCCATATTAGATCAATGCATGGACATTCTTCACACTTTAACAGTTGCTCATATTGTCACCAGCAGTTTAATCGCACTGACAACCGTCGGCGCCACATGAAGCAGCATACTGAAAATGTTCCACCAGAGAAAATTAGACGGCAAACATCAGAAAAGCAGCCCGCAAAAGGAAATTGAGCAATTCGAATGAAGAACTGGACAGAAAGAAGAGGATATTGAGCGATACACAGGAGAAAACTTGTAACTGGTGTTCAAAAGTAAAACGACTGCTTCCTGGAACAAAGTTTTGCGAGTCGTGTGGTGAGAAAGGACGCGAGTGTAACTGGTGTCATCGTCCACTGCCTGAGAGATTGTATGGCAGGCGAACAGACGTATGTGACAGTTGTGCTACAAGACGGGAACACTTTGTTACTCGTCAACAAACTGGATCAGGAGCGAGCGCCTTGGATGATACCGCGCAGACATATGAACTTGGCTCAAACACGGGAAATGTATGGGACATTCTATTATTCTTTAAAGACAACGAACAGACTATATCAGAGCTACTGGAAGAACATTTGAAAGATGTGAAAGGTATGAAATGGTTCATTACACTTTTTGTCAAATTTATCAAATATGACCAAAACAATGAGGTTGTCTATGCTGAACCAGTTTTCAGGTCCCTTACTTTAGCCTGTACAAATACGTCACAAATCGAAAAACAGTTGGCAAAGGCATTTCAACAGTTACATAAGTCTACCAAAATTTTGAACGCGATGGTAGTGGCTGGTCCATTGATAAAATTATTAAACTGGCGGTTAATACAGTTGAATATAGCCCACTGGAAGGTAGTACCTATATCCCCTTACCAAAAAAGCTCCAAACCAAGAAGGCTATTCTCAATATTAGAAACGACGATCAAAAATGCTTTATTTGGTCTGTGCTTGCGGCGTTACACCCTGTAACTAGGACCGACAGCCACAATCCAGACCGCGTCTTTCATTATGTGCCCTATGAGAATGAACTGAATTTAGCTGATATAGAATTCCCTATGCCACTCTCTCAAATATCAAAATTCGAGAAACAACAATATATCAATCAATGTGATTGGTCTTGAGGGAAATGATGTATATCCACTAAACATTACAAATCATAGAAACATGACACATGTAAATCTCCTATTATTTTCCAAAGGTGAAACCCGACATTACTCTTTGGTACGAAACATTAGCCGCTTGTTGGGTGATAGAACGTTGCATGATGGCCAAGCATACTACTGTAATTATTGTCTGCATGGTTTTACAACTGCATCACATTTGACTGACCATGTACCATATTGTTCCCCTCATGGTCCACAGAAACTTAGCTTCCCTAAATTCGGAAGAGCAACAATGGGTCCATTTCAATCACAATCAGTTAAGAGTTCCATTTATTATTTATGCCGACTTTGAAAGTTTTGTCAAGCCGATTCATTCTTGTACATCCGACCCGGGCAAGTATTCTACCACCCCCTACCAAAGACATGAGCATTGTGGATTTTCTTACATGGTCAAATGTACCAACAATGAACTATCAAAACCTGTACTAGTTTATAGGGGGTTGAATGTGATCGATACATGTTTTGAGTGCCTATTTAAAGAGGGGGAAATATATGCGACACTAAGTCTAGTCAAGCCCATGCAACTTTCATCACATGAAGAGAAGAATGAATTTCATGAAACCAAAACATGTCGCATTTGTGAAAACGAGTTGGGAGCAGACAGGGTGAGAGACCATGACCACTTGAGCGGAAACTACAGGGGGACAAGCCATAATCATTGCAACTTGCAATTTCAGTTTAGGCAAGGGAAACGATCACGTGTCAAAGTTTTACCCGGTTATATTTCATAATTTACGCGGTTACGATATGCATCTTTTGATGGAATTAGCTGGTAAATATAAAAACAAACCCATGTCATGTATCCCTAACAACATGGAGAAGTATTTATCTCTCAGTTTGGGAAACATTCGTATTATTGACAGTCTACAATTTTTAAAGCGACACTACATCAATGAAAACACAAATATCTACAGAATGTATTTTCCTATTACATTATATCATTTTAATCAAAATATTTGCCTCAAAAACTGAGTATTTCAACTAATAGACAAACGTCGTATACGCGATTTGTTGACATAACAAAATAATGTAAACAATCATGCGTAATACAACTAGTGTATCCTGAATAACACGATTTATGGTACAGATATACCGTTATATATCACATGTGTGCCTATATATTTGTACACTATTCTTAGTTAAATTATCTCTAAACGACATTATCTCGTGTTTAGTATTGACTCCGATGACAAAACAAACGTCATGGCAGGAGCATGGATGACAGTTATATGAAACCATACTTTCAATCCACAAAAAAACACTGTTTATTGATTCAATGTTAGTGTTCGAATGTATTCGGAAGAATTTGTAGTAGCAATGCATCTATACGTGAAAGAATGCATTTTATTTGCTTTTTGCGATGTAATGTCGCTTTAAATGGGTCTTTGGACACATTGGTGTCTAATCTTGCAACAGATGGAATAGACAAGTTTCCAAATATGGCCAACCATTTCCCTGACAAAGAAAAACAAGAGCTTCTGCTCCACAAGGGGGTGTACTGTTACGATTACGTGACATCTCCTGATCAGATTGAAGACAGGTCGCTTCCTTCGCAGGAACAGTTCTACAATAAACTGACTGAAGGTGCTTTATCTGATGATGATTATAAGCACGCACAAATGGTATGGAAAACGTTTGGCATGACGAATTTTGGGGAGTATCACGACTTGTATCTTGAAACTGATGTACTGCTGTTGGTAGATGTCTTTGAAAACTTCAGAGATGTCTGTTTGAAATATTACAAATTAGACCCTACGCATTATTATTCACTACCGCGCTTTAGTTGGGAAGCCATGTTAAAAATGACAGGTGTCCGACTTCAACTTCTGGATGATATTAACATGGTGAATATGTTTGAACGGGGAGTTCGTGGGGGTATCTCTATGATTTCCAAGAAGTTTTCCCAAGCCAATAATCCAGAGGCACCCATACAACAAAGCATAGTAAATGGTTGACATACCTAGATTGTAGCAATCTATATGGGACCAACATGAATGAATCTTTGCCAGAGAAACACTTTTATTGGTTGAATGAAAGTGAAATATTACAATTAGACATTTCTAATGTAGCAGATGATGCCCAAATAGGATATGCTTTGGAAGTAGATTTGGACTATCCCTCGCATTTGCATGATGAGCACAATGATTATCCTCTGGCAGCAGATTCTCTCACAATAAATGAGGACATGCTTTCAGATCATAGCAAGGAACTTAAGAAAACTTTAGGTATCAAATGTAAATCGTCAAAAAAGCTTGTACCACCCTTGGAACCCAAGCGAAATTACGTGTTGCATTATCGTAATTTAAAGTATTACTTATCAAAAGGTATTATACTAACAAAATATACATAGAGTCATCGGCTTTACTCAATCTGATTGGTTAAGACCGTACATAGAATTTAATACAGAAAAGAGGAGGATGGCCAAAACATGTTTTGAAAAGGATTTGTTCAAATTGCTAAACAATAGCACATTTGGAAAAACGATTGAGAACATGAGAAAACGCGTTCATGTGGAACTCGTGAATACTCCAAAACGCCTCCGCAGGGTTTGTGCCAAACCAAATTTTCAATCTTTTAAAATGTTCAATAAAGACTTGGTTGCTGTACACATGAAGAAAACGAATATTGTCTTGAACCGTCCCATGTACGCTGGATTTTGCATACTAGACATTTCGAAGGTGTTCATGTACCAATTCCTATACGACTTTATTAAGCTGCTGTATGAACAAAAGGCTCAACTCCTTTTCACAGTTACAGATTCTCTCTGTTACGAAATTGAAACCGAAAACTGGTACAGAGACATGCTTAGAAATCAGGATATGTTTGACACAAGCAATTTTGAAATGAACAACCCTTTATACAGTAATAAAAACTGCAAAGTTCTGGGAAAATTCAAAGACGAGTGTGGTGGACGAATAATTGAACAATTTGTTGGTCTAAAACCCAACATGTACAGTTTGCAGTACGGGTACATGGAGACTGACACAGATGAGCATGGCAAGAAGAGTGTGGTTGACAAGCAAATTCGCCACCAATTCTATGTTGAATGCTTGGAAAAACAATGCTCGTTAAGACACTCCATGAATGTGATCCGCAGTTTCAACCACCAGCTCTATAGTATCACAACAAACAAAAAGTATCTCTCTCCCTATGATGATAAACGATACTTTACTGGTATAGACAGCTTTGCATACGGTCATGACAAAATATCTGAGTAATGAACCATTTCGTATCTGTTTATTGTTAACACTTGATACGATTAGAATATTTTGTGTTAGAAGGTCAGCATCAATTGCCTCAGTATATATGCTTCTGTAGCATATGTAATTGGCGTAAGCATTGTGAATATCTTGATGTTATATTTTGATGATGAAAATATATGCATTTTAATACGTATATGGTTTAATAAATGTATTTAATATTTATCTACGTTGTTTGTTCTTTACCAACTGGTAAGAAATGGCTGATAAAACATGATCTTGTTTTCTAGATCTAATTTAGGCAAACAAAAAGCTAAAATAATGATCTAAATCGGTCAATAAACCGTTAGAGAGTTTTATTTACAGATTATACTAATATGTGTATGAACTCTAAATTGTCCACGCCCCTTATTATTCAATATCAGTTTTTTAATTACCGATTCAAAAGTAATGTATGAAATATTTTGAAATGAAAATGTTTAAAGCAATAATGCTACCTGGTAAAACTGAAATTTTATACAAAGATGTGTACGAGAATATTCCATTTTATAATACACATTTAGTATTAGTGGGTAATTGACGTCATAGATTCACTAATGGCTACCTCTACCATCCGCCATTTGTAATATCTTTAAGCTGCAATATTTTATTCAATCTTTATTCGACTTTCAAAATTCTTTCACTGTTACGATTGTGTGAACAAACACTACAGAACAAGATCATAGGCATTCCTTTTACTTTAACTAGTCATGTGGTAGTTACGATTTGCATTCTGCAAAATTAAAGACCAAATGCATACAACTCAATTTCATGAAGTATAAAAGAGCAGTATGTAGTACAACACATTTATTCAAGACACTTGCATAATGATCATACATATCGTCATTATGTACACATATTATACAAAAGTAAAATTGTACCACAGTAAATTATAATATATTATAATTATTTACGTCACACAATATTGTAATATTTAATCAATTTACATACACTATAATTCAATAAGTACTTTTCACATGACGATATTTGTATACACGAATGTACAAACTATCCATTCTCATTAGTTTGTCAGCATTATGACTGTGATTATATCATTTTAATGTCATATTTCTTGATTAATTACATGCACACTCTCTACAAGTCATCTGTGTCTGTTTCAATTTCATCATCACTTTCATTGTCATTATCACCATCATCGTCATCATCGTCGTCATCATCTTCACTTTTGGCCGCATCGCTATCTACGTCGAAATGCTTGTATTTTCTTAACGCAAATCTGATGGCGCGCTCCTGACCAATATCTCGTTCCAGTTGATCCTCAACTGTCGCCATAATCTTGTTATAAAGACGACCTCCTCTCAACTTCATGACATACGATATAAGCGTTTCATATCTGTTTACAAATTCACCAATAGCTTCTTATTTGCTTTGATGTTTGCTTCTTCATGCGACATTCCGTCTTTCACATATGTTCTCACTTTTTTGTCCCATTGTTCGGCATTGTGCCGTTTGGCCTGTTTAGCCAATTCTTCATAAACTTCACCTTCTTGGTCTGACGTCACGACATCGTTGTTCTCTGTTTCTGTCTCCATCATTTTCGCTCTTTTTCTGGGTAATTCCTCATCCATTAACATTCCCCGCTTCATGTCAATGAACTCGGGACACCAATTTTTCACGTGCCATTGTAAATCGTGGCTATTTTCAAACACCAACCCACAGTCGTCACAACTGGGCATATTATCTGATGTAGTATATTTCCGTAGTTGTGTCTCATCTATGTCACCCTCTAATTCCTCAATAAATGTCGACTGTGCACTTGGTCGTTCACCTTCAAACTGATCAGCGATTGGAAGTTTGGAACCTTTTGTACTCAATATTTAGCTGCGCATGCGTCTTGTTGGTTTCAGATCCACAACTAGATACCCGTAATGCTTGCTGGTGTCGTCCGTGAACTTGTCCATGAAATATTTCGACTGTCCGGAATACATTTGACGGGCTAATGTCATAATCTCAAGCTGATCTGTCGGGTTCTTGAATAAAACTAAGTAATGACAGTTTCTCCGCTGAGTTGGGCTCTTGTTGAAATATAGGCCCTGGTGTATTCCAAGTTGCGATGGTGGCTCCCTTCGGTAAACAGGTCAGTGACTCGATGATCCTTACTGACAGTAGACATCATATCATCCATAATTAAAAGATTTCTGATACGTGTATCTAGAAAATCGTCAGAGTCCAGATTCATAGGGATCCCCTTGATAAACTCTACTCTGGGATACACCGTATTTCGGATGACGTCGTACAAAGGCTGCCATCTCTTATACAGCCAAATGATTATCTGTGGTATCGATTGTATGTTATCCTTTGCCTTCCCCAGTAGCTCTGACATGAAATATGTTTTACCTGAAAAAGAGACAAAATATATAATTATTATACAGATCTTTGCATAAAAATTACTAAAATATGTTGTTATAATAAACATTGTATTCAATTGTACAGTTAATAAATAATTAATTAAATACATATTTATATGATACTAACCACAAGATGTTGGCCCCGATACGATGCAAGTGAACGGATGTTGAAAAGCAAAGTTTTCCTGCTGCTGCATATCCTGCTGCTGCTTAAATTGCTGCTGCTTAAATTGCTGCTGCTTATCCTGCTGCTGCTTAAATTGCTGCTGCTTATCCTGATGTTGCTGCTGCTTAAATTGCTGCTGCTTATCCTGCTGCTGCTTAAATTGCTGCTGCTGATATACTGAGATAGCTCCGGCATGCTTAGTTATTACGTGTCTTCTCAAATCATGAGCCCATGCATAGTCTCTAGCACACAAATTACACTGGTGTTTCATGGTTGATTACGATGCGTATGTCTCAATGTCTTTAGCTCAACTGATTATCATCACACAAGGTTCTTGCTTATATATGTTCCATGTCACTCTCCTTGAGCCAACTATCGAACTTCGGACCATAACCAAGCCACCTGACATACAACTCTGCAATACCGTTTCTCTATCGACGTTTTAGCACTTTCTCGACCTTTAATAGGTCATCTCTACTTTTATTCACTGTCTGTAATTCGCTAGCATAGAAAGTGCCTTTTATTGGATCTCGGTCATAATCCACAATCTTATACACTGCAACCCCTTGTATTTTAAACACTTCTTCCGTCCATTTTTGCTCATAATCTCGCTGAAATGTTCGTCGGTTACTGGAAATCCGCACCGTGTCACCGATCTTAAACTGTCGACGTATAGCCGCTTCCATATTATTGCTTCATTTTCTCCATTCACATCTTTCGGCGATTTCTCATCCAATGCGCTGTGTGATCTCGAATTATAGTTATTTACTATATCTCCTAATACATCTAGGTAATGGTATGTCCTTTTTGTGAGTGAAGTATCTATACATCAGCACCTTCAGCGTGCGAATAAGTCTCTCAGCGTAATTTGCGTGCATGGTGTTGTGCGTAACATACTGGCCAATTCCTTCTTTATCCAGATAGGACTTCACCCATTTATTCTTCCATTCACTACCAGGATCCGATCTCACTTCCTTAGGTTTCCGTCCAGATTTGAATATCTCTTTGAAACCATCTATGATAGATCCGTGAAATTTATTCTTTAGAGGAAGCACCCACAAATAACGAGATAGTACATCAATAGCGATGAATAAATAGCGAATTCCGTCATTTTCATTGGCTAAGTTGGACACATCGGCTAAATCAACATCCCATAGTGCATCTAGACCTTGCGATATAACTCGTCTTCTCTTGAACTTGTAGCGTAGTGGTCGCTGAAGACTGTATGTATCAACATTCTGTAACCATTGACGAATTGCGTGTATACCGACTTTATATCTGTATATTTTACTCGGCCCAGCGTAACTAATTGGGCTTTGAATATTAAATTAAATCTCCCGTAAGTGATCTTTCCAACTCATTGTACTAGACTGTTATAAGTCTCTCATAACAAGACATGTTATAGTCATTTATCTGTAATTGTTGATATAGGACCTAACCGATAATACTCACAACTTCTCAAAATACATTTTATTCAGTAATATTACAATTATTCTGAGAACCCTAGATATGTTTCATTTTATAAAAGTATAATTATAATGGTTTATCTGGTTACACAATAATGTAACGAATACATTTTGTATCGTTTTGCTCTCTAAAGATAGATTATGGAATTACAATCTAATAATAAATGTATTACTCTGCATAAATAGATTCATAATTATGGTCTCCCAATCTAAAAATAGATTCAGATCCTCATATATGAGGAGCTCGTGAAGAGCTTATATAGGATATATAGTGAGGAGCTCTTGGGACAGAACTGTCATTTCCTATTCATCAGTTGATATAAGATATGTATTGGCTGCATTACACTGAATAACAGTAGACGTTACTTGCATTTTATATTAGAATGCACTGAGGCCAGACGAAACCATATGTACGCATTATGCTATACGTCAGGATATATTTTCTTATGGTGATCAGAATCACAATTAGACAGGTAAATTTATTAACGTGGTTTGTCTGCATAATACGTAATATTCTTGAGGACAAACGTTTTGCAATGGTATTTTTTATATCGGCAATTAGTCAATAAAAAGCAGTACCACATTAAATATTATGTAATCTAAATTGATTTTGACCAACGTTTCAGAGATTGTGGATATTGACATATTATATTACATAATTTCATTATACTGATTGTACTCTATATGACATGTATGTACCACACCTATATATGCTTTCTGAATATAAAATATATCAATGTGGTACTGCTTGATATTGACTTTAATTACTGATATAAAAATACCGTTGAAACATTTGCCCTTGATACGCGGTTCTAGTTTTAAGGCAGAGATCAGACGTGTAATTTCATCCAGGAGTCTTCTTAATCTAATGGGTATTTTGTACAGTACATGTCTTTCATTTATATGGTTTACAGTGTTATTTATAGGACCGTCTTAAGTGTTATATTAGTGCAAGCAAGTTTTCTCAACTATCGGTTAAACATTACCGTATCATCATATTGCTCCATGCATTATGGTGTCCGTGGTCCAGAGGTAGAGCGTCGGATTTGGAATCGAACGGTCCCGGGTTCGATACTCGGTCAGGCCAAGTATGTAGTGCCATTGATCAAGCACCACACACACTGCTTAGTACTGTTTAACCGTTTATATCGATTAAGCCTGCCCATGTATGGTGTATCATAATGTTCATTAAACATATTTTATTTGTTTTTGAAGTCAATGTCCAGATCCCTAGAGTCTGTGATTGAGCTGACACAATGAGGATATAAATTTAAATGAAATTATAGTGCTGTGAGAACGTTATAAAGAAAGATTTACATGAAGTGGGATTTGATTAGTAGCTCAGGTGATGTATACCCCACAGCTTCTAGTAGTTTGTCTAGCCATACTATTCATATAACAGGCAGCATGGGAAATGGCGATATGGCATATTATTATGTAGCATCTGATCTGATACTATGTTACATGCAATGGTAATATTGTCACAATCTATTCTCAAGTTAAATACAAACACAAAAATCAAAACAACAAAAAACAAAACAAAACAAACACTGTTAAGTAATCACCCATGAAAACAGGTTATAGGAAATAATTATGACACGTGCAATAAAGTAACGGCAACAACCAACTGTCACATTCAACATCGTAACTATTTAAGAAATAATAAGTATCAACCGTGGTATATCGCAGAATAACCCTCGTTTGAAGTTCTTATGCGTAGAAATATATATCGACTTACTTCTAATATTTTTAGACGAGAATCAAAGGAGTATTTTCTTCAAACGCCGTGCTACTTTTTTTTTTTTATGGAAAATATCAATCTAGTGCATAAATGAACAAAAGTTGTAACTGATCAATAATTTTATTTATTTTGTCAAATAAAACTGTACAGAATAGTAACTGAAGCGTTACTTAACAGAAAAAACAAGACGGACAAGAGATTATCTGATTCTAAAAATAGCTCACTTCCGCGAATTCCCAAGGTAGTATTTACAAACATCACGTGACTTTCATTCAAAACCTTTTACACGCATTGCATAAATGGAATAGCCAAAACACGGTGCGCGCGCAGCATAGTTCAAGGTAGGTATATCGCAGAATAACCCGAGGTAGATTTAACTCTACAAGTATGTATGTTATTAGCTGGGCCGAGTGAGAATAATTAATAAATACATTACCAATAACATATTATACTCCTCAAGTCATTTTCGTCTGATAGATAACAATCACGGTTAACTCAAGAATGTGCATCCATTCAACAGTATTTGATCACACACACACGTGACCAAAACAACCATCGAACACGAAACAATTTCCCTGACCTGTTTCAAGTCAATCATAATACATTCAAACCAACAAATAAATGGGGAAAAAAATAGAATGTCCCGCTATTTTCCCATCTCCAAATTTGACTCTTTTTCTCTATGTGTGATTTTACGTTTATTCATCGTCGCTACCGGTTTCCCATATGAGCGACGCCTCCTGAAGAGATTAGTTATTTTAGATTTTGGAGGATAGTGCATGATACAGATAGAGACCCATTCAAGAATCTCCTCTGGATCTTTTACGTGCACGGTGTAAAGCACCGACACGAGACCTCGGTTTAACGTCCCATCTGAAAGACTGTTAATGTTATTAGGGTCAGACGGGGGATCGAACCTGCGATCCCTGGATTACCAGTCCAGCGTGTTACCACTGGACTACATATCCGTCTGTTCTTTTTTCTACTATACTCTTTATTATTTATATATCAACACGTGTCACAACATCTGTTAACTAATTACATGTATACTCATATGCCATATAAATGATCTGAGTTAATAAAGAATAATTTAATTGAATTGAATCTAATGGTTTTGCGATTCACGTGACAAAAATACTTACTTAATAACCTATGTAATATATTGAGGTGCATACATGTAGCAACATTCAGGAATATTACTGTAAGACAATTTAATGGTATTATATAATAGTGTCCTCTACTAAACCTGTATATAACCATCGTTGTTAACAGAAACCAATGATACAATACACATGCAGTCGCTTTCATGGTATGTGATATGAACTTGGCAACATCGACAACTCCTAATATTCAGTTCATTAACATCGTATACTTAATTAACACAAATACCCACTTTTATAGACCAGGGGCGTCTGTGGTAGTACAATGGTGGAAATGGTCCCGGTAACCCTTCTGTAACACTTAACAGTTTGTGTTTCATTATATTTGTAACTACGTTCTGTTGTTCATACTCTTCATTAATATTGGCGCTGTGCTGTCTTGTTGTGCCGTGGGCCCAACTCAAATCAACTAGTCATTTATTTGATTAGTTCATTCAAGCTTCCATATGCCAGGGCTGTACGTCTCGCCGTCCGCTTGTTTCACCGTGCCGTTATATCAAGTGATATTTACTTGTTAAAATAGGTCATACAGCTTTGATTAGTTTTGGTCTTTCTATGGATTGGGATAGCTGCGCTGTGGGATTGTATGATGCTGCACATATTTATCTACATACTACACTACATATAGGCATGTTTAGAATCACATTGTTTGTATTTTGAAATACAGTTAGAAATTGGTTTTGTTTTTATTTAATCGTTAGTTTTTTGACAATATTAAACACAATTTTAGGTGCATTGTATTTTGAATTGTATTATCAATATACGATCAAATCAAACCTACCATTGAAATATGCAGCCAATGAAAATGTTGTGTAAGTGTAGAGTGACACATAGTCATAAACCAACTATGCACCGATACACGCCCATTATTTAAATACATTAATTGTTGATTCTGTTTCACGGCGGCGAGGGTAAATAAGCTCAATCACCATCATCTTACTGCATTCTTTACAGATTAGTTAATGATAGGCCATGCAACAAATACATAAACATTTGTAAGTCGGGTGGTAAAGGGCAATAAATATGGTAATCATTGCCTTGGGCTTGATCTGGCCCAAGTACACACTTCTATACTGACGTTTATTTTTAAGAACATTTTCGAGGTCAAAGGAAACAACACTCATTTAGTAAAAATTATTTAATTTGTGCCGGGGCGTAATCATTGAAAATCGACACAAATAGTATCATATGTAACTTGTTGAGATCGAAATGTTAAGGGTCCTTGTTTAGGGTGAAATGTCACGTAATACAACGTATTATCTCTCCTCCGCGTCAGAAGCAAATGTAGTTTATATCCTAACTCTGTGCCTAGCTACACCCCAAATGGAAAAATGCATCTGATCTGTTCTCCCAATTAAAGTATGGGTTATCTTCTTCTTCTTGTCGTTCGCGAATCACATGGACAAGCCGGCAGCAAACACGAAATGGGCCGTCCTCCTCAGATCCTGCCGGCAGCCATGTAACTTCGTTTGGAGAGAAGTATCTGTTGCCCAGGTTGTTTTCCTCAGCCCATGAAGATTGGGACACTCCTGGAGGATGTGTTCTGCAGTCTGGTCCCCTACTTTGCAGCTGCAGGCAGTTGATGGAGCTAGTCCAAGCTTCAGACACATATGGAAGTTCAGGCGGTTATGCCCTGTTCAAAGCCGGAATATCGTGACTTGCTCCTGTCTGGTGAGAAGGTGGTAGTCATCCTTCTCGACTGTTGGCTTTGATGCAGATTTGATTATGGTGCATTTCTCCTTGTAAGTCTAATCTTTGTCTGGTTGCCTCTCGGTAGAACCTTGCTTGGCAAGCTGGTCAGCGGCTTCATTGCCAGGAATGCCTATGTGTGCAGGTACCCACTGGAGGACAGTTCTTTTAGTTACGCTGACTGTTCGAAGGGCTTCCATCAGGTGGGGTTCTTTGTTGTTAGACAGGGCATCCAGAACTGAGAGCGCATCAGTCAGGAAGACAACCTGGGCACACTCCACAGTGTTGTGTACTAGAGATGCTGCTGTTTCAAGGGCCTGTACTTCTGCCCCATAGTTGATGCAGTGTACTCCAGTAGGTAGAGCAACTGACTGTGTGTTCATCTGGGTGTCGGACATACACGCCTGCTCCTCCGTTTGCTACTGCTCTTGTGGCTGAACCATCTGTGTAGACTTGTAGCCATGCTTCTCCAGGATAACTCTTGTCGATGTGTGCTAGTGTGAGGGCACGTTTGACGTCATCATGGTGTCTATCTCTGGATGTCATGTATGTGATTGTACTGCAGATGGTCTTGGCTGGGAGATGGCTGGTGCGCTTTCGAGCAAGCTTCTTGGACTGGTGGATGAAACTGCTTCGCTTTAGACGATTATTCGTTAGTGCCTCAACTCTCTGCTTCATCGGTTGTTCTTCCTGACATCGAAACTTCTCTGTCTGTAGAAGAATTCTTGTGTCGCGACGTTCTTGCAGTGGCTGGATGGAAGTAATTTTCTCCATGACCATGATTGGAGTGCTCTTCATTTCACCTGTGATCAGCCTGAGAGCCTTGTTCTGAACCTTGTCGAGTGTCCGTTGGTTGGTCTTGGCTGATGTTGTCCAGGCGGTGGATCCATATGCCAGTTGAGGCCTGACCACACCTTGGTATATTATAGTCTTCAGGATGTGATCATTGGCACCCTATGTGGTGCCAGCAAGCTTACGAAGGATTACAAGCTTGGCTTGGCTTTGGCCTCTGCTTTCTGGATATGTGGCTTCCACGTCTGCCGTCTGTCAAATGTCACCCCAAGTATGTTGGCTCGTTGTCCGTCTTCAAGGCAGTTCCACCGACTTTGATGGTTCCAGCTTTCTGTTTGGTGGAAAGTGTGAAGGTTGACGACTTCTCCTTATTAATAGAGATGCACCAGTATTCTGCCCATGCTGTGAGCTTGTTTGCGGCCATCTGCATTCTGTATGTGGCAGTCGTTGCATGTTCTTCAACACACCACATGACCAAGTCGTCAGCATAGAGTGCTGCTTTGATACCTTGTGGGAGCTCTGCAAGCAAGTCATCGATGAAGATGAGGAACAGCGTAGGCGAGATCACTCCTCCTTGAGGAACACCGTGTCGGATGAGGAATGTCTTGCTCTTCTGGTTGTCAACAAGTACTCTGGCTCTGCGATTGTGTAGGAAGGATTTGGTCCATCGGAGCATCCTGTCGGTAATTCCACATCGTTGCATCTTGACCAGCAGCCCATCAGTCCAGACTTTGTCAAAAGCCTTCTGGAGGTCTATCCAGGTTGCAAAATCTAACTTCTGGCCTTGGAATGCATCCTCAACGTCCTGAGCGAGGTATGTTGCCTGATTCTCTGTGCATCTGAACTGTCGGAATCCTGCTTGTTCCTTGGATAGGAGATTTTCTGTCTCAAGGTACCACATGAGTCTCTTGTTAACTATCCTCTCCATTGTCTTGACCACACAGCTAGTGAGACTAATAGGGCGATAGCTGGAAGCTTTCTTTCTATCCTTGCCGTTCTTGTAGATTGGGATAACGTTGGCTTCCTTCCAGATCTGCGGAACTATGCCTTCTTCCCAGCTAAGATTGAAGATGTCAAGATATTTCAGCATGGCTGAGCATCCAAGATGAGTTAGCATCTCATTGGAGATTCCATCTGGTCCAGGTGACTTCCTCTTTTTCAGTTGTCTGAGCGCTGTGTACAGTTCCTGGTATGTAAGTGGAAGTTTCATGGAGTCTTGTTCCGTATCCCTTTTACTTCTATCCTTCTGTTCTGTCCGTGCCTCTCTTTGTTGTTGGCGTGTGACTTTGATGTTGCCCTCTTTCTGGTAGGCTTTGGCGAGACAGTCTGCAGTCTCTTTGCCGGTCAACAGTTTCCCATACTCATCCAACGTGATTTTCTGTCTGCTATTTTCTTCATCATTTAGCTGTTTCGTGAGCCTCCACAACTTCCTCCCGTCCTTCAGGGTTCAGGGCAGCAGTTTTCTCCCTCCAACTTCGTCGTGTAGCTTCCAGTTTAGATTTTTGAAACTGTGCCTTTGCTTTCTGAAGTTGTTCATGGTTTTCTTGTGATGGCTGTTCGTCTGCCCTGTTCCTTGCTTCAGTGAGTTCATCTCGGAGGGTTATGATTACAAGTTACCCAATTCTTGTTATTCAAGTAACCGGTTAGATGTTTGCTTGCCCAACACTTACATTTTAATATCAATTAATCAGGTCTTACATACATCCTTTATGATTTAGTACAATTGACTGAAGCAATTTTACATTTAAAAAATCAACTGATATATTTCAACACGCAGTACCCAGTACACCCTGCGACAAAATTGACAATATTATATATATAATTAGTAGGGATGGCAACGAATAGCGATTTTACTATTCGAATATTCGGTCGGGAAGGTATTCGATTATTTGATATAATTCTATCAAAAACTAAAAATCGCTCAAATTGTCATTTTGAGGACAATATAATACAAATAGTACTTTTTGGTAATATTGAGCAGTAAATAAAACATTTAAGACACATGGGGGTGGTTGTTTGTTGCAAAGTGTCTGTAACATTTCAAAGGAATTGTCTGTCTAAACAGTTTTTACATCATAATTAAACACTACATTCCTTAGCACCTACTGTAATTATAACTGTGTGTGATGGTTTCAAAAGAAACCAACGTATCTGACAGTTTATTTCATATATGCAAATTATATAACATGTGTTCCGAATAATTGAATAGTATTTGGATATTCGGACGCCCGAGCGAATATTCGTTGCCATCCCTATTAATCAGCACAATTAATGGCCACACTCACCATCTATTCTAAATCTACTTAATATACATGTATGTTGTTGCAGAAACATATTGTTGTGTTATATTCGACATTCTAAAATATAGATTTCCAGTACATGAATTCGAACCACTCCCTAGCATAAAGTGGAATTTCCCAAACAATGAGCTCAGCAAAGCCTGTTGGATATTTGTCCATTGCTGCACCTGGACGTCATTTTCACATGTTGTAAATGTCGTAGAAACATCGACGCTCTCCGTGATTGATGGCAGCTGACAACAGGGAAACTGTTTGGCGTGTGGCTCATACAAATGAACTTATCCCATGGACATTGCAGGCATAGGCAGACAACCACATGTCAAGGATAGAAAGAGAGATGCAGCATTCCAGGATGCCTTGTACTGCCATTGTGGGGTTAAATAAAGCATACTGGATATGTTGTTTGACACAATCATATTAAAACTCTGTAATCATGGAGTATTTGCCAATTGTTGTTCATTCAGCAATAAAAATGATTGAAGACACACACATTTCTCTTATTATATTTTAATTAAAAGTTGTATAGTAGCATATATATATATAGTCAAGGCAGTTTTACAATATATTTGTTTCCGTGATAAATGACTCCAGTACTCGTAGCTAAAACACCACTTAGATGACACGAGTACGAGCCAGACCCAGGTGCTTTGAATACGCGCCCATACTCGAATGCACAACATTGTAACAGCTTGGAATACGATTCAATTTATTTACTGTCGACATTCGTTAAAATAGACCACCAATCAGATCTTTGATCAAAGCAATGCCTAGATACTCATAGCATTATCCAACTAACCACTTTAAATTATACAGATGTGTCGAATGATGAACACATTATATAATTTTGGTCTAATTAAGTCAAGAATTACAAGTACAGAAATACAAAATATAATTGTATACCGGTGTCCCTGCTTGTTATGACACATTTTATTAAAATATGCTAAAAGTCACTACCGAATTTAGTCCCATTGATATTTATGATTTGCGGCGGAGAAATACAGCTACGGAGAAAGATGAATGAAAACATAGAATTTACAAGTCAAACGAGAATGTATATGTATAGGATTCAAGTACATTAAACATGTCTTAGGATGGACTTCATTATTGAAACACACGCCAGGTAATACTGATTTTACAGCAATTAAAATTACACAGACAGATATTGTGACATCATCTAGAATGGGAATATCGATTTTAGAGTCTTTTAAATTATTTTTAAATATTTCCCAATGTCCATATTTGCATAGTACCAGTCATACCATATATACAGGCAATCATATAATATATTTAAGGACAAAAGTTTTGAATGGGTATTTTTTCATATCAGCAAATAAAAGTCAATAACAAGCAGTACCACCTTAAATACTATGTAATCTATATTGTCAATGTGTCATAAACATTCTCAGAAGTTGGTCAAAATCAATTTGTATTACATAATATTTAATGTGGTACTGCTTGTTATTGACTTTAATTGCTGATATGAAGAAATACCCATGTAAAACCGTTGCCTATAAGTATATATACAATAGCGTAATTATATAGTATGCTGACAATTTACCTCATATGAAAATATATTTCACGAAGTCCATAAAGAATTATCTTTAAATTGGTAACAACAAAGTCTCAATTAATCGTGTTTTCATGCAAGGAACCAACAACTACATTACATCCCATGGAACAGTTATTAATAGTACATAAGTGCAGACTAGTCTTAAGCTTGCTTGTTAAAACAACAATGTTATAATCATACATTGCCCTCGTATCAAAACACCATACTACCCCACTCATACACATATATGTAACAAGAATAAAAGCAGAATTTTAAGACAATAATAGCAAGTATCAGAAACAACAAAATTAAAGCAGATAGTGCAACCACAATTTCCCACCACCGACTGCATACACATGAAGCATCCCTATTCAAAGCGAACTCTAAATGTTTTTAAATGAACTATGTATGTATTCACAAAGTTCTAACCACTCTATAAAGCTGAGACTAATATATATAATGTCCAATATAAGGATTGTAAATATCACCTTTTCGAATTTACATGTTACCCACGTAATATAGTCTAGACATGGTTGACATGCATGCAGGTGACAACAAACCAAGATAAAGAATAAAATAACACCAATAATTGGAAATGAACAATGTTCTGTTGAATAATGTGTAATAATAATACAACAAACCAAGATAAAGAATAAAATAACACTAATAATTGGAAATGAACACTGTTCTGTTGAATTATGTGTAATAATAATATTACTATATAAACTTTAATGAAAATTAGTCTTAACACAGAAAAGGAAATGGCATAATGATGTTGCATAGCAAATCAAAAGTTTAATTTTATAGCAGAAAGAAACAAGAGTCTTGTAAATAACAACTGTTAGATATATGATTGACAGGTGGTAATAATCAAGAATCAATACAATACTACTTGAATGAAAGAACATTCATTCACCTTCATATTTTCAAGCTGTGTAATGGAGGTAAATACCTCATTAATGTAATAAACAGATCACACTGCAAGACTGTGTAATAAGTTGTAGGTGTTTATAGTCACACCAACAGCTGGCAGAGGAAGATTCCAGGTACCCCTCCATGTGTCATAAGTTGTAGGTGTTTATAGTCGCACCAACAGCTGGCAGAGGAACACTCCAGGTGCCCCTCCATGTGTAATAAGTTGTAGGTGTTTATAGTCGCACCAACAGCTGGCAGAGGAACACTCCAGGTGCCCCTCCATGTGTAATAAGTTGTAGGTGTTTATAGTCGCACCAACAACTGGCAGAGGAACACTCCAGGTGCCCCTCCATGAGTAATAAGTTGTAGGTGTTTATAGTCGCACCAACAGCTGGCAGAGGAACACTCCATGTGCCCCTCCAAAACAGTATTTAATGCACAGATGGGCACCCAGGTAGAACCACTGATCTTCTGCAAACCAGCGGAATAGACAGTGAAATAACGGCGGTAAATACCTCACAGATGTCAATAACATATCATAATACCAGACTGTATAATAGTGTAAATACCTCTATGATGCAATCACCGCTCACATTCACAGCTGATATTTCAGTCTATGTAATACTTTTAGTCGTAAAGTACAATTGTTCTCTGCATAACATACAGTTGGTCAATGTCAATAAACAACACAGTATGCGAAGTCTTGGTATCTCACACACATATATCAATTGCTTCCCATACAAAGCCACATATAGCATAGCATCAGGTCTACAACTATATAGTAGGTCTGCCTGCATATTGCCAATAATATACAAGCAAACATAGAAAGTTAATATAATCAAATGAAAATGTACAACATACGAACGTATATTCCAAGCAACATTAAGCAACGTTTTCAACAAAAAGTCCATAAAGTGTAACTTTAAATTCGCTAAGATCAAAGTCTCTCAATTAATCTTATATGCTGCAAGGAATTCACAATTACATTACATATCCATAGGCCGTAAAACAAAATGATGTGACACCATTATACATGTGTTCACAGTTAGGTAGAACAGAAATTAGTATAACATGATTTTCATACAAATAAGTGCAGAATAATGGTAAGTTTGCTTTTAAACCGCTTTCGTGGTCGAGTGGGTAAGGTCGCTGACTTGTGTATCAATGTAACCTATCATCTCTGATGGTCACGGGTTCGAGCCCCGCTTAGACCGTGTCTCATTTATATGAAAAAGTTGGCAGTTTCTTACGGAGGTTGGTGCACCAAGTACTGGTTAACCACTGGAGCCTGCCCAGGAAAGGCGCTGTTAGGTAAACTGCCCGTCGCTCAAATGGTAAACTGGTAGCGAAGTTAAATAAAAAAAAAAATAAGCTTGCTTATTAAAACAACATTAATAACATATTTAAATAATCATACACCGCTTTCGTATCTAAGCGCAATACTACCTCCCAATTATAGTCATACACTTGTCAATACAAGTACAAGTATGCAACAACAATAAAAATGATATTTTAAGACAAATACAAATATTAGTAACAACAAAATGAGATTGTATGCATCCACAGTCAAACCACAGACTGCATACATTCTTATGCATCCCTATCCTATATCTTTAAGCTACATATTCACTAAATTTCACATCCCAGAGCTCAGACGTTTGCATCTTTGTCCAATATATGTGTAAAGATTTTAAATGATGTTAAATGACAGATTATGTGCATGGGCTCCAGAAATGATTCACATGTATGGGGCAGAACACAAAACAATATTATGTTATATTTATATTTCGGGTTTTACGCCTGCATCAGCACCATTTCGGGCTATATCGCCGGCGGGCAGTTTATCTAACAACACCTTTCCTGGGCAGGCTCCAGCAGTTAACCAGTACTTGGGTGCAGCAACCTCCGTAAGAAACTGCCAACTTTTTCATATAAATGAGACACGGCCTGAGCGTCAGTGATGATAGGTTACAGTGGTATACAAGTCAGCGACCTTAATCACTCGACCACGGAGGCGGACACAAAACAATATACAATATGACATTTGGAATGTCTTAACTATTTACAATATAACATTAACAATTTGAAATGAACAAGGCACGGGTGGGGGTGAAATAACACGTGTAATAATATATTATTCTTAACTATCACAATATACATGAAATATCGTCATAACAAAGAATAGGAAACAACATAGTATGATGTTGCACAACAAGTAAAAGCTTAATATATATTATATATATATACCTAGTGGTTAAGGCGTCTGCCTTGGGAGCGGGAGGTCGAATGTTCGAATCTCGTCAGGGGTTCGTTTTGGTATGGCCAGTTGGTGAGACGCCAGCTAGTTAAATAATGGTCACCGATTGCCTACCAGTCTGGCATACAATCATAGCATTCGGAAAGTACATGACTTTGTACAGATGTTCATAACAAGAGGTGTCTCATAAGTTAGAAATGGCTGGCCCTATGAATAGGGGTGACACTATCATAAACAAACACTTTACTTTTACTTGATATATCGAAAGCAACTAGATTCTTGGAAATAACACGTTATATGTATACCTACAAAAGTCAATTTTATACTGCTTGAATGAATGATGAATTACCTTCAGAGGTAAATACGTCCATACTGTAATCGACGACTCTCGGAGTTGTTGTAATTGTTCTCTCTACATAACATAGATTTGGTCCACATCAATAAACACAGTAAATAAAAGAAGTCATAGTATCTCACACAACACATCAATCGCTTCCATACGAAGCCTAACAATTATATTATTGCATCCAGTCTGCAACTGTATCGTAGCTGGGTCCATATCACAGTCAACATCAATATCTACTATAATGTCCTGTCTGTTTCTCCTTCAACATGGCATAGGCACTAACCCAAGTGTGAACGCTGTGCTTATACACAATATCTTTGGGGAAGTCGGCCAAGATCTTCATATCAACAGTTGGGGTGTCCATGGTATCTACATAATTGTATAACCATTCGCCAATCCTGAAATTATTTTGTAAGTGGTTTTATACATTTATGTTTACATCACAATAAAAAAATGTCTACATTGAGAATTCGTTTCCTTGTATGTTCTATGTCAATATTTTCAAACTGAAATGGTATTCATTAGATTAGCTATATATTGGAGTATGTAGTATGCCTTTTACTTGATACCTTATGCGACAACCCTGGTGATGAGTGTTTTATTTGGAGTATGTAGTATGCCTTTTACTTCATACCTTATGCGACAACCCTGGTGATGAGTGTTTTATTTGGAGTATGTAGTATGCCTTTTACTTGATACCTTATGCGACAACCCTGGTGATGAGTGTTTTATTTGGAGTATGTAGTATGCCTTTTA
>CM026404.1:25140098-25180526 GCA_014843695.1 Archivesica marissinica
AACCTCAATACACAAACACAAACAGCATAAATGTATTGAAAACCACAATAAACAAACAGCATACATGTATTGTAAACCTCAATACACAAACACAAACAGCATAAATGTATTGTAAACCTCAATACACAAACGCAAACAGCATAAATGCATTATAAACCTCAATACACAAACAGCATAAATGTATTATAAACCTCAATAAAACAAACAGCATACATGTATTGTAAACCCTCAATACACAAACAGCATAAATGTATTGTAAACCTAAATAAACAAACACAAACAGCATACATGTATTGTAAACCTCAATAAACATACACAAACAGCATAAATGTATTGTAAACCTCAATAAACAAACAGCATACATGTATTGTAAACCTCAATAAAACAAACACAAACAGCATAATGTATTGTAAACCTCAATACACAAACAGCATACATGTATTGTAAACCTCAATACACAAACAGCATAAATGTATTGTAAACCCTTCAATAAAAAAACAACAGCATACATGTATGTAAAACCTCAATAAACACAAACAGCATACATGTATTGTAAACTCAATACACAAAACAGCATACATGTATTGTAAACCTCAATAAACAAAACAGCATACATGTATTGTAAACCTCAATAACAAAACAGCATACATGTATTGTAACCCTCACTACACAAACAGCATACATGTATTGTAAACCTCAATAAACAAACAGAATATAAATATTGTAAACCTCAATAAACAAACAGCATAAATGTATTGTAAACCTCAATAAACAAAACAGCATACATGTATTGTAAAACCTCAATAAACAAAAACACAGCAAATGTATTGTAAACCTCAATAAACAAACAGCATACATGTATTGTAAACCTCAATAAACAAACAGCATATATGTAGTGTAAACCTCAATACACAAACAGCATACATGTATTGTAAACCTCAATAAACAAACAGCATAAATGTATTGTAAACCTCAATAAACGAACAGCATAAATGTATTGTAAACCTCAATAAACAAACAGCATAAATGTATTGTAAACCTCAATAAACAAACAGCATAAATGTATTGTAAACTCAATAAACAAACAGCATACATGTATTGTAAACTCAATACACAAACCAGCATACATGTATTGTAAACCTCAATAAACCAAACAGCATACATGTATTGTAAACCTCAATAAACAAACACAAACAGTATAAATGTATTGTAAACCTCAATAAACAAACAGCATAAATGTATTGTAAACCTCAATAAACAAACACAAACAGCATAAATGTATTGTAAACCTCAATAAACAAACACAAACAGCATAAATGTAGTGTAAACCTCAATACACAAACACAAACAGCATAAATGTATTATAAACCTCAATACACAAACAGCATAAATGTATTATAAACCTCAATACACAAACAGCATAAATGTATTATAAACCTCAATACACAAACAGCATAAATGTATTGTAAACATCAATACACAAACAGCATACATGTATTGTAAACCTCAATAAACAAACAAAAACAGCATAAATGTATTGTAAACCTCAAATAAACCACACAAACAGCATAATGTATTGTAACATCAATAAACAAAACACAAACAGACATAAATGTATTGTAAACATCAATAAAAAAACAGCATACATGTATTATAAACCTCAATAAACAAACAGCATACATGTATTATAAACCTCAATACACAAACACAAACAGCATAAATGTATTATAAACCTCAATACACAAACACAAACAGCATAAATGTATTGTAAACCACAATAAACAAACACAACAAAAACCCAAACACAAACAGCATAAATGTATTGCAAACCTCAATACACAAACGCAAACAGCATAAATGTATTATAAACCTCAATACACAAACACAAAGAGCATAAATGTATTATAAACCTCAATACACAAACACAAACAGCATAAATGTATTATAAACCTCAATACACAAACACAAACAGCATAAATGTATTATAAACCTCAATACACAAACAGCATAAATGTATTATAAACCTCAATACACAAACAGCATAAATGTATTATAAACCTCAATACACAAACAGCATAAATGTATTGTAAACCTCAATACACAAACAGCATAAATGTATTGTAAACTTCAATAAACATACACAAACAGCAAAAAAAACAAAAAAAACACACAAACACAAAAAGTATTGTAAACCTCAAAAACATACACAAACAGCATACATGTATTAAAACCTCAATAACAAACACAAAACAGCATTGTATGTAAAACTCAATAAAAACAAACAGCATACATGTATTGTAAACCTCATAAACAAAACACAAACAGCATACTGTATTGTAAACGTCAATACACAAACAGCATAAATGTATTGTAAACCTCAATAAACAAACAGCATAATGTATTATAAACCTCATAAACAAACAGCATAAATGTATTGTAAACCTCAATACACAAACAGTAACATGTATTGTAAACTCAATAAACAAACACAAACAGCATACATGTATTGTAAACCTCAATAAACAAACAGCATACATGTATTGTAAACCTCAATACACAAACAGCATACATGTATTGTAAACCTCAATACACAAACAGCATAAATGTATTGTAAACCTCAATACACAAACAGCATACATGTATTGTAAACCTCAATACACAAACAGCATAAATGTATTGTAAACCTCAATAAACAAACAGCATACATGTATTGTAAACCTCAATAAACAAACAGCATACATGTAGTGTAAACCTCAATACACAAACAGCATACATGTATTGTAAACCTCAATAAACAAACAGCATAAATGTATTGTAAACCTCAATAACATACACAAACAGCATAAATGTATTGTAAACCTCAATAAACAAACAGCATACATGTATTGTAAACCTCAATAAACACAAACAGCATAAATGTATTGTAAACCTCAATAAACAAACAGCATACATGTATTGTAAACCTCAATACACAAACAGCATACATGTATGTAAACCTCAATACACAAACAGCATAAATGTATTGTAAACCTCAATAAACAAACAGCATCATGTATTGTAAACCTCAATAAACAAACAGCATAAATGTATTGTAAACCTCAATAAACAAACAGCATAAATGTATTGTAAACCTCAATAAACAAAAAAACAGCATAAATGTATTGTAAACCTCAATAAACAAACAGCATACATGTATTGTAAACCTCAATAATACACAAACAGCATACATGTATTGTAAACCTCAATAAACAAACAGCATACATGTATTGTAAACCTCAATAAACAAACACAAACAGCATAAATGTATTGTAAACCTCAATAAACAAACAGCATAAATGTATTGTAAACCTCAATAAACAAACACAAACAGCATAAATGTATTGTAAACCTCAATAAACAAACACAAACAGCATACATGTATTGTAAACCTCAATAAACAAACAGCATACATGTATTGTAAACCTCAATAAACACAAACAGCATAAATGTATTGTAAACCTCAATAAACAAACAGCATAAATGTATTGTAAACCTCAATAAACAAACAGCATAAATGTATTGTAAACCTCAATAAACAAACAGCATAAATGTATTGTAAACCTCAATAAACAAACAGCATACATGTATTGTAAACCTCAATAAACAAACAGCATAAATGTATTGTAAACCTCAATAAACAAACAGTATACATGTATTGTAAACCTCAATAAACAAACAGCATACATGTATTGTAAACCTCAATAAACAAACAGCATACATGTATTGTAAACCTCAATAAACAAACAGCATACATGTATTGTAAACCTCAATAAACAAACAGCATAAATGTATTGTAAACCTCAATAAACAAACAGCATAAATGTATTGTAAACCTCAATAAACAAACAGCATAAATGTATTGTAAACCTCAATAAAACAAACAGCATAAATGTATTGTAAACCTCAATAAACAAACAGCATACATGTATTGTAAACCTCAATACACAAACAGCATACATGTATTGTAAACCTCAATACACAAACAGCATACATGTATTGTAAACCTCAATAAACAAACAGCATACATGTATTGTAAACCTCAATAAACAAACAGCATACATGTATTGTAAACCTCAATACACAAACAGCATAAATGTATTGTAAACCTCAATAAACAAACAGCATAAATGTATTGTAAACCTCAATAAACAAACAGCATAAATGTATTGTAAACCTCAATAAACAAACAGCATAAATGTATTGTAAACCTCAATAAACAAACAGCATACATGTATTGTAAACCTCAATAAACAAACAGCATAAATGTATTGTAAACCTCAATAAACAAACAGCATACATGTATTGTAAACCTCAATACACAAACAGCATACATGTATTGTAAACCTCAATAAACAAACAGCATAAATGTATTGTAAACCTCAATAAACAAACAGCATAAATGTATTGTAAACCTCAATAAACAAACAGCATACATGTATTGTAAACCTCAATAAACAAACAGCATAAATGTATTGTAAACCTCAATAAACAAACAGCATACATGTATTGTAAACCTCAATACACAAACAGCATACATGTATTGTAAACCTCAATACACAAACAGCATACATGTATTGTAAACCTCAATAAACAAACAGCATACATGTATTGTAAACGTCAATAAACAAACAGTATAAATGTATTGTAAACCTCAATAAACAAACAGTATAAATGTATTGTAAACCTCAATAAACAAACAGTATAAATGTATTGTAAACCTCAATAAACAAACAGCATACATGTATTGTAAACCTCAATACACAAACAGTATACATGTATTGTAAACGTCAATAAACAAACAGCATACATGTATTGTAAACCTCAATAAACAAACACAAACAGTATAAATGTATTGTAAACCTCAATAAACAAACAGCATAAATGTATTGTAAACCTCAATAAACAAACACAAACAGCATAAATGTATTGTAAACCTCAATAAACAAACACAAACAGCATAAATGTAGTGTAAACCTCAATAAACATACACAAACAGCATACATGTATTGTAAACCTCAATAAACAAACAGTATAAATGTATTGTAAACCTCAATAAACAAACAGCATAAATGTATTGTAAACCTCAATAAACAAACAGCATACATGTATTGTAAACCTCAATAAACAAACAGTATAAATGTATTGTAAACCTCAATAAACAAACAGTATAAATGTATTGTAAACATCAATACACAAACAGCATACATGTATTATAAACCTCAATAAACAAACAGCATAAATGTATTGTAATCCTCAATAAACAAACAGCATACATGTATTGTAAACCTCAATACACAAACACAAACAGCATAAATGTATTGTAAACCTCAATACACAAACAGCATACATGTATTGTAAACCTCAATACACAAACACAAACAGCATAAATGTATTATAAACCTCAATACACAAACAGCATAAATGTATTATAAACCTCAATACACAAACAGCATAAATGTATTATAAACCTCAATACACAAACAGCATAAATGTATTGTAAACCTCAATACACAAACAGCATAAATGTATTGTAAACTTCAATAAACATACACAAACAGCATAAATGTATTGTAAACGTCAAAAAACATACACAAACAGCATACATGTATTTAAACCTCAATAAACAAACACAAACAGCATACATGTATTGTAAACCTCAATAAACAAACAGCATACATGTATTGTAAACCTCAATAAACAAACACAAACAGCATACATGTATTGTAAACGTCAATACACAAACAGCATACATGTATTGTAAACCTCAATACACAAACAGTATACATGTATTATAAACCTCAATAAACAAACAGCATACATGTATTGTAAACCTCAATACACAAACAGTATACATGTATTGTAAACCTCAATAAACAAACACAAACAGCATACATGTATTGTAAACCTCAATAAACAAACACAAACAGCATACATGTATTGTAAACCTCAATAAACAAACACAAACAGCATAAATGTATTGTAAACCTCAATAAACAAACACAAACAGCATACATGTATTGTAAACCTCAATAAACAAACACAAACAGCATACATGTATTGTAAACCTCAATACACAAACAGCATACATGTATTGTAAACCTCAATAAACAAACAGCATAAATGTATTGTAAACCTCAATACACAAACAGCATAAATGTATTGTAAACTCAATAAACAAACAGTATAAATGTATTGTAAACTCAATAAACAAACAGTATAAATGTATTGTAAACCTCAATAAACAAACAGCATACATGTAATGTAAACCTCAATAAACAAACAGCATACATGTAATGTAAACCTCAATAAACAAACAGCATACATGTATTGTAAACCTCAATAAACAAACAGCATACATGTATTGTAAACCTCAATAAACAAACAGTATAAATGTATTGTAAACCTCAATAAACAAACAGCATAAATGTATTGTAAACCTCAATAAACAAACAGCATAAATGTATTGTAAACCTCAATAAACAAACAGCATACATGTATTGTAAACCTCAATAAACAAACAGCATAAATGTATTGTAAACCTCAATAAACAAACAGCATAAATGTATTGTAAACCTCAATAAACAAACAGCATACATGTATTGTAAACCTCAATACACAAACAGCATACATGTATTGTAAACCTCAATAAACAAACAGCATACATGTATTGTAAACCTCAATAAACAAACACAAACAGCATAAATGTATTGTAAACCTCAATAAACAAACAGCATAAATGTATTGTAAACCTCAATAACAAAACAAACAGCATAAATGTATTGTAAACCTCAATAACAAACACAAACAGCATAAATGTATTGTAAACCTCAATAACACAAACAGCATACATGTATTGTAAACCTCAATACACAAACAGCATACATGTATTGTAAACCTCAATAAACAAACAGCATAAATGTATTGTAAACCTCAATAAACAAACACAAACAGCATACATGTATTGTAAACCTCAATAAACAAACAGCATAAATGTATTGTAAACCTCAATAAACATACACAAACAGCATACATGTATTGTAAACCTCAATAAACAAACAGCATAAATGTAGTGTAAACCTCAATACACATACACAAACAGCATACATGTATTGTAAACCTCAATAAACAAACAGCATAAATGTATTGTAAACCTCAATAAACAAACAACAAACAGCATACATGTATTGTAAACCTCAATAAACAAACAGCATAAATGTATTGTAAACCTCATAAAACAAACAGCATAAATGTATTGTAAACCTCAATAAACAAACAGCATACATGTATGTAAACCTCAATAAACAACAGCATAAATGTATTGTAAACCTCAATAAACAAACAGTATAAATGTATTGTAAACCTCAATAAACAAACAGCATAAATGTATTGTAAACCTCAATAAACAAACACAAACAGCATAAATGTATTGTAAACCTCAATAAACACAAACAGCATAAATGTATTGTAAACCTCAATAAACAAACAGTATAAATGTATTGTAAACCTCAATAAACAAACAGCATACATGTATTGTAAACCTCAATAAACAAACAGCATAAATGTATTGTAAACCTCAATAAACAAACAGCATACATGTATTGTAAACCTCAATAAACAAACAGCATACATGTATTGTAAACCTCAATAAACAAACAGCATAAATGTATTGTAAACCTCAATAAACAAACAGCATACATGTATTGTAAACCTCAATAAACAAACAGCATAAATGTATTGTAAACCTCAATAAACAAACAGCATAAATGTATTGTAAACCTCAATAAACAAACAGCATACATGTATTGTAAACCTCAATAAACAAACAGTATAAATGTATTGTAAACCTCAATAAACAAACAGCATACATGTATTGTAAACCTCAATACACAAACAGCATACATGTATTGTAAACCTCAATAAACAAACACAAACAGCATAAATGTAGTGTAAACCTCAATAAACATACACAAACAGCATACATGTATTGTAAACCTCAATAAACAAACAGTATAAATGTATTGTAAACCTCAATAAACAAACAGCATAAATGTATTGTAAACCTCAATAAACAAACAGCATAAATGTATTGTAAACCTCAATAAACAAACAGTATAAATGTATTGTAAACATCAATACACAAACACAAACAGCATAAATGTATTGTAATCCTCAATAAACAAACAGCATACATGTAGTGTAAACCTCAATAAACAAACACAAACAGCATACATGTATTGTAAACCTCAATAAACATAAACAAACAGCATAAGTGTATTGTAAACATCAGTAAACATCAATAAACATAAACAAAATGCATACATGTATTGTAAACCTCAATAAACAAACACAAACAGTATAAATGTATTGTAAACCTCAATAAACAAACAGCATACATGTATTGTAAACCTCAATAAACAAACACAAACAGCATAAATGTATTGTAAACCTCAATAAACAACACAAACAGTATAAATGTATTGTAAACCTCAATAAACAAACAGCATACATGTATTGTAAACCTCAATAAACAACACAAACAGTATAAATGTATTGTAAACCTCAATAAATAAACAGTATAAATGTATTGTAAACGTCAATAAACAAACAGTATACATGTATTGTAAACCTCAATAAACAAACAGTATAAATGTATTGTAAACCTCAATAAACAAACACAAACAGGATACATGTATTGTAAACCTCAATAAACAAACACAAACAGCATACATGTATTGTAAACCTCAATAAACAAACAGCATAAATGTATTGTAAACCTCAATAAACAAACACAAACAGCATAAATGTATTGTAAACCTCAATACACAAACAGCATAAATGTATTGTAAACCTCAATACACAAACAGTATAAATGTATTGTAAACCTCAATAAACAAACAGCATAAATGTATTGTAAACCTCAATAAATACAAATACAAATACAAAGCATTTATAAAGCACAAAAATGTATAAAATATTCGGTTGCGCTGTACAATCCAAACTTTACATTACTATGTATCAATGCATAAAAATAGAGTGTAAAATGAGTATTTACAACAAGGCAAATGTGAGACATATATGATCATATTTAAAAACACATCAATTTATTTCCTAGCAAGTCACTGTAGAATTCAGAATCAACGACACAGTCATACATACACTCTAGTTCAAGAACCGTCGAAACAAGTATGTTTTTAGTTTTGATTTGAATTCTGATTCCTTTTTCACATCCCTGAGATAGTCTGGGAGCGAGTTCCACCATTTCGGTCCTACGGTAACGATAGATTTGTCCGCCAGTTTTATTCGTGTTGGTGGTGGTTCATACAGTTTGGTTTCACTAGATGTTGATGATCGTAGTTTTTGCCTATATTCGGTCTGAATGGCAGGTTGGAACAGTCCTTGGATATACACAGGCGCTGTACCATTTAACGCCCGGAACACAGTAACAATCACTTTGTACATGATGCGGGCACGAACAGGAAGCCAGTGCAATGTTTTTAGGATCTCATTGCTTGGTTGGTCAAAACTAGCACCGGTTACAACTCTTGCTGCGTGATTTTGAACACGTTCTAATTGTTTCATTTGGTAAGTAGGAATGTTTGTGAATAGTCCATTACAGAAATCTAAGTGGGAGTGAATGAGGCCATGGACTAGTATTTCTGTAGATTTTTGACTAAGATGTTTTCTAATAAGTTTTAGATTTCTTAGTTGCATGTTGGCGATCTGACACTTTTTTTGGATGTGTTTGTCAAAATTTAAGGTGCTTGTCATCAGAACACCGAGGTCTCTCGCATTGTCAACACACTTAACCTCAATCCCGCCAACATTCACACTACTTATGTTCGTATTCGACAGCTGTTGCCTCGTGCCATACATGATAATTTCAGTTTTGCTGTTATTCATTTTAAGTTTGAATTTGGTCATCCATCCAATGACGTCATTTAAACAATCTTCAAGTTGTTTCAGAACAGATGCCTCACTTTCATTATTTCCAGCTTTAATTTTGAATGCCACTTTATGGTCATCTGCATATCCATAAAGATCTGCAGGATACTTTTTTACAACTTTGTTAAGGGCTGCTATATAGAGGGTAAATATAACCGGCCCAGCACAAGAACCCTGAGGTACACCGAACTCCAGTGGCTCTGATTTGGACGCTGACTGTTCGATGACTATTTTCATGTCTCTGCCGCTAAGGTATGATTGAATCCACTTCAGGGGAGTTCCCTGAATTGCGAAGTCAGATTGTAAGACTTCAAGCAATATTGGTATGTCGATGGTGTCGAATGCGGCACTGAGATCGATCATTACGACGATAGTGATGGGACTCTTGTCAGCTGTTTCAAGAAGGTCACTATACATTTTCATCATGGCGGTCTCTACACCATGACCTTTACGATAAGCACTTTGGTATGTTGGTAACAGATTTTCTGATTCGATATAATTTGAAATCTGAGTCATTGCTGCTTTTTCAAGTATTTTGGACAAGAAAGTTAGGTTTGACACTGGGCGATAGTTTTTCAGTTCTAGGGGGAGACCTTTCTTTTTCAGAAGGGGCTTCACTACAGCACTCTTCCACTCATCTGGGAACACACCAGTTGACAATGACCTATTGACAATTTCTGTCATAACAGGTATTATTGTAGAAAGGTTCTCTTTTAGTTTTGATGTTGGCATTACATCCAGTTCACATGTGGTAGATTTTGATTCTTTCACAAGTTTGGTGATATCACTTTCAGTTACTAACTGGAATTCAGATAGAACATTTGGACACAACGATGTTTCTAATGTGTCATTAATTCCAGGCACCGATAGGTCGGATTCAGTGCTAATGTTATCTAGGTCATTGCGTAGTTTCAAGATTTTACCAGTGAAATATTGCAAGGTAGTCATTTGCCAAAGCAACTTCACTCGTGTGCGGTGGAAGAGGGTTTTCTTTAGATCGTCCCAGTAAGTTAGAAGTAACACTGTAGAGTTTCTTCACATTTCCCTCAGCCTCTCCTATTCTGCTTTGATAGTGCCCGTCCTTAACTGATGTTACCGCAGCAGTGTACGAGTTTCTTACATTCTTGTAAACAGTTTTGGTAATGTCTGACCTGTCTCGGAAGTAGATTTTTTCAATTGATCTTTTATACTGCTTTAATAGTCTCAAGTATCCAGAATACCACGGAACCTTGGGTCTACATGTCACTGATCTTTCTTTCAGGGGCGCATGTTTGTTAACAATGTCGGATGTTGTCTTAGAGAAATCAGATACAAGTTCATTCACAGTTGACGATTTCTCTACAAGGTTTTGCAAGTTTTCGAGATCCAATCCGAACGACTCTTTAGAAACACATTTCCAGTTTCGAGATTTTATATTTCTGGTTACTAGGGGAGGGCGCGTTTGTTCCAAGTTGCAGCTGACAAAACAGTGGTCAGAGAGATAGTAATCTGTGGAAACATTGGTAACACTGGCGCGTTTATCCTCCTTTTTCGTGATGATCAAGTCCAAAATATGGCCTTCAGAATGAGTTGGTGTATTTACATGTTGGATCAAGCCAAACGATTTTAAGCAATTTAGAAACTTTTTGGTGTAACATTCAGAACGATTATCGATGTGAATATTGAAGTCCCCAAGAATCACTATGGACCCAGTTTGTGACATGACTTGTTCTAGATATTCTTCAAATTCTTTCATGAATGCAGCCATAGTGATTGGATTTCGTTCGGAATATGGAGTTCTATAAATTCCAATGACACGAATAATGAATGTTTGGCTACATACTTTCCATTCGGAACACTCAAATGAACGAAATGCATTGAAAGGAAGTTTGGACACATTCAGATTGTTTCTATACATAAGACCGAGTCCCCCGCCACAGCGACTAGATCTGGGTACATCGTCAAAGCAGAAACCATCCTGAGCAAGTTCACCCCGTATAACATCGTCACCATCCACTTGGAGCCAAGTTTCCGTCACAAGGCAAAAGTCAATGTTCTCTTCAAATATATGTTGCACAAATTCTGCTGTTTTCTTTCTAATTGATCTGGCATTGATAGTAGCAATTTTAATTTGTCTTTTTCTGTGGGCATTTTTGATAATTGTGTGATCCAGTTTAATTGGAATTAGATTAGTCAAATGTATGCCAGCATTAGTCTTTGTCCTCGGGCGACCAGCTCGTTTACCTCTATATCTTAAAATATTGTGGGTTTTAAGTACAGATAATGTTTCTTCATTTGGTATTATGTTCCTTCTGGGCACATATCTAAAATCCAATAATTGGTCTCTATTGTACTGAATAGCCATTTCACTTGGTGAGATGTTGTTCACCAAAAATATTGAAATTATCACAGTATATATCCAATATTTTCCAATTCCAAATTGTTTTAAATCAGTATAACTAATTAATCCAATGATAATTCCACAAAACAAACTCAAAATCATGATGGTATCCAGTTTATAAACAACTATGCCAAAAATCTGAATTCTAGAGTCACTCGTTTTAGCAGTAAAATCCAAACACAAACAGCATAAATGTAGTGTAAACCTCAATAAACATACACAAACAGCATCAATGTATTGTAAACCTCAATAAACAAACAGCATAAATGTATTGTAAACCTCAATAAACAAACAGTATACATGTATTGTAAACCTCAATAAACAAACACAAACAGCATACATGTATTGTAAACATCAATAAACAAACACAAACAGCATAAATGTATTGTAAACCTCAATAAACAAACAGCATACATGTATTGTAAACCTCAATAAACAAACAGCATAAATGTATTGTAAACCTCAATACACAAACAGCATAAATGTATTGTAAACCTCAATAAACAAACAGTATAAATGTATTGTAAACTTCAATAAACAAACAGTATAAATGTATTGTAAACTTCAATAAACAAACAGCATACATGTAATGTAAACCTCAATAAACAAACAGCATACATGTAATGTAAACCTCAATAAACAAACAGCATACATGTATTGTAAACCTCAATAAACAAACAGTATACATGTATTGTAAACCTCAATAAACAAACAGTATAAATGTATTGTAAACCTCAATAAACAAACAGTATAAATGTATTGTAAACCTCAATAAACAAACAGTATAAATGAATTGTAAACCTCAATAAACAAACAGTATACATGTATTGTAAACCTCAATAAACAAACAGTATAAATGTATTGTAAACCTCAATAAACAAACAGTATAAATGTATTGTAAACCTCAATAAACAAACAGCATACATGTATTGTAAACCTCAATACACAAACAGCATACATGTATTGTAAATCTCAATAAACAAACAGCATACATGTATCGTAAACCTCAATAAACAAACACAAACAGCATAAATGTATTGTAAACCTCAATACACATACACAAACAGCATACATGTATTGTAAACGTCAATAAACAAACAGTATACATGTATTGTAAACCTCAATAAACAAACAGCATACATGTATTGTAAACCTCAATAAACAAACAGCATACATGTATTGTAAACCTCAATAAACAAACAGCATACATGTATTGTAAACATCAATAAACAAACAGCATACATGTATTGTAAACCTCAATAAACAAACAGCATACATGTATTGTAAACCTCAATAAACAAACACAAACAGCATAAATGTATTGTAAACCTCAATACACATACACAAACAGCATACATGTATTGTAAACCTCAATAAACAAACAGTATAAATGTATTGTAAACCTCAATAAACAAACAGCATACATGTATTGTAAACCTCCATACACAAACAGCATAAATGTATTGTAAACCTCAATAAACAAACAGCATAAATGTATTGTAAACCTCAATAAACAAACAGCATACATGTATTGTAAACCTCAATAAACAAACAGTATAAATGTATTGTAAACCTCAATAAACAAACACAAACAGCATACATGTATTGTAAACCTCAATAAACAAACAGTATAAATGTATTGTAAACCTCAATAAACAAACACAAACAGCATACATGTATTGTAACCCTCAATAAACAAACACAAACAGCATACATGTATTGTAAACCTCCATACACAAACAGCATACATGTATTGTAAACCTCAATAAACAAACAGCATAAATGTATTGTAAACCTCAATAAACAAACAGCATACATGTATTGTAAACCTCAATAAACAAACAATATAAATGTATTGTAAACCTCAATAAACAAACACAAACAGCATACATGTATTGTAAACCTCAATAAACAAACAGCATACATGTATTGTAAACCTCAATAAACAAACAGCATACATGTATTGTAAACCTCAATAAACAAACAGCATAAATGAATTGTAAACCTCAATAAACAAACAGCATACATGTATTGTAAACCTCAATAAACAAACAATATAAATGTATTGTAAACCTCAATAAACAAACAGCATACATGTATTGCAAACCTCAATACACAAACAGCATAAATGTATTGTAAACTTCAATAAACATACACAAACAGCATAAATGTATTGTAAACGTCAAAAAACATACACAAACAGCATACATGTATTTAAACCTCAATAAACAAACACAAACAGCATACATGTATTGTAAACCTCAATAAACAAACAGCATACATGTATTGTAAACCTCAATAAACAAACACAAACAGCATACATGTATTGTAAACGTCAATACACAAACAGCATACATGTATTGTAAACCTCAATACACAAACAGTATACATGTATTGTAAACCTCAATAAACAAACAGCATACATGTATTGTAAACCTCAATACACAAACAGTATACATGTATTGTAAACCTCAATAAACAAACACAAACAGCATACATGTATTGTAAACCTCAATAAACAAACACAAACAGCATACATGTATTGTAAACCTCAATAAACAAACACAAACAGCATACATGTATTGTAAACCTCAATAAACAAACACAAACAGCATAAATGTATTGTAAACCTCAATACACAAACAGCATACATGTATTGTAAACCTCAATACACAAACAGCATAAATGTATTGTAAACCTCAATAAACAAACAGCATACATGTATTGTAAACCTCAATAAACAAACAGCATACATGTAGTGTAAACCTCAATACACAAACAGCATACATGTATTGTAAACCTCAATAAACAAACAGCATACATGTATTGTAAACCTCAATAAACAAACAGCATACATGTAGTGTAAACCTCAATAAACAAACAGCATACATGTAGTGTAAACCTCAATACACAAACAGCATACATGTATTGTAAACCTCAATAAACAAACAGCATACATGTATTGTAAACCTCAATAAACAAACAGCATACATGTATTGTAAACCTCAATACACAAACAGCATACATGTATTGTAAACCTCAATAAACAAACAGCATAAATGTATTGTAAACCTCAATAAACAAACAGCATAAATGTATTGTAAACCTCAATAAACAAACAGCATACATGTATTGTAAACCTCAATAAACAAACAGCATAAATGTATTGTAAACCTCAATAAACAAACAGCATACATGTATTGTAAACCTCAATAAACAAACAGCATAAATGTATTGTAAACCTCAATAAATAAACAGCATACATGTATTGTAAACCTCAATAAACAAACAGCATAAATGTATTGTAAACCTCAATACACAAACAGCATACATGTATTGTAAACCTCAATAAACAAACAGCATACATGTATTGTAAACCTCAATACACAACCACAAACAGCATAAATGTATTGTAAACCTCAATACACAAACACAAACAGCATAAATGTATTGTAAACCTCAATACACAAACAGCATACATGTATTGTAAACCTCAATAAACAAACAGCATACATGTATTGTAAACCTCAATAAACAAACAGTATAAATGTATTGTATACCTCAATAAACAAACAGTATAAATGTATTATAAACCTCAATAAACAAACAGTATAAATGTATTGTAAACCTTAATAAACAAACAGCATACATGTATTGTAAACCTCAATACACAAACAGTATAAATGTATTGTAAACGTCAATAAACAAACAGCATACATGTATTGTAAACCTCAATAAACAAACACAAACAGTATAAATGTATTGTAAACCTCAATAAACAAACAGCATAAATGTATTGTAAACCTCAATAAACAAACACAAACAGCATAAATGTATTGTAAACCTCAATAAACAAACACAAACAGCATAAATGTAGTGTAAACCTCAATAAACATACACAAACAGCATACATGTATTGTAAACTTCAATAAACAAACAGTATAAATGTATTGTAAACCTCAATAAACAAACAGCATAAATGTGATTTGTAAACCTCAATAAACAAACAGCATACATGTATTGTAAACCTCAATAAACAAACAGCATACATGTATTGTAAACCTCAATAAACAAACAGTATAAATGTATTGTAAACATCAATACACAAACACAAACAGCATAAATGTATTGTAAACCTCAATAAACAAACAGCATTAATGTATTGTAAACCTCAATACACAAACAGCATACATGTAGTGTAAACCTCAATAAACAAACACAAACAGCATACATGTATTGTAAACCTCAATAAACAAACAGCATACATGTATTGTAAAACTCAATAAACAAACACAAACAGCATAAATGTATTGTAAACCTCAATACACAAACAGCATAAATGTATTGTAAACCTCAATACATAAACAGTATAAATGTATTGTAAACCTCAATAAACAAACAGCATAAATGTATTGTAAACCTCAATAAACAAACAGAAACAGCATAAATGTAGTGTAAACCTCAATAAACATACACAAACAGCATAAATGTATTGTAAACCTCAATAAACAAACAGCATAAATGTATTGTAAACCTCAATAAACAAACAGCATACATGTATTGTAAACCTCAATAAACAAACAGTATAAATGTATTGTAAACATCAATACACAAACACAAACAGCATAAATGTATTGTAAACCTCAATAAACAAACAGCATTAATGTATTGTAAACCTCAATACACAAACAGCATACATGTATTGTAAACCTCAATAAACATGAACAAACAGCATAAGTGTATTGTAAACATTAATAAACATAAACAAACAGCATAAATGTATTGTAAACCTCAATAAACAAACAGCATACATGTATTGTAAACCTCAATAAACAAACAGCATACATGTATTGTAAATCTCAATAAACAAACAGCATACATGTATTGTAAACCTCAATACACAAACACAAACAGCATAAATGTAGTGTAAACCTCAATACACAAACACAAACAGCATAAATGTATTGTAAACCTCAATAAACAAACAGCATACATGTATTGTAAACCTCAATACACAAACAGTATAAATGTATTGTAAACCTCAATAAACAAACAGTATAAATGTATTGTAAACCTCAATAAACAAACAGTATAAATGTATTGTAAACCTCAATAAACACATGCTTATATTGCATTTTCTAAACGTTTTGACGACTGTAAATGACCATACAATTTTAATGGTACACAAGTTGTGCTAGTCCTGTATGTACGTTAATTACAGGACAAATTAAAAGTTATTAATGCACAGCATGGTGTTATTGACAACGGTATAGAACAAAGAGGTTACCAAAGCACAGCATGGTATTATTGACAATGGTATAGAACAAAGACGTTACTAATGTACAGCATGGTGTTATTGAAAACGGTATAGAACAAAGACGTTACCAATGCAGAGTATGGTATTATTGGCAACGGTATAGAACAAAGACATTACTAATGCACAGGATGGTATTATTGACAACGGTATAGAACAAAGACGTTACTAATGCACAGCATGGTGTTATTGACAATGGTATAGAACAAAGACGTTACTAATGCACAGTATGGTGTTATTGACAATGGTATAGAACAAAGACGTTACTAATGCACACTATGGTATTATTGACAACGATATAGAACAAAGACGTTACTAATGCACAGTATGGTGTTATTGACAATGGTATAGAACAAATACATGTACAGCATGGTGTTATTGACAACGGTATAGAACAAAGACGTTACTAATGCACAAAATGGTATTATTGACAACGGTATAGAACAAAGACGTAATCTATGCACAGTATGTATTATTGACAACGGTATAGAACAAAGACGTTACTAATGCACAGCATGGTGTTATTGACAACGGTATAGAACAAAGACGTTACTAATGTACAGTATGGTGTTATTGACAACGGTATAGAACAAAGACGTTACTAATGCACAGTATGGTATTATTGACAACAGTATAGAACAAAGACGTTACTAATGTACAGTATGGTGTTATTGACAACGGTATAGAACAACGACGTTATTAATGCACAGCATGGTGTTATTGACAACGGTATAGAACAAATACGTTACTAATGCACAGTATGGTATTATTGACAACGGTATAGAACAAAGACGTTACCTATGCACAGTATGGTATAGATTGACAACGGTATAGAACAAAGACGTTACTAATGCACAGCATGGTGTTATTGACAACGGTATAGAACAAAGACGTTACTAATGTACAGTATGGTGTTATTGACAACGGTATAGAACAAAGACGTTACTAATGCACAGTATGGTATTATTGACAACGGTATAGAACAAAGACGTTACTAATGTACAGTATGGTGTTATTGACAACGGTATAGAACAACGACGTTACTAATGCACAGTATGGTATTATTGACAACATTATAGAACAAAGACGTTACTAATGTACAGTATGGTGTTATTGACAACGGTATAGAACAAAGACGTTACTAATGCACAGCATGGTGTTATTGACAACGGTATAGAACAAAGACGTTACTAATGCACAGTATGGTGTTATTGACAACGGTATAGAACAAAGCCGTTACTAATGCACAGTATGGTATTATTGACAACGGTATAGAACAAAGACGTTACCTATGCACAGTATGGTATAGATTGACAACGGTATAGAACAAAGACGTTACTAATGCACAGCATGGTGTTATTGACAACGGTATAGAACAAAGACGTTACTAATGTACAGTATGGTGTTATTGACAACGGTATAGAACAAAGACGTTACTAATGCACAGTATGGTATTATTGACAACTGTATAGAACAAAGACGTTACTAATGTACAGTATGGTGTTATTGAAAACGGTATAGAACAACGACGTTACTAATGCACAGTATGGTATTATTGACAACAGTATAGAACAAAGACGTTACTAATGTACAGTATGGTGTTATTGACAACGGTATAGAACAAAGACATTACTAATGCACAGCATGGTGTTATTGACAATGGTATAGAACAAAGACGTTACTAATGCACAGCATGGTGTTATTGACAATGGTATAGAACAAAGCCGTTACTAATGCACAGTGTGGTATTATTGACAACGGTATAGAACAAATACATGTACAGCATGGTGTTATTGACAACGGTATAGAACAAAGACGTTACTAATGCACAATATGGTATTATTGACAACGGTATAGAACAAAGACGTAATCTATGCACAGTATGTATTATTGACAACGGTATAGAACAAAGACGTTACCTATGCACAGTATGTATTATTGACAACGGTATAGAACAAAGACGTTACTAATGCACAGTATGGTATTATTGACAACGGTATAGAACAAAGACATTACTAATGTACAGTATGGTATTATTGACAACGGTATAGAACAAAGACGTTACCAATGCACAGTATGGTATTATTGACAACGGTATAGAACAAAGACGATACTAATGTACAGTATGGTATTATTGACACCGGTATAGAACAAAGACGATACTAATGCACAGCATGGTGTTATTGACAATGGTATAGAACAAAGACGTTACTAATGCACAGCATGGTGTTATTGACAACGGTATAGAACAAAGACGATACTAATGTACAGTATGGTGTTATTGACAATGGTATAGAACAAAGACGTTATTAATGCACAGCATGGTGTTATTGACAACGGCATAGAACAAATACGTTACTAATGCACAGTATGGTATTATTGAAAACGGTATAGAACAAAGACGTTACCTATGCACAGTATGGTATAGATTGACAACGGTATAGATCAAAGACGTTACTAATGCACAGCATGGTGTTATTGACAACGGTATAGAACAAAGACGTTACTAATGCACAGTATGGTGTTATTGACAACGGTATAGAACAACGACGTTACTAATGCACAGTATGAAACACTATAGAACAAAGACGTTACTAATGTACAGTATGGTGTTATTGACAACGGTATAGAACAAAGACGTTACTAATGTACAGTATGGTATTATTGACAACAGTATAGAACAAAGACGTTACCTATGCACAGTATGTATTATTGACAACGGTATAGAACAAAGACGTTACCTATGCATAGTATGTATTATTGACAACGGTATAGAATAAAGACGTTACTAATGCACAGTATGGTATTATTGACAACGGTATAGAACAAAGACATTACTAATGTACAGTATGGTATTATTGACAACGGTATAGAACAAAGACGTTACCTATGCACAGTATGGTATTATTGACAACGGTATAGAACAAAGACGATACTAATGTACAGTATGGTGTTATTGACAATGGTATAGAACAAAGACGTTATTAATGCACAGCATGGTGTTATTGACAACGGCATAGAACAAATACGTTACTAATGCACAGTATGGTATTATTGACAACGGTATAGAACAAAGACGTTACCTATGCACAGTATGGTATAGATTGACAACGGTATAGAACAAAGACGTTACTAATGAACAGCATGGTATTATTGACAACGGTATAGAACAAAGACGTTACTAATGTACAGTATGGTGTTATTGACAACGGTATAGAACAAATACATGTACAGTATGGTGTTATTGACAACGATATAGAACAAAGACGTTACTAATGCACAACATGGTGTTATTGACAACGGTATAGAACAAAGACATTACTAATGTACAGCATGGTGTTATTGACAACGGTATAGAACAAAGACGTTACTAATGTACAGCATGGTGTTATTGACAACGGTATAGAACAAAGACATTACTAATGCACAGCATGGTGTTATTGACAACGGTATAGAACAAAGACATTACTAATGTACAGCAAGGTGTTATTGATAACGGTATAGAACAAAGACATTACTAATGCACAGCATGGTGTTATTGACAACGGTATAGAACAAAGACGTTACTAATGTACAGTATGGTGTTATTGACAACGGTATAGAACAACGACGTTACTAATGCACAGTATGGTATTATTGACAACAGTATAGAACAAAGACGTTACTAATGTACAGTATGGTGTTATTGACAACGGTATAGAACAAAGACGTTACTAATGTACAGTATGGTATTATTGACAACAGTATAGAACAAAGACGTTACCTATGCACAGCATGGTGTTATTGACAATGGTATAGAACAAAGACGTTACCTATGCACAGTATGGTATTATTGACAACGGTATAGAACAAAGACGTTACTAATGTACTATGGAGTTATTGACAACGGTATAGAACAAAGACGTTACTAATGTACAGTATGGTGTTATTGACAACGGTATAGAACAAAGACGTTACCTATGCACAGTATGGTATTATTGACAGCGGTATAGAACACAGACGTTACTAATGTACAGTATGGTGTTATTGACAACGGTATAGAACAACGACGTTACTAATGCACAGTATGGTATTATTGACAACAGTATAGAACAAAGACGTTACTAATGTACAGTATGGTGTTATTGACAACGGTATAGAACAAAGACGTTACTAATTCACAGCATGGTGTTATTGACAACGGTATAGAACAAAGCCGTTACTAATGCACAGTGTGGTATTATTGACAACGGTATAGAACAAATACATGTACAGCATGGTGTTATTGACAACGGTATAGAACAAAGACGTTACTAATGCACAATATGGTATTATTGACAACGGTATAGAACAAAGACGTAATCTATGCACAGTATGTATTATTGACAACGGTATAGAACAAAGACGTTACCTATGCACAGTATGTATTATTGACAACGGTATAGAACAAAGACGTTACCTATGCATAGTATGTATTATTGACAACGGTATAGAACAAAGACGTTACTAATGCACAGTATGGTATTATTGACAACGGTATAGAACAAAGACATTACTAATGTACAGTATGGTATTATTGACAACCGTATAGAACAAAGACATTACCAATGCACAGTATGGTGTTATTGACAACGGTATAGAACAAAGACATTACTAATGTACAGTATGGTATTATTGACAACGGTATAGAACAAAGACGTTACTAATGCACAGTATGGTGTTATTGACAATGGTATAGAACAAAGACGATACTAATGTACAGTATGGTGTTATTGACAATGGTATAGAACAAAGACGTTATTAATGCACAGCATGGTGTTATTGACAACGGTATAGAACAAATACGTTACTAATGCACAGTATGGTATTATTGACAACGGTATAGAACAAAGACGTTACCTATGCACAGTATGGTGTTATTGACAACGGTATAGAACAAAGACGTTACTAATGCACAGTATGGTATTATTGACAACGGTATAGAACAAAGACGTTACTAATGTACAGTATGGTGTTATTGACAACGGTATAGAACAACGACGTTACTAATGCACAGTATGGTATTATTGACAACAGTATAGAACAAAGACGTTACTAATGTACAGTATGGTGTTATTGACAACGGTATAGATCAAAGACGTTACTAATGCACAGCATGGTGTTATTGACAATGGTATAGAACAAATACATGTACAGCATGGTGTTATTGACAACGGTATAGAACAAAGACGTTACTAATGCACAATATGGTATTATTGACAACGGTATAGAACAAAGACGTAATCTATGCACAGTATGTATTATTGACAACGGTATAGAACAAAGACGTTACTAATGCACAGCATGGTGTTATTGACAACGGTATAGAACAAAGACGTTACTAATGTACAGTATGGTGTTATTGACAACGGTATAGAACAAAGACGTTACTAATGCACAGTATGGTATTATTGACAACAGTATAGAACAAAGACGTTACTAATGTACAGTATGGTGTTATTGACAACGGTATAGAACAACGACGTTATTAATGCACAGCATGGTGTTATTGACAACGGTATAGAACAAATACGTTACTAATGCACAGTATGGTATTATTGACAACGGTATAGAACAAAGACGTTACCTATGCACAGTATGGTATAGATTGACAACGGTATAGAACAAAGACGTTACTAATGCACAGCATGGTGTTATTGACAACGGTATAGAACAAAGACGTTACTAATGTACAGTATGGTGTTATTGACAACGGTATAGAACAAAGACGTTACTAATGCACAGTATGGTATTATTGACAACGGTATAGAACAAAGACGTTACTAATGTACAGTATGGTGTTATTGACAACGGTATAGAACAACGACGTTACTAATGCACAGTATGGTATTATTGACAACAGTATAGAACAAAGACGTTACTAATGTACAGTATGGTGTTATTGACAACGGTATAGAACAAAGACGTTACTAATGCACAGCATGGTGTTATTGACAACGGTATAGAACAAAGACGTTACTAATGCACAGTATGGTGTTATTGACAACGGTATAGAACAAAGCCGTTACTAATGCACAGTATGGTATTATTGACAACGGTATAGAACAAAGACGTTACCTATGCACAGTATGGTATAGATTGACAACGGTATAGAACAAAGACGTTACTAATGCACAGCATGGTGTTATTGACAACGGTATAGAACAAAGACGTTACTAATGTACAGTATGGTGTTATTGACAACGGTATAGAACAAAGACGTTACTAATGCACAGTATGGTATTATTGACAACTGTATAGAACAAAGACGTTACTAATGTACAGTATGGTGTTATTGAAAACGGTATAGAACAACGACGTTACTAATGCACAGTATGGTATTATTGACAACAGTATAGAACAAAGACGTTACTAATGTACAGTATGGTGTTATTGACAACGGTATAGAACAAAGACATTACTAATGCACAGCATGGTGTTATTGACAATGGTATAGAACAAAGACGTTACTAATGCACAGCATGGTGTTATTGACAATGGTATAGAACAAAGCCGTTACTAATGCACAGTGTGGTATTATTGACAACGGTATAGAACAAATACATGTACAGCATGGTGTTATTGACAACGGTATAGAACAAAGACGTTACTAATGCACAATATGGTACTATTGACAACGGTATAGAACAAAGACGTAATCTATGCACAGTATGTATTATTGACAACGGTATAGAACAAAGACGTTACCTATGCACAGTATGTATTATTGACAACGGTATAGAACAAAGACGTTACCTATGCATAGTATGTATTATTGACAACGGTATAGAACAAAGACGTTACTAATGCACAGTATGGTATTATTGACAACGGTATAGAACAAAGACATTACTAATGTACAGTATGGTATTATTGACAACGGTATAGAACAAAGACGTTACCAATGCACAGTATGGTATTATTGACAACGGTATAGAACAAAGACGATACTAATGTACAGTATGGTATTATTGACACCGGTATAGAACAAAGACGATACTAATGCACAGCATGGTGTTATTGACAATGGTATAGAACAAAGACGTTACTAATGCACAGCATGGTGTTATTGACAACGGTATAGAACAAAGACGATACTAATGTACAGTATGGTGTTATTGACAATGGTATAGAACAAAGACGTTATTAATGCACAGCATGGTGTTATTGACAACGGCATAGAACAAATACGTTACTAATGCACAGTATGGTATTATTGAAAACGGTATAGAACAAAGACGTTACCTATGCACAGTATGGTATAGATTGACAACGGTATAGATCAAAGACGTTACTAATGCACAGCATGGTGTTATTGACAACGGTATAGAACAAAGACGTTACTAATGCACAGTATGGTGTTATTGACAACGATATAGAACAAAGACGTTACTAATGCACAACATGGTGTTATTGACAACGGTATAGAACAAAGACGTTACCTATGCACAGTATGTATTATTGACAACGGTATAGAACAAAGACGTTACTAATGCACAGTATGGTGTTATTGACAACGATATAGAACAAAGACGTTACTAATGCACAACATGGTGTTATTGACAACGGTATAGAACAAAGACGTTACCTATGCACAGTATGTATTATTGACAACGGTATAGAACAAAGACGTTACCTATGCACAGTATGTATTATTGACAACGGTATAGAACAAAGACGTTACTAATGTACAGCATGGTGTTATTGACAACGGTATAGAACAAAGACATTACTAATGCACAGCATGGTGTTATTGACAACGGTATAGAACAAAGACATTACTAATGTACAGCAAGGTGTTATTGATAACGGTATAGAACAAAGACATTACTAATGCACAGCATGGTGTTATTGACAACGGTATAGAACAAAGACGTTACTAATGTACAGTATGGTGTTATTGACAACGGTATAGAACAACGACGTTACTAATGCACAGTATGGTATTATTGACAACAGTATAGAACAAAGACGTTACTAATGTACAGTATGGTGTTATTGACAACGGTATAGAACAAAGACGTTACTAATGTACAGTATGGTATTATTGACAACAGTATAGAACAAAGACGTTACCTATGCACAGTATGTATTATTGACAACGGTATAGAACAAAGACGTTACCTATGCATAGTATGTATTATTGACAACGGTATAGAATAAAGACGTTACTAATGCACAGTATGGTATTATTGACAACGGTATAGAACAAAGACATTACTAATGTACAGTATGGTATTATTGACAACGGTATAGAACAAAGACGTTACCTATGCACAGTATGGTATTATTGACAACGGTATAGAACAAAGACGATACTAATGTACAGTATGGTATTATTGACAACGGTATAGAACAAAGACGATACTAATGCACAGCATGGTGTTATTGACAACGGTATAGAACAAAGACGATACTAATGTACAGTATGGTGTTATTGACAATGGTATAGAACAAAGACGTTATTAATGCACAGCATGGTGTTATTGACAACGGCATAGAACAAATACGTTACTAATGCACAGTATGGTATTATTGACAACGGTATAGAACAAAGACGTTACCTATGCACAGTATGGTATAGATTGACAACGGTATAGAACAAAGACGTTACTAATGAACAGCATGGTATTATTGACAACGGTATAGAACAAAGACGTTACTAATGTACAGTATGGTGTTATTGACAACGGTATAGAACAAATACATGTACAGTATGGTGTTATTGACAACGATATAGAACAAAGACGTTACTAATGCACAACAAACAACAAAACAAAACATGGTGTTATTGACAACGGTATAGAACAAAGACATTACTAATGTACAGCATGGTGTTATTGACAACGGTATAGAACAAAGACGTTACTAATGTACAGCATGGTGTTATTGACAACGGTATAGAACAAAGACATTACTAATGCACAGCATGGTGTTATTGACAACGGTATAGAACAAAGACATTACTAATGTACAGCAAGGTGTTATTGATAACGGTATAGAACAAAGACATTACTAATGCACAGCATGGTGTTATTGACAACGGTATAGAACAAAGACGTTACTAATGTACAGTATGGTGTTATTGACAACGGTATAGAACAACGACGTTACTAATGCACAGTATGGTATTATTGACAACAGTATAGAACAAAGACGTTACTAATGTACAGTATGGTGTTATTGACAACGGTATAGAACAAAGACGTTACTAATGTACAGTATGGTATTATTGACAACAGTATAGAACAAAGACGTTACCTATGCACAGCATGGTGTTATTGACAACGGTATAGAACAAAGACGTTACCTATGCACAGTATGGTATTATTGACAACGGTATAGAACAAAGACGTTACTAATGTACTATGGAGTTATTGACAACGGTATAGAACAAAGACGTTACTAATGTACAGTATGGTGTTATTGACAACGGTATAGAACAAAGACGTTACCTATGCACAGTATGGTATTATTGACAGCGGTATAGAACAAAGACGTTACTAATGTACAGTATGGTGTTATTGACAACGGTATAGAACAACGACGTTACTAATGCACAGTATGGTATTATTGACAACAGTATAGAACAAAGACGTTACTAATGTACAGTATGGTGTTATTGACAACGGTATAGAACAAAGACGTTACTAATTCACAGCATGGTGTTATTGACAACGGTATAGAACAAAGCCGTTACTAATGCACAGTGTGGTATTATTGACAACGGTATAGAACAAATACATGTACAGCATGGTGTTATTGACAACGGTATAGAACAAAGACGTTACTAATGCACAATATGGTATTATTGACAACGGTATAGAACAAAGACGTAATCTATGCACAGTATGTATTATTGACAACGGTATAGAACAAAGACGTTACCTATGCACAGTATGTATTATTGACAACGGTATAGAACAAAGACGTTACCTATGCATAGTATGTATTATTGACAACGGTATAGAACAAAGACGTTACTAATGCACAGTATGGTATTATTGACAACGGTATAGAACAAAGACATTACTAATGTACAGTATGGTATTATTGACAACCGTATAGAACAAAGACATTACCAATGCACAGTATGGTGTTATTGACAACGGTATAGAACAAAGACATTACTAATGTACAGTATGGTATTATTGACAACGGTATAGAACAAAGACGTTACTAATGCACAGTATGGTGTTATTGACAATGGTATAGAACAAAGACGATACTAATGTACAGTATGGTGTTATTGACAATGGTATAGAACAAAGACGTTATTAATGCACAGCATGGTGTTATTGACAACGGTATAGAACAAATACGTTACTAATGCACAGTATGGTATTATTGACAACGGTATAGAACAAAGACGTTACCTATGCACAGTATGGTGTTATTGACAACGGTATAGAACAAAGACGTTACTAATGCACAGTATGGTATTATTGACAACGGTATAGAACAAAGACGTTACTAATGTACAGTATGGTGTTATTGACAACGGTATAGAACAACGACGTTACTAATGCACAGTATGGTATTATTGACAACAGTATAGAACAAAGACGTTACTAATGTACAGTATGGTGTTATTGACAACGGTATAGATCAAAGACGTTACTAATGCACAGCATGGTGTTATTGACAATGGTATAGAACAAATACATGCACAGTATGGTGTTATTGACAACGGTATAGAACAAATACTGACAATGGTTTATTGACAACGGTATAGAACAAAGACGTTACTAATGCACAATATGGTATTATTGACAACGGTATAGAACAAAGACGTAATCTATGCACAGTATGTATTATTGACAACGGTATAGAACAAAGACGTTACCTATGCACAGTATGTATTATTGACAACGGTATAGAACAAAGACGTTACCTATGCATAGTATGTATTATTGACAACGGTATAGAACAAAGACGTTACTAATGCACAGTATGGTATTATTGACAACGGTATAGAACAAATACGTTACTAATGCACATTATGGTATTATTGACAACGGTATAGAACAAAGACGTTACCTATGCACAGTATGGTATAGATTGACAACGGTATAGAACAAAGACGTTACTAATGCACAGCATGGTGTTATTGACAACGGTATAGAACAAAGACGTTACTAATGTACAGTATGGTGTTATTGACAACGGTATAGAACAAAGACGTTACTAATGCACAGTATGGTATTATTGACAACGGTATAGAACAAAGACGTTACTAATGCACAGTATGGTATTATTTGACAACGTTATAGAACAAATACATGTACAGCATGGTGTTATTGACAACGGTATAGAACAAAGACGTTACTAATGCACAGCATGGTGTTATTGACAACGGTATAGAACAAAGACGTTACTAATGCACAGTATGGTATTATTGACAACGGTATAGAACAAAGACGTTACTAATGCACAGTATGGTGTTATTGACAATGGCATAGAACAAAGACATTACTAATGTACAGCATGGTGTTATTGACAACGGTATAGAACAACGACGTTACTAATGCACAGTATGGTATTATTGACAACAGTATAGAACAAAGACGTTACTAATGTACAGTATGGTGTTATTGACAACGGTATAGAACAAAGACGTTACTAATGCACAGCATGGTGTTATTGACAACGGTATAGAACAAAGCCGTTACTAATGCACAGTGTGGTATTATTGACAACGGTATAGAACAAATACATGTACAGCATGGTGTTATTGACAACGGTATAGAACAAAGACGTTACTAATGCACAATATGGTATTATTGACAACGGTATAGAACAAAGACGTAATCTATGCACAGTATGTAATATTGACAACGGTATAGAACAAAGACGTTACCTATGCACAGTATGTATTATTGACAACGGTATAGAACAAAGACGTTACCTATGCATAGTATGTATTATTGACAACGGTATAGAACAAAGACGTTACTAATGCACAGTATGGTATTATTGACAACCGTATAGAACAAAGACGTTACCAATGCACAGTATGGTGTTATTGACAACGGTATAGAACAAAGACATTACTAATGTACAGTATGGTATTATTGACAACGGTATAGAACAAAGACGTTACTAATGCACAGTATGGTGTTATTGACAATGGTATAGAACAAAGACGATACTAATGTACAGTATGGTGTTATTGACAATGGTATAGAACAAAGACGTTATTAATGCACAGCATGGTGTTATTGACAACGGTATAGAACAAATACGTTACTAATGCACATTATGGTATTATTGACAACGGTATAGAACAAAGACGTTACCTATGCACAGTATGGTGTTATTGACAACGGTATAGAACAAAGACGTTACTAATGCACAGTATGGTATTATTGACAACGGTATAGAACAAAGACGTTACTAATGTACAGTATGGTGTTATTGACAACGGTATAGAACAACGACGTTACTAATGCACAGTATGGTATTATTGACAACAGTATAGAACAAAGACGTTACTAATGTACAGTATGGTGTTATTGACAACGGTATAGATCAAAGACGTTACTAATGCACAGCATGGTGTTATTGACAATGGTATAGAACAAAGCCGTTACTAATGCACAGTGTGGTATTATTGACAACGGTATAGAACAAATACATGTACAGCATGGTGTTATTGACAACGGTATAGAACAAAGACGTTACTAATGCACAATATGGTATTATTGACAACGGTATAGAACAAAGACGTAATCTATGCACAGTATGTATTATTGACAACGGTATAGAACAAAGACGTTACCTATGCACAGTATGTATTATTGACAACGGTATAGAACAAAGACGTTACCTATGCATAGTATGTATTATTGACAACGGTATAGAACAAAGACGTTACTAATGCACAGTATGGTATTATTGACAACGGTATAGAACAAAGACGTTACCTATGCACAGTATGGTATAGATTGACAACGGTATAGAACAAAGACGTTACTAATGCACAGCATGGTGTTATTGACAACGGTATAGAACAAAGACGTTACTAATGTACAGTATGGTGTTATTGACAACGGTATAGAACAAAGACGTTACTAATGCACAGTATGGTGTTATTGACAACGGTATAGAACAAAGACGTTACTAATGCACAGTATGGTATTATTGACAACGGTATAGAACAAAGACGTTACTAATGCACAGTATGGTATTATTGACAACGTTATAGAACAAATACATGTACAGCATGGTGTTATTGACAACGGTATAGAACAAAGACGTTACTAATGCACAGCATGGTGTTATTGACAACGGTATAGAACAAAGACGTTACTAATGCACAGTATGGTATTATTGACAGCGGTATAGAACAAAGACGTTACTAATGTACAGTATGGTGTTATTGACAACGGTATAGAACAAAGACGTTACTAATGCACAGTATGGTGTTATTGACAATGGCATAGAACAAAGACATTACTAATGTACAGCATGGTGTTATTGACAACGATATAGAACAAAGACGTTACTAATGCACAACATGGTGTTATTGACAACGGTATAGAACAAAGACGTTACTAATGCACAGTATGGTATTATTGACAACGGTATAGAACAAAGATGTTACCAATGCACAGTATGGTATTATTGACAACGGTATAGAACAAAGACGTTACTAATGCACAGTATAGTGTTATTGACAACGGTATAGAACAAATACATGTACAGCATGGTGTTATTGACAACGATATAGAACAAAGACGTTACTAATGCACAGCATGGTGTTATTGACAACGGTATAGAACAAAGACGTTACTAATGCACAGTATGGTATTATTGACAACGGTATAGAACAAAGACGTTACTAATGCACAGTATGGTATTATTGACAATGGTATAGAACAAAGACGTTACTAATGTACAGCATTGTGTTATTGACAACGGTATAGAACAAATACATGTACAGCATGGTGTTATTGACAACGGTATAGAACAAATACATGTACAGCATGGTGTTATTGACAACGATATAGAACAAAGACGTTACTAATGCACAGCATGGTGTTATTGACAATGGCATAGAACAAAGACATTACTAATGTACAGCAAGGTGTTATTGACAATGGCATAGAACAAAGACATTACTAATGCACAGCATGGAGTTATTGACAACGGTATAGAACAAAGACGTTTCTAATGCACAGTATGGTATTATTGACAACGGTATAGAACAAAGACGTTACCAATGCACAGTATGGTATTATTGACAACGGTATAGAACAAAGACGTTACTAATGCACAGTATGGTGTTATTGACAACGGTATAGAACAAATACGTTACTAATGTACAGTATGGTGTTATTGACAACGGTATAGAACAAATACATGTACAGCATGGTGTTATTGACAAGGGTATAGAACAAAGACATTACTAATGCACAGCATGGTGTTATTGACAACGGTATAGAACAAAGACGTTACTAATGCACAGTATGGTATTATTGACAATGGTATAGAACAAAGACATTACTAATGCACAGTATGGTATTATTGACAATGGTATAGAACAAAGACATTACTAATGCACAGTATGGTATTATTGACAACGGTATAGAACAAAGACGTTACTAATGCACAGTATGGTATTATTGACAACGGTATAGAACAAAGACGTTACTAATGCACAGTATGGTGTTATTGACAACGGTATAGAACAAAGACGTTACTAATGTACAGTATGGTGTTATTGACAACAGTATAGAACAAATACGTTACTAATGTACAGTATGGTGTTATTGACAACGGTATAGAACAAAGACGTTACTAATTCACAGCATGGTATTATTGACAACGGTATAGAAATGCGTGTGATTTGTGATGTCAAACAACTTTAACCAATCAGCAACCGGAATGTAAACACAGTAGACTGGAATGTGGCATCCAGTGGTAGAGCGTTGGATTTGGAATCGAACGGTCCTGGGTTCGATACTCGATAAGGCCACGTATGTAGTGTCATTGTTTATCCGCAAACATATGTAAACAATGAGCACGCGTGACACAATTATGGATATTTAGACAGCTGTCTTAGATGTTTGTTCTGATTACCAAAGTATGTTTGGGCCTGGGAAGTAAATTTTAAACTTTATTTATTTTACAACTATTGCGTAGCAAGTTCTAACAACTTGTATTAATCGCTCTCGTTGGGGCGGATGAAAGCGTAAATGTGGTCATTCGTGTGGTAGGAAATCGGAGTACCCGGAGAAAACCTGCTTCGCAATCGTTGTAAAATAAATAAAGTTTAAACTTTAAAAACATTTAGCCCTAATACAGTATTAGCATTTGAATCTTGGTATTCATTCTGAGTTAAGTTTCTTCTTAAAACTCTTAAGCTATAATTATGTCCAAACTTTGGGATTTGTTGACAATATTTCTCACAATTTATTACCTTGTTTCCACATTTCTTGTACATGTACCGTACTGCACTGTATGAAGTTTCTTTCTAAAATCTTCTCAAAACAAAGGCTTGATCCTTCGATATGCCTTTAGCCGCTTGATATGTCGTAACGTCTACCATTTAAAATTCATTTACGATTTTCAATTATAATTTCCACGATTTTTGATGATTTTTTGGAATCCAGCATTCAACAAACTCCACGATTTGTCCACTTTGTCTTCTCGATTTATCCAATCAAGGAACCTAAATGTCAACATGTCAAACAAACAGATACTGCCTACTGGTTAACAGGTTACGTCAAGTATCTATCTGAGCATGCAGACATTCCAAGTCTCACATCTTGCCAGTGGGCGTGTCTCACACGCATATACATATATGCATCAAATTACACAACATTAATCGCACGCATTTGTCGAAATTTCGGTAAAATAACAATAAACTTGATCATTTCCATATTTTCTCACAATTTGAGAATGACCATGCAAATGGCGTTTATTCTTGTAAGGGAAGTAATTCAGTAAATACTACAATATTATATATGACATGTAATAACCAAGTTCTTGTGCTGTGTAATCATTGAATACTTGTATGTCATTCCATATCGTGTGGCGTTCGGGGTTCAGTGGTAGAGCGTCGGATATGGAATCGAACGGTCCCGGGTTCGTTCGGTCAGGCCACGCATGCAGTGTCAATGAGCAAGGCACCTCACACATATTACTTAGTACTGGTTAACTGCTAAGTCGGCTAGGTCTGTCCAGGAAAACAGGTCTAGGTCCCCGCAATGGGTTTGACATCACGACCGTCGCCGGCATTTTGGAAGTGGCCTGGCCAAATAGGAGCACTGGAGATGACATTAATGGAACATGCTTACATAGATCGTATTCATTGCTGAACAAGGTCACATTTAAATACTATGCATAACTTCACTAATTCTTGTAAATAATATAATTCCCAGTGACCCAAATGTGACACATAGTTTAATTAACCAAAGTGTGAACTTATGAAGATGTGATCTTAGCTTCAACATCACCCAGAATGCATGAAATTGAATCTAACTGTCCACTTTTTTGGTTGGACGTCTCCAGTACCCACACACAAATTGTATACGAAATAATTACTTCACTGTGCGTGTGTGTGTTTTACATTTATTTATCGTAGTACCGGTGGCCCATATGAGCGACTCCTCCTGAAAAGATTAGTCATTTTAGATTGTTGGAGGATAGTGCAGTGATACAGACAGATACCCATTCCAGAGTCTCCTCTGGTTCTTTTACGTGCATGGTGTAAAGCACCGACACACGACCTCGGTTTAAAGTCCCAACTGAAAGACTGTTAATTTTATTAGGGTCAGACAGGGGCTCGAACCTGCGATCCCTGAATTACCAGTCCAGCGTGTTACCACTGGACTACAGATCCGTCTGTCAACCACTTCATGCTTGTGGCCTCTGGTAATGTATACGTCATTACACATCTCACATTATGACGTCAAATGTCATTCCGGAGTTCGAGCCCCGACGGAGCCCTTGCAAGTGTGCCCTTTGGCAAGGAATTTAAATTACACATACCTCTTCCCAACCCCCGTGGCGGTGGATGCAAGCAGGAATGAGCGATTAATATAAGCTTTAAGAACTTAAAATAAATTTGTATAAATTAAATGGCATTAACAGCTCTGTCTGTCTATCACTATTTGCAATGTCATTGTTCTCATTGTCGATACGATCAATTATATCAAGCTCGACCATGCGATCGGGAATAGTCTGGCTTGATCGGCAGGAATGGTCTGCATAGTTTACCTTTCTCAGCATCGCTCAGACTTCCTACCAGAAATAGTTTTGACATGTCCAAGAGCTCGAGTTATGCCGATAAGAGACCGAATAACGGTCGAGTAGAGATCTAGATTGAATGGGATAAAAATAAATACCGTATAGTGCGCGATTATTTCACCCTTCTACTTGAGCAATGCTAGATCGCTTCCCGATCAACATGATCAATGTTCGATCTGTTGTCCAGATCAACGCGACCGTTACCCGACCGCACTCGACCACCGCTAATCGACATACACGAGCGCACGTGACCACTTACCACCGCTAATCGACATACACGAGCGCACTCGACCACTTACCACCGCTAATCGACATACACGAGCGCACTAGTGACCACTTACCATCGCTAATCGACCATACACGAGCACACGTGACCACTTACCATCGCTAATCGACCATACACGAGCACACGTGACCACTTACCATCGTTAATCGACATACACGAGCACTCGTGACCACTTACCATCGCTAATCGACATACCCGACCGCACTCGACCACTTACCACCGCTAATCGACATACACGAGCGCACGTGACCACTTACCATCGTTAATCGATATACACGAGCGCACGTGACCACTTACCATCGCTAATCGACATACACGAGCGCACGTGACCACTTACCATCGCTAATCGACATACACGAGCGCACGTGACCACTTACCATCGCTAATCGACCATACACGAGCACACGGGATCACTTACCAACGCTAATCGACCATACACGTGCGCACGTGACCACTTACCAACGCTAATCGACCATACACGAGCAGCAGAACAGAACATCTCTTTTATTTCACTCAATACATGTACAGAACATGCAAATATGAGGTTTTTACAATAAACAAGACATACAAACGAGGCTACAAAACAAAAGCACAAAACAGAATATATCAATTGTCAAGGTGAATAAATATTTCCAATAGTATTCTTAGTTATAGACACAAATATCACAAATTTGGAAAAAGAGTATACCTGTTACATTCTTGTATGTAACATTATTATCATAATAAACTTACATAATTTCTGAAATTCTGAACTATTTTTGGTGCAAATTAATTTCTCTAATTTAAACATATTTGGGCGTCGAAAATACATTGGATTAATATATTGTCTTCTTTCATTTGTAAATTGTTCACATTCAAACAAATAGTGAAATTCATCCCCAATTCTGTTTCTACAAGAGTTACATGTTCTTTCATTTATTGGTGTTCTTGACCAGTTTCCTGTTTCTATTGGTAATCGATGGTTTCTTGTTCTAAATTTAATTAGGTTATACAATGTGGAGTTTTGTAATTTTGATAAGTAAGGTTCAATTCCAAAAGATCTTTTAAACATTCGATAAAACATACTATTACTAGAGTTGTCTACCATGGTGTACCAATTATTTAAATATAAATCATGTAGTTTTTGTTTTACCGCTAGTTTTAACCATTTTGCATTAGGAAAACTATGTTCAGTCCATACATTTATGAAACCACATTTTATTAGAATTGTTTTAACATTATATAGCCATGTAAATTTTACCTTAAGCAATTCTTCGGGTAAACGTTGTGATGTTTGTAACATATTTTTATATACTAGATGAGACAATTTCTTTGGTATATCACCTTCTTCCGTAATACATAGTTTTGACCAGAACGAACTAATTTTTTCCTCAATAGCTATCGATAGCGGCATACATCCAGTTTCGCCATAAATAAAATAATTTGGGGTGGACCGTTTTAATTTCAATATATGTTTTAAAAATTTAAGTTGAACCCTTTCTATTACATCTAATTTCCCAAACCCCCAAATTTCAGCTCCATATAGTAGAATCGGTTTGATGGTTTTATTAAATAGGTCTATTTGCAGATCTATTGGTAGGTTAAGTCGATTTGAATTTCTTATTAGGCTATACAGTGCCTTAGTTGCTTGATTTGAAATTTTTTTTTACAATTAAAGAAAGAGCCGCTTCTATTGAAGAAGATACCAAGGTATTTATACTCTTTTACGACTTCTATTGTTTCAGTTTTATATTTGAAATTATACATAGGTTGTCTACCTTTTGAAAACACGATTATTTTAGTTTTTGTGATATTAACCTTGAGCTTCCATTTATCACAGTATTGTTCGTAAGTATTTAGGGCATTTTGTAAATCACTTGCAGTTTCTGCCAGTATTATTGTATCGTCTGCATACAGTAAAATGTATATTTTTAAAAGATTAAAGAGCTCGTTTGTGTTTTGTTCATTCTGTAATAATATTCCTTGGGCATTACTATTGTTTTGGAAAAAATCTCTTAAGTCATTTAAAAATAAAGAAAATAGCAAAGGAGACACATTTTCACCTTGACGAATTCCGATGTTGCATGTGAAGAAGTTCGAAAATTTTGAATTAACTTTTACACAAGACTTTATTCCATTATACATGTTTCTTATAACCTGTAGACATTTACCATTGATTTTAGCATTTATTAATTTCTCCCATAAGCCATTTCTCCAGATGGTATCAAACGCTTGTTTTAAATCGATAAATGAGCAAAATAATTGTGTTCTGTTGTTGTTAAAATATTGAATGATATGTTGTAAAATAAATAAATTGTCTGCTGTTGAAAATCCTTTTCTGAATCCCACTTGTGTGTTGTTTAAAATATCATTAGTTTCAACATAATCGGTTATTCTTTTATTCAAAATACTAGTAAATACTTTGCCTAGACAACTTAGCAATGTTATTGGGCGATAGTTTTCTGGTTTTGTTATGTCTCCTTTATTTTTATATATTGGGTTAATAATACCAACTGTCCACTGTTCTGGGATGATTCCGGTATCGAATATAAGATTTAACAGTTTAACGTATATGTTTTTCATCAAAGGTAAAGATGCTTTTATTTGTTCATTTAGTATTTTATCGTAGCCACTAGCTTTGTTATTTTTTAAATTTTGTATTGCCCATTCTATTTCTGTTTCAGTGATAGGGGGGTTTATATCTCCATTCATTTCATTGTCTTGATGATGATGATGATGATGATTATTATCATTGTTATCGCTATTATTAATATCGGTAAAGTTTACATTTTTAAAGAAATTATAAAGATCTGTTAAATCAGCTTCAGTTTTATTTATAGCTCTTCCATTTAATATTTTCCAGTATTTTCTCGTGTCTTTACTTTTAACATCTCTTAATGTCCTTATATTTGAATGCTTATGTTTATTGTAAAACTGTTTCATAGTATGTTTATAAATAGTAGCAGTTCGTTTTAGGCTTTCTTTTGTTTCGTTATTCTTTCTTAGTTTATAGAGATATTTTGCGGATTGGAAATGTTTTCTTGCCTTTTTACACTTTGGACCAAACCACTGGGATGTTTTGGAACTGTTGGTCTCCTGTACATTGTTTATTTTGGTATAGCCAAAGGCTTCAGTAGACGTGTTTATAAATAGTGACGACATATCGTTAACGATTGCATTTACGTTCTGTTGGTTAACATTTGTATCCACACTAAAATGTTCTAGCGTATCTTGTAAAGTTTCTATTTTATGATGATCTAGTTTATTAATAAATTCATTCGCTTTATCTCTATCCCATAATTTAACTGACGGCTTCTCATCAGGCTGATAATCAATCGTTTTGCGTAACTTATAGTGTAGGTTAAGTTCAATTGGGTTATGAACATCTGAAAATAATGGGCAGAAGTATATTACCTGTAGAGATAAAACATTATTAAAAAGATTCGAGTTACAAACAAAATAATCAACCGCACTTGTTCCTTTACATGTGGCCTTACCAGGGATATCCATTGTAGTTCTTCCGTTTAAAATATACAAGTAATTGAGTTTCAAAAAATCAACAAATTGGTCTCCATAATTATTAGAAATTCTATCGCTATTTAAACGTTGTCTATTTACATTTAGAGACCTGTCAAACATACACATTTCGAGATTGTATTCTAAACAAAGTTCATCCAAATGTTGGCTTTCGAAAAATTCAGTGTCAAGTATTATGTAATCTTGTAAGCCTTTTGATCTAGAGTTGAAATCTCCAAATAAGCATATTGTATCAGATGTTCGTGAAAACGTGTTTAAGTCGTCCTGGATTTCTAGAAACGGGTCTTCTACAGAAAAATCGGAGTATTCCGGAGGAATATATATAATTCCACAGACTATATATCGTTTTCTGTATAACACAAGGATTTTGATAATGTGAACCATAGAACTAGTTTGCTACCAGTTTCCTTTATGGTAATATACTTAGAAATATCCTTTCGAACAAGAAGAGCAAGTCCTCCACTTTTACGACTGGTTATAGATTTTCTGTTTTTCATAAAAATGTCAAAACCTGGTACGTCAACAAAATCTAAATCATCACATTTCGTTTCCTGCAAGCCTACAATACAATATTTATTTACAAGGTCAATAAAATCTGGGCATTTCAATTTTGATTTTAACCCGCATACATTTAGAGAAAGAATATTGAATAAATCTGATTTATTAAATTCATCAGGAGAATTTCTCTTTGGTTCATTTAAAAATGCTCGCTCATTAAAGTTATCTCCCCTATTAGATATAACTCCATTCGAGTTAGTTTTATAATCTGTGAGATAACAATTAAGACGACTACACTGTCCAGCTATAAAAGTATTCAGGAATTCAATATTGCTATAGTAATGGTGCAGCAACATGAAGTTATAATAGCTAGTCATAGAAAATCCACATTGCAGAAAAAGACCATAATTTTGACTGTAACGGAACATAGGAAAATATATACCATTTCTATAGAATTCAAGTGCACTGATCCCGTTATACACATATAGGACTAGCGCATCATAATAATTTAATGTAGTCAATAGCCAATAAGTGCATGCATTATAATAGTAATAGTATTCATTCAACCAATGTATCATTGAAAAGTCACTTGTACAGTGGAAGCCTAATGTCACAGAAGGATAACCACTAATCCGGTAATTGTCAATACACAACTGGTTATACCTATGTATCTGTGTCATTGCTCACAATTTGAGGTACCCCCTGGGGGGTCACTGATATGCTCCATTCTGTGAATGGGCTGTCTATTAGCCCACCCTTGACCAAGTGCATCAGGTTGGATCGCAGAATCACGGTCTATTAGAAGAACACCATTGTTTTCAACATATTGTGTGTTCGAATGAATTACATCAGTATTTTGACGTTTCAAATAAATGTCAGTATCAAGCGGCGAGCGTTCCTTGCGTTTCTGTGACGTTCTGTCAGTGCCCAAGGCCGCGAACTGGCCGAACCTGTTCGGCGTTTCGAAGTTTACGGTTCTGCCGTTGTATGGTCTCTGTGGAATTGTTTGTCTGGCGGGGTGTGGGCCATATTGTGTGGGTCGATTGTCTCTCCTGTCCTCACCATGATACGCTGGGGGATGCATGGAACGGGTGTAACATTTACGGCCTTCTCTATTGGTGTACTCTCCATTATTGATATTGTATTGCTTGTTAGTTATGTACAGTCTGTCTCTGACAA
>CM026404.1:25181526-25199778 GCA_014843695.1 Archivesica marissinica
ATAGTACTGTTTCATACTGAACACAGATACACATTTCCCGGACATAGTACTGTTTCATACTGAACACAGATACACATTTCCCGGACATAGTACTGTTTCATACTGAACACAGATACACATTTCCCGGACATAGTACTGTTTCATACTGAACACAGATACATATTCCCGGACATAGTACTGTTTCATACTGAACACAGATACACATTTCCCGGACATAGTACTGTTTCATACTGAACACAGATACACATTTCCCGGACATAGTACTGTTTCATACTGAACACAGATACACATTTCCCGGACATAGTACTGTTTCATACTGAACACAGATAAACATTTCCCGGACATAGTACTGTTTCATACTGAACACAGATACACATTTCCCGGACATAGTACTGTTTCATACTGAACACAGATACACATTTCCCGGACATAGTACTGTTTCATACTGAACACAGATACACATTTCCCGGACATAGTACTGTTTCATACTGAACACAGATACACATTTCCCGGACATAGTACTGTTTCATACTGAACACAGATACACATTTCCCGGACACAGTACTGTTTCATACTGAACACAGATACACATTTCCCGGACACAGTACTGTTTCATACTGAACACAGATACCCATTTCCCGGACACAGTACTGTTTCATACTGAACACAGATACACATTTCCCGGACATAGTACTGTTTCATACTGAACACAGATACACATTTCCCGGACATAGTACTGTTTCATACTGAACACAGATACACATTTCCCGGACATAGTACTGTTTCATACTGAACACAGATACACATTTCCCGGACATAGTACTGTTTCATACTGAACACAGATACACATTTCCCGGACATAGTACTGTTTCATACTGAACACAGATACACATTTCCCGGACATAGTACTGTTTCATACTGAACACAGATACACATTTCCCGGACATAGTACTGTTTCATACTGAACACAGATACACATTTCCCGGACATAGTACTGTTTCATACTGAACACAGATACACATTTCCCGGACATAGTACTGTTTCATACTGAACACAGATACACATTTCCCGGACATAGTACTGTTTCATACTGAACACAGATACACATTTCCCGGACATAGTACTGTTTCATACTGAACACAGATACACATTTCCCGGACATAGTACTGTTTCATACTGAACACAGATACACATTTCCCGGACATAGTACTGTTTCATACTGAACACAGATACACATTTCCCGGACATAGTACTGTTTCATACTGAACACAGATACACATTTCCCGGACATAGTACTGTTTCATACTGAACACAGATACACATTTCCCGGACATAGTACTGTTTCATACTGAACACAGATACACATTTCCCGGACACAGTACTGTTTCATACTGAACACAGATACACATTTCCCGGACATAGTACTGTTTCATACTGAACACAGATACACATTTCCCGGACATAGTACTGTTTCATACTGAACACAGATACACATTTCCCGGACACAGTACTGTTTCATACTGAACACAGATACACATTTCCCGGACATTACTGTTTCATACTGAACACAGATACACATTTCCCGGACACAGTACTGTTTCATACTGAACACAGATACACATTTCCCGGACACAGTACTGTTTCATACTGAACACAGATACACATTTCCCGGACACAGTACTGTTTCATACTGAACACAGATACCCATTTCCCGGACACAGTACTGTTTCATACTGAACACAGATACACATTTCCCGGACACAGTACTGTTTCATACTGAACACAGATACCCATTTCCCGGACATAGTACTGTTTCATACTGAACACAGATACACATTTCCCGGACATTGTACTGTTTCATACTGAACACAGATACACATTTCCCGGACATAGTACTGTTTCATACTGAACACAGATACACATTTCCCGGACATAGTACTGTTTCATACTGAACACAGATACACATTTCCCGGACATAGTACTGTTTCATACTGAACACATACATATTCCCTGACATAGTACTGTTTCATACTGAACACAGATGCACATTTCCCGGACATAGTACGGTTTCATATTGAACACAGATACACATTTCCTGGACATAGTACTGTTTCATACTGAACACATATACACATTTCCCGGACATAGTACTCTTTCATACTGAACACAGATACACATTTCTCGACCATAGCAGTTTCATATTCACACACGCATACAGCTGTCACTACCCGGAACTGCCACTACCTGGAAGTGTCACTACCTGGAACTGTCACTACATGGAATTGTCACTACATGGTACTGTCACTACCTGGAACTTTCACTACATGGAACTGTCACTACCTGGAAGTGTCACTACCTGGAATTGTCACTACCTGGCACTGTCACTACCTGGAACTGTCGCTACATGGAATTGCCACTACCTGGAACTGTCACTACATGGACTTGTCACTACCTGGAACTGTCACTACCTGGCACTGTCACTACCTGGAATTGTCACTACATGGAACTGTCACTACCTGGAACTGTCACTACCTTGAATTGTCACTACATGGAACTGTCACTACATTGACGTGTCACTACCTGGAACTGTCACTACCTGGAATTGTCACTACCTGGAATTATCACTACCTGGAACTGTCACTACCTGGAACTGTCACTACCTGGAACTGTCACTACCTGGAACTGTCACTACCTGGAACTGTCACTACCTGAAACTGTCACTAACTGGAACTTTCACTACCTGGAACTGTCACTACCTGGAACTTTCACTACCTGGAACTGTCACTACCTGGAATTGTCACTACCTGGAATTGTCACTGCCTAGAATTGTCACTACCTGGAACTGTCACTACATGGAACTGTCACTACCTGGAACTGTCTCTACCTGGACTTGTCACTACCTGGACTTGTCACTACCTGGAATTGTCACTACCTGGAACTGTCACTACCTGGAACTGTCACTAACCTGGACTTGTCACTACCTGAAACTGTCACTACCCGGAACTGTCACTACCTGGAACTTTCACTACCTGGAACTGTCACTACCTGGAACTTTCACTACATGGAACTGTCACTACCTGGAACTGTCACTACCTGGAATTGTCACTACCTGGAACTGTCACTACCTGGAACTGTCACTACCTGGAACTGTCACTACCTGGAACTATCACTACCTGGAACTTTCACTACCTGGAACTGTCACTACCTGGAACTGTCACTACCTGGAACTGTCACTACCTGGACTTGTCACTACCTGGACTTGTCACTACCTGGAATTGTCACTACCTGGAACTGTCACTACCTGGAACTGTCACTAACCTGGACTTGTCACTACCTGAAACTGTCACTACCCGGAACTGTCACTACCTGGAACTTTCAATACCTGGAACTGTCACGACCTGGAACTTTCACTACATGGAACTGTCACTACCTGGAACTGTCACTACCTGGAATTGTCACTACCTGGAACTGTCACTACCTGGAACTGTCACTACCTGGAACTGTCACTACCTGGAACTGTCACTACCTGGAACTGTCACTACCTGGAACTTTCACTACCTGGAACTGTCACTACCTGGAACTGTCACTACCTGGAACTGTCACTACCTGGAAGTCACCTATTATGATGATCATAACTACTATTGTTGAAATGCAATAGAAGTAAGACTATGTTGCATATTATCATCTTTTGAATATATATAAATATGTGGTACATATAGAAAGAATTAATTTCCAACTGCGAGATACATATACACTATTCCTACTATTTGCATGCTATTGTAGACAGCGAATATTATTGATACAGAAAGATAAGCATAGTTTATGTTTCCATTATTTACAGCAACAAAGAACATTAATTAAGAATGAAACAGTAAATTTTAGTGAATTATTCCCCCTTAATGAAGCTAAGTGGAAACTGTTACAGTTACTGGACTGGTTATTGTGTTCAACAATAGACTATGCCTTGTGAATTTTCCTTTGACCGTCATTCAGTTAGACAGGTCAATCTAGAATAAGAATAATCTTGCAGAGGAGGTTCATACTTATGATTATATATTTTTTAAACTTTGTTTATTTTACAACGATTGCTAAGCAAGTTTTAACAACTTATATTAATCACTCTCGTTGGCGCGGATGAAAGTGTAAGTGTGGTCATTCATGTGGGAGGAAACCGCAGTGCCCGGAAAGAACCCATCTGCCTGATCTGGCGACTACCGTACCATCTCATATACTTCCTGGTCCGATGATCGAACCCAGGTTGCATTAGTGAGAAACGAGCGCACTGCTTATATTAAGAACGCAACATTGGAATAGAATTGTGCTTTTTCACCAATAACCCCTGCATGATCTGAAAATGAGTGTACATTAATTGTTAGTGTTATAACTGAAGTAGAAGGCAGCCATTTTGAATGTGCCATGCCTTAAGATTATCCATCCTATAATGTGGACATTGGACAACACAATAAAGCTTATGTTTTGTAATGCGAGAGACAATTGTCACTTTTTGCACCATTAATAAGGATAAATATGTCCTTTTAATCGGTTTCCGCAGTTTTCATCGTTGTTTCCTTTGCATAATATGCTATCATTTTCCATCCACATTCTTATCTTATAATTATTAGAGCATGACATCTCGACATATAGAGCATATCCAATGGATACTTTAATGTTAAAATGTTAACAATAAATCAACATGATTGTTCAGAAAATCACATTTATCATACCACATCATCTGGCTACAACAGTTAAAACAAAGGATTCCAAATGAAACATTCAATGTAGATTTCGAGATAAATTGGACGTTATCTGCCAAGGGAGGTAATAGAAACACGTGACTCATTGTGAGTTGTTTGTGAGATAACATATAGATGCTGGTTTCTTTTGCGTCGTACACTAGATTCAGATTAGAAAAATACATCTAATTCCTTATTACTGAAATGTACGTTAATCAAAATGTTAACGATTTCCAATTCACGACCTGTACAGACAGATAAATGCACGTCTAATGAATTGACGAGACTTCAACGAGATTACAGGCATTAGAACATGTCTTTGAAGTGCCGTAGATAAATTGTAAAACTTCAAAATTGTGTAAGTCTTTCAAACACAGGTTGCCCATTTCCCCCTAATTTAGAATATCTCCAGACTCTATTACATTCTAATGAGAGATAATTCCCATCTCACAGTAAATTAACATCAGGCAATTGGTGTAATTGGCTTGCGTGTTGGGAATTGTTACATTTCCAATTCAATTATAAGTATGTTTTTCTTGCTAGTGAAATGAATGCCTAATTATCGTTCCCTGACAACGTAAGGCACATTTCCCTTCTGTTCCAAGGATTCTCACGATGCACGATACGTTCTGTAAGACATTCAAATACGTTAGGAGAGACAGGTGTTTGATGTTGTCAGAAACACTCGTCGATTTTCCTTTATTCATAAAGTTATCAAAGCAGAAATGGAGCTTTGAATGAATAACGAACAGATTCCGGAAATTTCTCAGAAATAGTCTTTCATCAGTTCACTAATTACCAGCTTGTCTAGTATGTCCTCTAACTAGCATATTATAGTGTGGTTCTCGTAGGTCTATATTAGCAGTATCTATTACAGTATTATAGTGTGGTTCTCGTAGGTCTATATTAGCAGTATCTATTATAGTATTATAGTGTGGTTCTCGTAGGTCTATATTAGCAGTATCTATTACAGTATTATAGTGTGGTTCTCGTAGGTCTATATTAGCAGTATCTATTATAGTATTATAGTGTGGTTCTCGTAGGTCTTTATTAGCAGTATCTATTACAGTATTATAGTGTGGTTCTCGTAGGTCTATATTAGCAGTATCTATTATAGTATTATAGTGTGGTTCTCGTAGGTCTATATTAGCAGTATCTATTATAGTATTATGGTGTGGTTCTCGTTGGACTATATTAGCAGTATTTATTACAGTATTATAGTGTGGTTATCTTAGGTCTATATTAGCAGTATCTATTATAGTATTATAGTAAGATTCTCGTAGGTCTATATTAGCAGTATCTATTATAGTATTATAGTAAGGGTCTCGTAGGTCTATATTAGCAGTATCTATTATAGTATTATAGTGTGGTTCTCGCAGGTCTATATTAGCAGTATCTATTATAGTGAGGTTCTCGTAGGTCTATATTAGCAGTATCTATTATAGTATTATAGTGAGGTTCTCGTAGGTCTATATTAGCAGTATCTATTATAGTATAGTGAGGTTCTCGTAGGTCTATATTAGCAGTATCTATTATAGTATTATAGTGTGGTTCTCGTTGGTCTATATTAACCGTATCTATTACAATATTATAGTGTGTTTCTCGTAGGTCTATATTAGCAATATTTATTACAGTATTATAGTGTGGTTCTCGTAGGTCTATATTAGTAGTATCTATTATAGTATTATGGTGTGGTTCTCGTAGGTCTATATTAGCAGTATCTATTATAGTATTATAGTGTGGTTCTCGTAGGTCTATATTAGCAGTATCTATTACAGTATTATAGTGTGGTTCTCGTAGGTATATATTAGCAGTATCTATTATAGTATTATAGTAAGGTTCTCGTAGGTCTATATTAGCAGTATCTATTATAGTATTATAGTGTGGTTCTCGTAGGTCTATATTAGCAGTATCTATTATAATATTATAGTGAGGTTCTCGTAGGTCTATATTAGCAGTATCTATTATAATATTATAGTGTGGTTCTCGTAGGTCTATATTAGCTGTATCTATTATAGTATTATAGTGTGGTTATCGTAGGTCTATATTAGCAGTATATATTATAGTATTATAGTAAGATTCTCGTAGGTCTATATTAGCAGTATCTATTATAGTATTATAGTAAGGTTCTCGTATGTTTATATTAGCAGTATCTATTATAGTATTATAGTAAGGTTCTCGTATGTCTATATTAGCAGTATCTATGATAGTGAGGTTCTCGTAGGTCTATATTAGCAGTATCTATTATAGTATTATAGTAAGGTTCTCGTAGGTCTATATTAGCAGTATCTATTATAGTATTATAGTGAGGTTCTCGTAGGTCTATATTATCAGTATCTATTATAATATTATAGTGAGGTTCTCGTAGGTCTATATTAGCAGTATCTATTATAGTATTATAGTAAGGCTCTCATAGGTCTATATTAGCAGTATCTATTATAGTAATATAGTGTGGTTCTCGTAGGTCTATATTAGCAGTATCTATTGTATTATTATAGTGTGGTTCTCGTAGGTCTATATTAGCAGTATCTATTATAGTATTATAGTGAGGTTCTCGTAGGTCTATATTAGCAGTATCTATTATAGTATTATAGTGAGGTTCTCGTAGGTCTATATTAGCAGTATCTATTATAGTATTATAGTGAGTTTCTCGTAGGTCTATATTAGCAGTATCTATTATAGTATTATAGTGAGGTTCTCGTAGGTCTATATTAGAAGTATCTATTATAGTATTATAGTGTGGTTCTCGTAGGTCTATATTAGCAGTATCTATTATAGTATTATAGTAAGGTTCTCGTAGGTCTATATTAGCAGTATCTATTATAGTGTGGTTCTCGTAGGTCTATATTAGCAATATCTATTATAGTAATATAGTGAGGTTCTCGTAGGTCTATATTAGCAGTATCTATTATAGTATTATAGTGAGGTTCTCGTATGTCTATATTAGCAGTATCTATTATAGTATTATAGTGTGGTTCTCGTAGGTCTATATTAGCAGTATATATTATAGTATTATAGTGTGGTTCTCGTAGGTCTATATTAGCAGTATATAGTATAGTATTATAGTAAGGTTCTCATAGGTCTATATTAGCAGTATCTATTATAGTATTATAGTAAGGTTCTCGTAGGTCTATATTAGCAGTAGCTATTATAGTGTGGTTCTCGTAGTTCTATATTAGCAGTATCTATTATAATATTATAGTGTAGTTCTCGTATGTCTATATTAGCAGTATCTATTATAGTATTATAGTGAGGTTCTCGTAGGTCTATATTAGCAGTATCTATTACAGTATTATAGTGTGGTTCTCGTAGGTTTATATTAGCAGTATCTATTATAGTATTATAGTGTGGATCTCGTAGGTCTATATTAGCAGTATCCATTATAGTGAAGTTCTCGTAGGTCTATATTAGCAGTATCTATTATATTATTATAGTGAGGTTCTCGTAGGTCTATATTAGCAGTATCTATTATAGTATTATAGTGTGGTTCTCGTAGGTCTATATTAGCAGTATCTATTATAGTATTATAGTGAGGTTCTCGTAGGTCTATATTAGCAGTATCTATTATAGTATTATAGTGAGTTTCTCGTAGGTCTATATTAGCAGAATCTATTATAGTATTATAGTGAGGTTCTCGTAGGTCTATATTAGAAGTATCTATTATAGTATTATAGTGTGGTTCTCGTAGGTCTATATTAGCAGTATCTATTATAGTATTATAGTGTGGTTCTCGTAGGTCTATATTAGCAGTATATATTATAGTATTATAGTGTGGTTCTCGTAGGTCTATATTAGCAGTATCTATTATAGTATTATAGTAAGGTTCTCGTAGGTCTATATTAGCAGTATCTATTATAGTATTATAGTAAGGTTCTCGTAGGTCTATATTAGCAGTATCTATTATAGTATTATAATGTGGTTCTCGCAGGTCTATATTAGCAGTATCTATTATAGTGAGGTTCTCGTAGGTCTATATTAGCAGTATCTAGTATAGTATTATAGTGAGGTTCTCGTAGGTCTATATTAGCAGTATCTATTATAGTATAGTGAGGTTCTCGTAGGTCTATATTAGCAGTATCTATTATAGTATTATAGTGTGGTTCTCGATGGTCTATATTAACCGTATCTATTACAATATTATAGTGTGTTTCTCGTAGGTCTATATTAGCAGTATTTATTACAGTATTATAGTGTGGTTCTCGTAGGTATATATTAGTAGTATCTATTATAGTATTATGGTGTGGTTCTCGTAGGTCTATATTAGCAGTATCTATTATAGTATTATAGTGTGGTTCTCGTAGGTGTATATTAGCAGTATCTATTACAGTATTATAGTGTGGTTCTCGTAGGTATATATTAGCAGTATCTATTATAGTATTATAGTAAGGTTCTCGTAGGTCTATATTAGCAGTATCTATTATAGTATTATAGTGTGGTTCTCGTAGGTCTATATTAGCAGTATCTATTGTATTATTATAGTGAGGTTCTCGTATGTCTATATTAGCAGTATCTATTATAGTATTATAGTGAGGTTCTCGTAGGTCTATATTAGCAGTATCTATTATAGTATTATAGTGAGGGTCTCGTAGGTCTATATTAGCAGTATCTATTATAGTATTATAGTGAGTTTCTCGTAGGTCTATATTAGCAGTATCTATTATAGTATTATAGTGTGGTTCTCGTAGGTCTATATTAGCAGTATCTATTATAGTATTATAGTAAGGTTCTCGTAGGTCTATATTAGCAGTATCTATTATAGTGTGGTTCTCGTAGGTCTATATTAGCAATATCTATTATAGTAATATAGTGAGGTTCTCGTAGGTCTATATTAGCAATATCTATTATAGTAATATAGTGAGGTTCTCGTAGGTCTATATTAGCAGTATCTATTATAGTATTATAGTGAGGTTCTCGTATGTCTATATTAGCAGTATCTATTATAGTATTATAGTGTGGTTCTCGTAGGTCTATATTAGCAGTATATAGTATAGTATTATTGTAAGGTTCTCATAGGTCTATATTAGCAGTATCTATTATAGTATTATAGTAAGGTTCTCGTAGGTCTATATTAGCAGTAGCTATTATAGTGTGGTTCTCGTAGGTCTATATTAGCAGTATCTATTATAATATTATAGTGTAGTTCTCGTAGGTCTATATTAGCAGTATCTATTATAGTATTATAGTGAGGTTCTCGTAGGTCTATATTAGCAGTATCTATTACAGTATTATAGTGTGGTTCTCGTAGGTTTATATTAGCAGTATTTATTATAGTATTATAGTGTGGATCTCGTAGGTCTATATTAGCAGTATCCATTATAGTGAAGTTCTCGTAGGTCTATATTAGCAGTATCTATTATAGTATTATAGTGAGGTTCTCGTAGGTCTATATTAGCAGTATCTATTATAGTATTATAGTGTGGTTCTCGTAGGTCTATATTAGCAGTATCTATTATAGTATTATAGTGAGGTTCTCGTAGGTCTATATTAGCAGTATCTATTATAGTATTATAGTGTGGTTCTCGTAGGTCTATATTAGCAGTATCTATTATAGTATTATAGTGTGGTTCTCGTAGGTCTATATTAGCAGTATCTATTATAGTATTATAGTGTGGTTCTCGTAGGTCTATATTAGCAGTATCTATTATAGTATTATAGTGTGGTTCTCGTAGGTCTATATTAGCAGTATCTATTATAGTATTATAGTGTGGTTCTCGTAGGTCTATATTAGCAGTATCTATTATAGTATTATAGTAAGGTTCTCGTAGGTCTATATTAGCAGTATCTATTATAGTATTATAGTAAGGTTCTCGTAGGTCTATATTAGCAGTATCTATTATAGTATTATAGTGTGGTTCTCGCAGGTCTATATTAGCAGTATCTATTATAGTGAGGTTCTCGTAGGTCTATATTAGCAGTATCTATTATAGTATTATAGTGAGGTTCTCGTAGGTCTATATTAGCAGTATCTATTATAGTATAGTGAGGTTCTCGTAGGTCTATATTAGCAGTATCTATTATAGTATTATAGTGTGGTTCTCGTTGGTCTATATTAACCGTATCTATTACAATATTATAGTGTGTTTCTCGTAGGTCTATATTAGCAATATTTATTACAGTATTATAGTGTGGTTCTCGTAGGTCTATATTAGTAGTATCTATTATAGTATTATGGTGTGGTTCTCGTAGGTCTATATTAGCAGTATCTATTATAGTATTATAGTGTGGTTCTCGTAGGTCTATATTAGCAGTATCTATTACAGTATTATAGTGTGGTTCTCGTAGGTATATATTAGCAGTATCTATTATAGTATTATAGTAAGGTTCTCGTAGGTCTATATTAGCAGTATCTATTATAGTATTATAGTGTGGTTCTCGTAGGTCTATATTAGCAGTATCTATTATAATATTATAGTGAGGTTCTCGTAGGTCTATATTAGCAGTATCTATTATAATATTATAGTGTGGTTCTCGTAGGTCTATATTAGCTGTATCTATTATAGTATTATAGTGTGGTTATCGTAGGTCTATATTAGCAGTATATATTATAGTATTATAGTAAGATTCTCGTAGGTCTATATTAGCAGTATCTATTATAGTATTATAGTAAGGTTCTCGTATGTTTATATTAGCAGTATCTATTATAGTATTATAGTAAGGTTCTCGTATGTCTATATTAGCAGTATCTATGATAGTGAGGTTCTCGTAGGTCTATATTAGCAGTATCTATTATAGTATTATAGTAAGGTTCTCGTAGGTCTATATTAGCAGTATCTATTATAGTATTATAGTGAGGTTCTCGTAGGTCTATATTAGCAGTATCTATTATAATATTATAGTGAGGTTCTCGTAGGTCTATATTAGCAGTATCTATTATAGTATTATAGTAAGGCTCTCATAGGTCTATATTAGCAGTATCTATTATAGTAATATAGTGTGGTTCTCGTAGGTCTATATTAGCAGTATCTATTGTATTATTATAGTGTGGTTCTCGTAGGTCTATATTAGCAGTATCTATTATAGTATTATAGTGAGGTTCTCGTAGGTCTATATTAGCAGTATCTATTATAGTATTATAGTGAGGTTCTCGTAGGTCTATATTAGCAGTATCTATTATAGTATTATAGTGAGTTTCTCGTAGGTCTATATTAGCAGTATCTATTATAGTATTATAGTGAGGTTCTCGTAGGTCTATATTAGAAGTATCTATTATAGTATTATAGTGTGGTTCTCGTAGGTCTATATTAGCAGTATCTATTATAGTATTATAGTAAGGTTCTCGTAGGTCTATATTAGCAGTATCTATTATAGTGTGGTTCTCGTAGGTCTATATTAGCAATATCTATTATAGTAATATAGTGAGGTTCTCGTAGGTCTATATTAGCAGTATCTATTATAGTATTATAGTGAGGTTCTCGTATGTCTATATTAGCAGTATCTATTATAGTATTATAGTGTGGTTCTCGTAGGTCTATATTAGCAGTATATATTATAGTATTATAGTGTGGTTCTCGTAGGTCTATATTAGCAGTATATAGTATAGTATTATAGTAAGGTTCTCATAGGTCTATATTAGCAGTATCTATTATAGTATTATAGTAAGGTTCTCGTAGGTCTATATTAGCAGTAGCTATTATAGTGTGGTTCTCGTAGGTCTATATTAGCAGTATCTATTATAATATTATAGTGTAGTTCTCGTATGTCTATATTAGCAGTATCTATTATAGTATTATAGTGAGGTTCTCGTAGGTCTATATTAGCAGTATCTATTACAGTATTATAGTGTGGTTCTCGTAGGTTTATATTAGCAGTATCTATTATAGTATTATAGTGTGGATCTCGTAGGTCTATATTAGCAGTATCCATTATAGTGAAGTTCTCGTAGGTCTATATTAGCAGTATCTATTATAGTATTATAGTGAGGTTCTCGTAGGTCTATATTAGCAGTATCTATTATAGTATTATAGTGTGGTTCTCGTAGGTCTATATTAGCAGTATCTATTATAGTATTATAGTGAGGTTCTCGTAGGTCTATATTAGCAGTATCTATTATAGTATTATAGTGAGTTTCTCGTAGGTCTATATTAGCAGAATCTATTATAGTATTATAGTGAGGTTCTCGTAGGTCTATATTAGAAGTATCTATTATAGTATTATAGTGTGGTTCTCGTAGGTCTATATTAGCAGTATCTATTATAGTATTATAGTGTGGTTCTCGTAGGTCTATATTAGCAGTATATATTATAGTATTATAGTGTGGTTCTCGTAGGTCTATATTAGCAGTATCTATTATAGTATTATAGTAAGGTTCTCGTAGGTCTATATTAGCAGTATCTATTATAGTATTATAGTAAGGTTCTCGTAGGTCTATATTAGCAGTATCTATTATAGTATTATAATGTGGTTCTCGCAGGTCTATATTAGCAGTATCTATTATAGTGAGGTTCTCGTAGGTCTATATTAGCAGTATCTAGTATAGTATTATAGTGAGGTTCTCGTAGGTCTATATTAGCAGTATCTATTATAGTATAGTGAGGTTCTCGTAGGTCTATATTAGCAGTATCTATTATAGTATTATAGTGTGGTTCTCGTTGGTCTATATTAACCGTATCTATTACAATATTATAGTGTGTTTCTCGTAGGTCTATATTAGCAGTATTTATTACAGTATTATAGTGTGGTTCTCGTAGGTATATATTAGTAGTATCTATTATAGTATTATGGTGTGGTTCTCGTAGGTCTATATTAGCAGTATCTATTATAGTATTATAGTGTGGTTCTCGTAGGTGTATATTAGCAGTATCTATTACAGTATTATAGTGTGGTTCTCGTAGGTATATATTAGCAGTATCTATTATAGTATTATAGTAAGGTTCTCGTAGGTCTATATTAGCAGTATCTATTATAGTATTATAGTGTGGTTCTCGTAGGTCTATATTAGCAGTATCTATTGTATTATTATAGTGAGGTTCTCGTATGTCTATATTAGCAGTATCTATTATAGTATTATAGTGAGGTTCTCGTAGGTCTATATTAGCAGTATCTATTATAGTATTATAGTGAGGTTCTCGTAGGTCTATATTAGCAGTATCTATTATAGTATTATAGTGAGTTTCTCGTAGGTCTATATTAGCAGTATCTATTATAGTATTATAGTGTGGTTCTCGTAGGTCTATATTAGCAGTATCTATTATAGTATTATAGTAAGGTTCTCGTAGGTCTATATTAGCAGTATCTATTATAGTGTGGTTCTCGTAGGTCTATATTAGCAATATCTATTATAGTAATATAGTGAGGTTCTCGTAGGTCTATATTAGCAGTATCTATTATAGTATTATAGTGAGGTTCTCGTAGGTCTATATTAGCAGTATCTATTATAGTATTATAGTGAGGTTCTCGTAGGTCTATATTAGCAGTATCTATTATAGTATTATAGTGTGGTTCTCGTAGGTCTATATTAGCAGTATATAGTATAGTATTATAGTAAGGTTCTCATAGGTCTATATTAGCAGTATCTATTATAGTATTATAGTAAGGTTCTCGTAGGTCTATATTAGCAGTAGCTATTATAGTGTGGTTCTCGTAGGTCTATATTAGCAGTATCTATTATAATATTATAGTGTAGTTCTCGTAGGTCTATATTAGCAGTATCTATTATAGTATTATAGTGAGGTTCTCGTAGGTCTATATTAGCAGTATCTATTACAGTATTATAGTGTGGTTCTCGTAGGTTTATATTAGCAGTATCTATTATAGTATTATAGTGTGGATCTCGTAGGTCTATATTAGCAGTATCCATTATAGTGAAGTTCTCGTAGGTCTATATTAGCAGTATCTATTATAGTATTATAGTGAGGTTCTCGTAGGTCTATATTAGCAGTATCTATTATAGTATTATAGTGTGGTTCTCGTAGGTCTATATTAGCAGTATCTATTATAGTATTATAGTGAGGTTCTCGTAGGTCTATATTAGCAGTATCTATTATAGTATTATAGTGAGGTTCTCGTAGGTCTATATTAGCAGTATCTATTATAGTATTATAGTGAGGTTCTCGTAGGTCTATATTAGCAGTATCTATTATAGTATTATAGTGTGGTTCTCGTAGGTCTATATTAGCAGTATCTATTATAGTATTATAGTGTGGTTCTCGTAGGTCTATATTAGCAGTATATATTATAGTATTATAGTGTGGTTCTCGTAGGTCTATATTAGCAGTATCTATTATAGTATTATAGTAAGGTTCTCGTAGGTCTATATTAGCAGTATCTATTATAGTATTATAGTAAGGTTCTCGTAGGTCTATATTAGCAGTATCTATTATAGTATTATAATGTGGTTCTCGCAGGTCTATATTAGCAGTATCTATTATAGTGAGGTTCTCGTAGGTCTATATTAGCAGTATCTATTATAGTATTATAGTGAGGTTCTCGTAGGTCTATATTAGCAGTATCTATTATAGTATAGTGAGGTTCTCGTAGGTCTATATTAGCAGTATCTATTATAGTATTATAGTGTGGTTCTCGTTGGTCTATATTAACCGTATCTATTACAATATTATAGTGTGTTTCTCGTAGGTCTATATTAGCAATATTTATTACAGTATTATAGTGTGGTTCTCGTAGGTCTATATTAGTAGTATCTATTATAGTATTATGGTGTGGTTCTCGTAGGTCTATATTAGCAGTATCTATTATAGTATTATAGTGTGGTTCTCGTAGGTCTATATTAGCAGTATCTATTACAGTATTATAGTGTGGTTCTCGTAGGTATATATTAGCAGTATCTATTATAGTATTATAGTAAGGTTCTCGTAGGTCTATATTAGCAGTATCTATTATAGTATTATAGTGTGGTTCTCGTAGGTCTATATTAGCAGTATCTATTATAATATTATAGTGAGGTTCTCGTAGGTCTATATTAGCAGTATCTATTATAATATTATAGTGTGGTTCTCGTAGGTCTATATTAGCTGTATCTATTATAGTATTATAGTGTGGTTATCGTAGGTCTATATTAGCAGTATATATTATAGTATTATAGTAAGATTCTCGTAGGTCTATATTAGCAGTATCTATTATAGTATTATAGTAAGGTTCTCGTAGAAAGACATTATGAAAGTACCGTAGTCTATATTAGCAGTATCTATATAGTGAGGTTCTCGTAGGTCTATATTAGCAGTATCTATTATAGTATTATAGTAAGGTTCTCGTAGGTCTATATTAGCAGTATCTATTATAGTATTATAGTGAGGTTCTCGTAGGTCTATATTAGCAGTATCTATTATAGTATTATAGTGAGGTTCTCGTAGGTCTATATTAGCAGTATCTATTATAGTATTATAGTAAGGTTCTCGTAGGTCTATATTAGCAGTATCTATTATAGTATATAGTGTGGTTCTCGTAGGTCTATATTAGCAGTATCTATTATAGTATTATAGTGTGGTTCTCGTAGGTCTATATTAGCAGTATCTATTATAGTATTATAGTGAGGTTCTCGTAGGTCTATATTAGCAGTATCTATTATAGTATTATAGTGAGGTTCTCGTAGGTCTATATTAGCAGTATCTATTATAGTATTATAGTGAGGTTCTCGTAGGTCTATATTAGCAGTATCTATTATAGTATTATAGTGTGGTTCTCGTAGGTCTATATTAGCAGTATCTATTATAGTATTATAGTGTGGTTCTCGTAGGTCTATATTAGCAGTATCTATTATAGTATTATAGTAAGGTTCTCGTAGGTCTATATTAGCAGTATCTATTATAGTGTGGTTCTCGTAGGTCTATATTAGCAGTATCTATTATAGTATTATAGTGTGGTTCTCGTAGGTCTATATTAGCAGTATCTATTATAGTATTATAGTGTGGTTCTCGTAGGTCTATATTAGCAGTATCTATTATAGTATTATAGTGTGGTTCTCGTAGGTCTATATTAGCAGTATCTATTATAGTATTATAGTGTGGTTCTCGTAGGTCTATATTAGCAGTATCTATTATAGTATTATAGTAAGGTTCTCGTAGGTCTATATTAGCAGTATCTATTATAGTATTATAGTAAGGTTCTCGTAGGTCTATATTAGCAGTATCTATTATAGTGTGGTTCTCGTAGGTCTATATTAGCAGTATCTATTATAGTATTATAGTGTGGTTCTCGTAGGTCTATATTAGCAGTATCTATTATAGTATTATAGTGAGGTTCTCGTAGGTCTATATTAGCAGTATCTATTATAGTATTATAGTGTGGTTCTCGTAGGTCTATATTAGCAGTATCTATTATAGTATTATAGTGTGGTTCTCGTAGGTCTATATTAGCAGTATCTATTATAGTATTATAGTGAGGTTCTCGTAGGTCTATATTAGCAGTATCTATTATAGTATTATAGTGTGGTTCTCGTAGGTCTATATTAGCAGTATCTATTATAGTATTATAGTGTGGTTCTCGTAGGTCTATATTAGCAGTATCTATTAAGTATATAGTGAGGTTCTCGTAGGTCTATATTAGCAGTATCTATTATAGTATTATAGTGAGGTTCTCGTAGGTCTATATTAGCAGTATCTATTATAGTATTATAGTGTGGTTCTCGTAGGTCTATATTAGCAGTATCTATTATAGTATTATAGTGAGGTTCTCGTAGGTCTATATTAGCAGTATCTATTATAGTATTATAGTGTGGTTCTCGTAGGTCTATATTAGCAGTATCTATTATAGTATTATAGTAAGGTTCTCGTAGGTCTATATTAGCAGTATCTATTATAGTATTATAGTGAGGTTCTCGTAGGTCTATATTAGCAGTATCTATTATAGTATTATATGTGGTTCTCGTAGGTCTATATTAGCAGTATCTATTATAGTGAGGTTCTCGTAGGTCTATATTAGCAGTATCTATTATAGTATTATAGTGAGGTTCTCGTAGGTCTATATTAGCAGTATCTATTATAGTATTATAGTGAGGTTCTCGTAGGTCTATATTAGCAGTATCTATTATAGTATTATAGTGTGGTTCTCGTAGGTCTATATTAGCAGTATCTATTAATATTATAGTGTGGTTCTCGTAGGTCTATATTAGCAGTATCTATTATAGTATTATAGTGTGGTTCTCGTAGGTCTATATTAGCAGTATCTATTATAGTATTATAGTGTGGTTCTCGTAGGTCTATATTAGCAGTATCTATTATAGTATTATAGTGTGGTTCTCGTAGGTCTATATTAGCAGTATCTATTATAGTATTATAGTGTGGTTCTCGTAGGTCTATATTAGCAGTATCTATTATAGTATTATAGTGAGGTTCTCGTAGGTCTATATTAGCAGTATCTATTATAGTATTATAGTGTGGTTCTCGTAGGTCTATATTAGCAGTATCTATTATAGTATTATAGTGAGGTTCTCGTAGGTCTATATTAGCAGTATCTATTATAGTATTATAGTGAGGTTCTCGTAGGTCTATATTAGCAGTATCTATTATAGTATTATAGTGAGGTTCTCGTAGGTCTATATTAGCAGTATCTATTATAGTATTATAGT
>CM026404.1:25200778-25253120 GCA_014843695.1 Archivesica marissinica
TAACTCTATGCTCCATATATACGCCTTTCTACGCCTCTGTCCGCTCTCCATATATACGCCTTATTACGAGTGTACCGATTCCCCCATATATACGCCATTCTACGCATGTACACTATCCCCATATATACGCCTTTCTACGCCTGCTACTTTAAATGCCCCACAACAACACACGATTGCAAAAGGACTCCCGAGAAGCGGTTTAATATCAACATATAACATTTACAAATGATTACCGTCCAAAAAACATCCTGTTTCTATTGAAGAATTTAAAAAAAACAATGAATGAAGATGCATGGGTTTTCCTAAATAAGTAGGCTATTCACGCGTGCGCGAGATTTAACTTTCAATGGAAATTTTTTACATATGTATAGCAAGCATGTGCTTCAACAACTGTCAAGGTCGCGAGTTTAAAACTACCTACAGTACAGTATTCAGTATTAATAAATCTCGCGTCATAGGTCATAGTTCACTGCCCTGTGTGATGGCAGCTGTGAAAACAATACATGATCGGTTTACTTTGAAGTATTGTACACAGGGCAATAAAACACAGATGTCACATGCGTTTACGAGGGGATTATCTGCTGATCAAAGTAAGTCAATCAGTGGGTCCCTCAAATTGTCACCAAGCAGTAAACAGGATACCTGTCGGCAATATTGTCCCTTCGGAATAAATGATCGAATTTATGGAAATTATGTCAGTTCGTGTGAGAACACCAAAGCGCTGCTTAGTCTTAGATCGTTCTATTCCAAGTTATTTTTATATTTACTACATTTGTAGTTATTTTGAAATTAATGGCTACCAGTATTTCTTTTGACAGTGACTCGGGCGATGAGTCTGATTTTTCGGGTTTTGGTGAGTCCGATATCGATGTGCCGTATGTACATGAGCAGTCATCGGCGGCAGAACAACAGAACAGAACATGGACTCGGACACAACGTCGTCACCAACCTAACTTCCCACCTTCAGAACACTCGTCGTTGGTTGTTTTTTGACAACTATTTCACAGGATTGCCACTACTCGAGCATCTGCTTGCAGATGGGCTGTACGCTTGTGGGACTGTTAGGGTAAACCGCTTGGGATACCCAAAGGACCTAAAGAAGCCCCGGGAAGTTAGGGATCGTGGGGACATGAAGATATTACAGAAGGGCGACTCAAACCTGACTGCCACTGTGTGGAAGGACAAGCGCCTCGTTTATCACCTGTCCACGTTGAGCAACCCAACCGACATCCATGATGCCCAACGTCGAGTACATGGACAGGTACTTCGACTCCAGCAGCCACACAGTGTGTATGCCTACAACCAGTTTATGGGTGGTGTTGATCTCCATGACCAGTTCCGGGCGAAGTACAGTGTGGGGAGGAATGGGAAGAAATGGTGGAGATACCTCTTCTGGTTCATGCTGAACTGTTGCATCATCAATGCGAACATTATCTACCAGATGGTCTCCCGCAGAGTGACGAAACGGAAGAGATTTGCGCATCTGAACTTCCGTCAGGAGCTTGTCCGTGGTTTGATTGGAGGGTTTGCAAAGAGAAAGCGATCGCGAGGGGATGCACAGAACCAAGGTGGTGCAGTCGGCCAAGAGAACATTGTGGCTCATGTATGCTATATGGAATCACGCCGTACAACATGCAAGTATCACTCGCGTGTTCTAAAGGAGCGCAGGGAGACTGTATATGGATGTTCTGTGTGCAAGGTTCATTTATGCAGGGATGGATGTCACGCACGCTACCATGCCCTGTAACTGAGAATACTCTTTCATTGCAATATATCATGTGAAAAAACAGTGTCATTATCATTACAATCACATAGTCATTAGTTGTGCTCATTGAAACAAATGGAATTACATAGACAATAGTTGTGTTCATTCATACATACAAATGGAATTACATAGACAATAGTTGTGTTCATTCATACATACAAATGGAATTACATAGACAATAGGTGTGCTCATTCATACATACAAATGGAATTACATAGACAATAGTTGTGTTCATTCATACATACAAATGGAATTACATAGACAATAGTTGTGCTCATTCATACATACAAATGGAATTACATAGACAATAGTTGTGCTCATTCATACATACAAATGGAATTACATAGACAATAGTTGTGCTCATTCATACATACAAATGGAATTACATAGACAATAGGTGTGCTCATTCATACATACAAATGGAATTACATAGACAATAGTTGTGCTCATTCATACATACAAATGGAATTACATAGACAATAGGTGTGTTCATTCATACATACAAATGGAATTACATAGACAATAGGTGTGTTCATTCATACATACAAATGGATCTACATAGTCAATAGTTGTGCTCATTCACACATACAAATGGAATTACATAGACAATAGTTGTGCTCATTCATACATACAAATGGAATTACATAGACAATAGGTGTGCTCATTCATACATACAAATGGAATTACATAGACAATAGTTGTGCTCATTCATACATACAAATGGAATTACATAGACAATAGGTGTGTTCATTCATACATACAAATGGAATTACATAGACAATAGGTGTGTTCATTCATACATACAAATGGATCTACATAGACAATAGGTGTGTTCATTCATACATACAAATGGATCTACATAGTCAATAGTTGTGCTCATTCATTCACACATACAGATGGAATTACAGTCAATAGTTGTGCTCATTCATACATACAAAGTGGAATTACAGTCAATAGTTGTGTTCATTCATATATACAAAGTGGAATTACATAGTCAATAGTTGTGCTCATTCATACATACAAATGGAATTACGCTATAATAAATTGTCTACGCTAATTGAAGATGACACCGTCCAGGTACTACTATAAATTCTAGTAAGTTCTGATATTTTACTTTCTTTTTGATGAAGCACTGGGCCTACTATATATAAGACTATGTTTGTATATTATTAATAATTTTGTTATTTCTATTGCCATCAACATATGAATGTTTGTTATTTATAATGTTACATTTTGTGACTATGTAATAAGGTATTATATTGAACAAAAAACAATTGGTATAGAGAACATTTTTTTCTGAAAATCTGGTGTTCTTTGTATATAACTGGCCATTTATGATAGAAATACTTTTCACACCATCATGAATTTAATATCACCAGACAGAGAATTTAATTCTCTAAAAACTATCTGTTGGTCAAAAAAAGATTGCATGATGTCTTGACACAATAATATTGGTTCAAACAAGGCAGGTGTAAATTGGCCCCACTTTCTCCAATAATGTGTATGGACACAGTGTCACTATGGTCAACTGTTATCTATTGGTTATTGATTACCAATACACTGATAATGGTATTGATTTAAATGGCCTATATAGCTATATTGGTATGGAGCATAGAGTTAATACTCGTTATCATATACAACATAAATGATGCATTATTACCAAGATATAGAGGATATTTGTGTTTATTAATGTAAAATAGGATTTTATTTCATCGAGTGATCATCAAAATGTGTGTTTGTATTTCCACGAGTGGCTTTACAAATCTTCTCTTTTTTATGATTTCCCATGACTTTGGCTAATATATTTGTTTTCAAATTTTATTCATTTCAATTGCCCTATCTGGAGCCTCATTGCACTACTTGACACAACTGCACAACCACTTCTGTTAGTGTGATCGTCCATAATAAGAAATAATACCTGTATAATTTTCAAGTTAGTTTGTGTTTGCTGATAAAATTAAAAACTAGTTAAACAAATTCATTAGAATATATTACTTTATAATTAACTGTTCATGATAGTCATAAAATAGCTAAAATACAAAAGTACATCTAACCGCGCAGGAATATGACACTCAACCGGTGGATGAGAAAATGCCATCTTTCACTGTTTCAAAGCGGTGTAAGATAGAGTTTTCTTTCACTGAGAAAATTCTTATCATCATTGGAAAGCATTAAAGAAATATGACATCATTACTGAAACAATAACTGTATTATTGTATTAGTGAAACAGTATAATAATAATAAAAGCATGATTAATATATCCTGTGTTTGTATTGTATTCGTGAAATAATATTCATACTTGCCGTCACATGTCACGTATCGTATTCGCCACTGTATTTCTTACAGTCCTATTCTTGAGACATAGTTTTAGTAACACCACTAGTTCTATATACTGGTAAATCTGAATAGTTTCAATCTCTCTAGAACACCAATATGAATAGATAATTGTAAATTATGTACATTGCGTATCAATTTCATTGAGTTTGTGATACGAACATAATTGAAGCATTTCAGGAAGCACAGGCTATTAACCCATTTCATTCTGGATACATTTAAAGGCTTTTGCAAACAACATAGATCCAGATCAGCCGCAGCGTAACGCTGCGTGCTGATCAGGATCTATGTTGTTTGCTACATAGCCAAGTGCCTTAGCAAGATGATCTGAATAGCAAACAGCATAGAGCCTGATCAGACGGCATGTTCCGTGGCGGCTGATCTGGCTCTATGTTCTTTGCAAATACTGTTTGAACGGTATCCAGAATGAAATGGGTTAATATTTATTCACGAATAAGACATAACACAGGAATAGTTGCAACATATAGTGAAACAGTTTCTTAATTGATTGCCTTTAACAAGTTAGTTATCTCCAGCTGGTATAATGAGTGACACTGACACTCTGCTGGCTTTTCTGTTGCAGATTAAGTCTGATTTACCCCCAAAATGTATAGTGGTCCTTTTAGTTGGAATCCTTTGATGTTACTGTTGTTCCCTAACCAGATGTTGTGGTATGATCAATGTGAATTTATCAAAATCATATTAATTAATTGATAACAAATATTTACAGATGAGTACCCATTAGACATACTGTAGGATATTTGTCGAGATATACTAATATAATAATTATAATATGAGAAAGTGGATGAAATTTCATAGCATGTTGTGCAAAGTGAAGAAGGATAAAAACAGAGGAAACCACTTACGAGAACCTATATAGTTTTAGTGTGTATTCAGGGGTAGTAACTCACCGATGTCTCTCATTGTTTTATTTCAACAGTTGCAAAGACGCACTCCCAAAATTAGATCATTTAGTTTGATTTCGTTTCATTTTCAGACGAAGCTTGAAGATACCCAGTTGTTAAGCGAAATAGCCCAAACACAAGAAGAAGTTGGGTTTGGCAACCCTTTTGTTCAATAGATATCTGTTTTTACTAATAATCACACAGTACTGCACACGGAGCTATTATAGTAAACGGATTGATAGAAAATGTGATAATTGACATACAGTAGTGCTTAAAAATTCGGATAAGTTTGGACAAATTTAGTGACAAATTCAGTGACTTTTTTCAACATTTTACTTGGGTGAACTCGATACAGGTAAATCAGATTAGTGATCAGTGTTATCCATATTGAAGTTATACAATGTTTATAGTTCGTATATAGTTATGTTACGTGGACAATTTCAGTGATTGGGCTCTCCTAGCTTTATTACAATTACTCTAGATCCTGGTAGGACGCTGGCGTAGTAGCAGTGGGTGTGGTGCTAAGGTCGGTGCCGGAAGGGATCTGGGGATAACGCCAGACATGTAGGTGTTGGCAAGGGTGGTCAAGGAGGTGGATAGCATACCAAGTGCACCACCAGTAGTGGTACAGTCGACAAGGACAGTCTGAGTAACGACATTGGGTATCGCGATGGCAGTGTGAAATGGAAAATTTGTAGTATGGGTGATAGCAGGGACAGCAAGGCACACAAGCATGGTAACAGCGATAGTGAGGATCGTTTGGGCACCCTAGATACGTTACAGAAGCAAGAAGAGGCTTTGAAGATGAACTGAAAATGTTGTGGTCATATGTGCTTGGCAATGTTAAAAATAGTGCCGACGTTGCATCCAAGACCAATGACCAAATTGAAAATGAACTTGGGTTTGGTTCAATCACACATAGACCGGTTGAAAACGAATAAAGACAATCTTCACGATTCAATGAACTATTTAACGTCACAATCCATGCGATGCAACCTTGTATTTAGCAACATCTTTGAACCAGCCAACAAGAAACCACAGGATACAGAGCATCTATTGCGTGACTTTTTAGTTGACAAGATGAAAATTTGATAGGGAGATGGCAAATAGTATCAAACTGGAACAGATGCATCGAATGGGGGAACCGAACAGATTTGGTAAGAGGAATAGTGTTGCCAAGTTCACATGCTTCAAGGAAGGCGAGGTGGTTCGGAGAGTTTGGGTTCATTTAAGAGGTTTGAACTTCTATGTGACATAGCGGAGCAGAGGAGACGGCTACAGCCTAGGTTGGCAAGTGCATTGCGTGAGCCTGTTCTAAACACATCTGACTCTGAGTGACTGGAATGCCACGTGAACTAGTCCACGACCTCATACGGCTCAAGCTACAGCTTCTCCGGTAAGCATACAACTCTGTGCCTTATCTGCATACTCTGTGATGAGTACTACCTGGAGACCAGAGTATATCATCCATATAGCATAAATAAAGCTCATTTCCTTGTGAAACCCTCCTAATCGAATAACACCCGTACTATCATTGCTAGAGTCTGCACTAACAATTGTATTTGCTTTAAAGCACTAAGATTTGTTGAATATTAACACATTATATCGCTTTGCAGGCTTGCTGAACCCAGATCAGCATTGAGTGTATACATGTCTCGTCACTTAAGTTGAGATCAATCATGGGTATGAATACTAATGATGACTGACCGGGATATTCACCATTGCTATTAATCATGTGAATTGCTTTACACCACCAATATGTCCTATCTCCTATTAACAACCATGTCGTCTTTCAGATGATATCTATGTATTGGGAAATTCAGAAAATATATATATGTGAACATTGATATTTACCAATCTCATTTAGTTCAGTGATTGATATCTTTAGTCTGGGAATCGAGTACCTGATAGTTTATACAAATTTATTTTAGCTCGATTGCGAAATATGTTCTTACAACTTATATTAATCACTCTCTCGAGACCTCATTCCTGATGGAATCCATCGTCACGAGGGAGAGATGAGAAACAACCTGGAATTTAAATGCCTTGCCTAAGGACACAATCATAACAGCTCCAGCGGGACTCGAACTCTAGGCCTTTCGCACTTGAAGCGAATGCGCTACTACTGTGCTATCATGTTTTCCACGAGTACCTGATAAAACAAATCCAGACTGGTAACTTATACCAGGGGCTACATAATGCCCATTTTAATTGAGAGCACTGAGAAGCACAGGACGTTGCAAATAGCATATTTTGAACAAGAGTTGGTATATTATAATGTGTTATATCTATTTATAATAAATATTAACATTAAACTTGTTAATGGTGACTTTGTTCATGTAAAACATCGGTAAATCATGTTTGGATTTTATTTCGAAAACGATAATATCGCTAATATTTGTGCAATACATGTATACATTTATAAATTGATGACAAGTTTCAACTTTCTCAAACCAAATAGAGATGAAGGTATTGGCGGATTCCAGATTCCCCCCCTAAAAAACCAGTAATTTAGCCTCGGAATATTGTACTCGGAGTGGCGGATTTGTACTATGCTATGTAATGCACCCATATAGATTTCATACGCCAGAATTCACTTATGTTGGAATTAATTCCTTTATTTTTCCATTTTGATCTTATAAGAACTATTCATATAACCATTTTCAGGATATAAATTCAAATAGGGATATTCACTCATTTTAGTCGTCTAAGCATGAAAACATTAAGAATAAATGTAGGAATACATTTGATTTGTTCTTTTGTACCAGATTCTTTTGGCGAAGCTGTGTTCTTTGTTAAAAGAAATGAGTTGTTTCTTTCTTTTAGATTTGCACTCAGAAATATTTTGCAGAGGACCTGAGAATCGCTATGGGCATGATTGCCCGCTAGTGAAATAACTGCACTGCATCCTTCAAACCGCTCACCCATCCATGCCTGAGAGATTGCTCGGAGGGGCACCAGGTGTTTTCCTCCACAAATATCAGCTAGTGAGTTGCATTATGACCTAAGCTGTCGATGAATAATACACTGTTTACAAGGACACATTATTTGTTTTTTTTCACTCATAATTTATTTGTGTAAGAATATCAAAAATTTATATAATTGGGTTTGCCCTCATAAAGGGTAAATATTTATCGTCACATTTTGTGCTAGTAGTTTCTTCTACGGCCCCGTCAAATCCTGAAATACACAACACATAGAAATGAAAAATACATAGACCGTGAGTCACACACTGGATAACTCACACACTGGATAACTCACACACTGGATAACTTACACACTGGATAACTCACACACTGGATAACTCACACTGGATAACTCACACACTGGATAACTCACACACTGGATAACTCACACTGGATAACTCACACACTGGATAACTCACACACTGGATAACTCACACACTGGATAACTCACATTGGATAACTCACACACTGGATAACTCACACACTGGATAACTCACACTGGATAACTCACACTGGATAACTCACACACTGGATAACTCACACACTGGATAACTCACACACACACACTGGATAACTCACACAGGATAACTCACACACTGGATAACTCACACACTGGATAACTCACAACTCACACACTGGATAACTCACACACTGGAAAATTCAACAATGGATAACTCACACACGATAGATCATTTTAACCAACGTTGCCAGAAATGCTCTGCTATGAAATGTAATATCCCACTATTTCTCCATTATGCTGTTGATGGGGGCCTCCGTGTCTGAGTGGTTATGGTCATTGACTTCATGTAATGACGGTATCCACCAGGCTTGTAGAAGGTTGGTGGTTCTACCCAGGTGTATGTCAGCACCTGAAATACTGCTCAGAGAGGCACTCTGGTCTTCCTCCACAAAAACAGCTGTACGGTCGCTATTTGATATAAGCTGTCAGCGCGACTTTAAACCTCCCAAAGCATTAACACAAACACAAACTTTGCTGATCTGTCGTAAAACTCAACAGTTATAGTAATAATGATACTGGATGCAATTGTGATATCCAAACTATAGGTCTTGTTTTAGAAGCCAATATGAGGAAGAATGTACATAAGACAACATTATTTAATTCCTGCTCTCAGCAATTACCTAAATGTATCGCGCATGCCGGAGGCTTGTTCTTGCGTCTTCTGGTGAACTTCTTTCCAACAAACATGGACACAGACATATCATACGCGGTCGGTGATACTACATGAAGAATAGCAGAGGAAAGAGAGGTACAGAAAAGGACAAAGAACAACAAAAAGAAGAGGTTTAACATGTTCAATGCACAGCTATTTGAAATCTTTTGAATGACATGTTTCAATTTAAGCAGAATTCATTTTCCAAACAATTATTTATATGCTCTATGGCATAAAAGTCAGTAAAGTAAGTAAATTACTAAGTAAGAAAATTCTTTGTATGGGGCTCTCTTAAATATAAAACATATTTATACACACATGACATACAAAAACAACTGCAACAAAAAACTTGTTGTTTTAGAACTAATAAAAGTAAGAAATTACATAAATTGTATTGCATAATTAATAAACAGTAGTTCACAGTATTACACAAAATGTTAAACATCCATCTAACCATTTGAAACAGTTTGATTTAGCAAAGTAAGTGAGCTTGAAGTGTTTATTTCCAAGGGCAGACAGTTCCAAAGAATTGGTATCGAGTATAAAAGGCTACCCTTACACATCTCAATATGTATTGGGTATATAAAACGGAGACAATTGCAGGGTTCCCTCTGTCTGAATGTTTGTCTGCGCCACTTCTGTCGCCAATTGAAAAACACTGGGGCCAATTAAAAAACTTAGAGCCATATAGTTCACAAATAAATATTTGAAGCCATGAATTTGACAAAACATGTGCCAAAAAGAATTTTTTTTTAAAAAGCCAATATTTGTTTTTTGGCGCCATTGGCGACCGACAGCGGGAACCCTGCAATTGTTACCCCCATTATTAGTTATTGGGTGTGCTACATTCCCTTCATGGAGTTATGTGGGGTCAGTAAAATATATGGGGGGGTGAGGTGTTAGCCGAATCCCCCATTTATTTTACTGACCCCACATAACTCCGTGAGGGTCAGAGGCAAACCCAATAACGAATTTATTGCATCGATCACCTTCAAGTTAAAAAACATTGAAATTATTGCATCGATTCAGAATTTTAAAAGTGTTTTATTGTATACTCAGATATACGACTTCCGTACACTCTGGTACACTCAGATAAACGACTTCCATACAGATATACGACATCCATTCAATCTGATATATTCAGATATATGACTTCCGTACACTCTGGTATATTCAGATATATGACTTCCGTACACTCTGGTATACTCAGATATACGACTTCCGTACACTCTGGTATATTCAGATATACGACTTCCGTACACTCTGGTATACTCAGATATACGACTTCCGTACACTCTGGTATACTCAGATATACGACTTCCGTACACTCTGGTATACTCAGATATACGACTTCTGTACACTCTGGTATACTCAGATATACGACTTCCGTACACTCTGGTATACTCAGATACACGACTTCCGTATACTCAGATATACGACTTCCGTACACTCTGGTATGCTCAGATATACGACTTCCATACAGATATACGACATCCATACAATCTGATATATTCAGATATATGACTTCCGTACACTCTGGTATACTCAGATATACGACTTCCGTACACTCTGGTATGCTCAGATATATGACTTCCGTACACTCTGGTATACTCAGATATACGACTTCCGTACACTCTGGTATGCTCAGATATATGACTTCCGTACACTCTGGTATATTCAGATATATGACTTCCGTACACTCTGGTATATTCAGATATATGACTTCCGTACACTCTGGTATATTCAGATATATGACTTCCGTACACTCTGGTATATTCAGATATATGACTTCCGTACACTCTGGTATATTCAGATATATGACTTCCGTACACTGGTATATTCAGATATATGACTTCCGTACACTCTGGTATATTCAGATATATGACTTCCGTACACTCTGGTATACTCAGATATACGACTTCCGTACACTCTGGTATATTCAGATATACGACTTCCGTACACTCTGGTATACTCAGATATACGACTTCCGTACACTCTGGTATACTCAGATATACGACTTCCGTACACTCTGGTATACTCAGATATACGACTTCCGTACACTCTGGTATACTCAGATATACGACTTCCGTACACTCTGGTATACTCAGATATACGACTTCTGTACACTCTGGTATACTCAGATATACGACTTCCGTACACTCTGGTATACTCAGATATACGACTTCCGTACACTCTGGTATACTCAGATATACGACTTCTGTACACTCTGGTATACTCAGATATACGACTTCCGTACACTCTGGTATACTCAGATATACGACTTCCGTACACTCTGGTATACTCAGATATACGACTTCCGTACACTCTGGTATACTCAGATACATGACTTCCGTATACTCAGATATACGACTTCGTACACTCTGGTATGCTCAGATATATGACTTCCGTACACTCTGGTATATTCAGATATATGACTTCCGTACACTCTGGTATACTCAGATATATGACTTCCGTACACTCTGGTATATTCAGATATATGACTTCCGTACACTCTGGTATATTCAGATATATGACTTCCGTACACTCTGGTATATTCAGATATATGACTTCCGTACACTCTGGTATACTCAGATATACGACTTCCATACAGATATACGACATCCATACAATCTGATATATTCAGATAAACGACTTCCATACAGATATACGACATCCATACAATCTGATATATTCAGATAAACGACTTCCATACAGATATATGACTTCCGTACACTCTGGTATATTCAGATATATGACTTACGTACACTCTGGTATATTCAGATATATGACTTCCGTACACTCTGGTATGCTCCGATATATGACTTCCGTACACTCTGGTATACTCAGATATACGACTTCCGTACACTGGTATATTCAGATATATGACTTCCGTACACTCTGGTATGCTCCGATATATGACTTCCATACACTGGTATATTCAGATATATGACTTCCGTACACTCTGGTATATTCAGATATACGACTTCCGTACACTCCCATATTCTTGGACGTATGGGCAAAATGCAAGTCAGAATGAGAGACACGTGTACAAGAAGACAGGAGACGTGTGATGGACGATGGAGTGATGACATTTCTTGATAAATATACAATTAAATAAATAATATCTGCAAATAAGTAATTACAGTATCAGATACTTGTAAACATACCATTGAAAATATCACTAGGAGGAGCTTCTATCAATTTTCTTCTGCTAATGGTTCGTTCATTCATGCCGCTCACACTAGTTGTGTTATTCGTTTTCTTTGATGTCATTGTATTTGCTGTTTCATTCGGAAACGGCAGCGAGCCCATATGAGCCATCCCAGATTTGTATGACATCATTCTCGAATGTTCCAAATTTGGATATACGATACCAGGTGTCGCTGTAAATGTAAAACTAAATGTAGCAGTATAACTAATTATGTACAAGTGTTTTGTTCGGTCAGACGGAATTCGACATACCCGATGTAGACTGTATATAGCTAAATTAGACTTATATATAACTAATTATATAGAACATATTGACATGTACACGTATATATAGCTAATTATATCGAACATATTGACATGTACACGTATATATAACTAATTATATAGAACATATTGACATGTACACGTATATATACCGTAACTAATTATATAGAACATATTGACATGTACACGTATATATACCGTAACTAATTATATAGGACATGTTGACATAGACTCATACCTATAACACTAATTATTATATAGAACATATTGACATGTACATGTATATATAACTAATTATATAGAACATATTGACATGTACATGTATATATAACTAATTATATAGAACATATTGACATGTACACGTATATATAACTAATTATATAGAACATATTGACATGTACATGTATATATAACTAATTATGTAGAACATATTGACATGTACATGTATATATAACTAATTATGTAGAACATATTGACATGTACATGTATATATAACTAATTATGTAGATCATATGGCATGGACATTCGCATACATTGCACGGGACATTCTAATACACTGCCGGGGACACTCGCATACACTGCACGTGACATTCGCATACACTGCATGGGACACTTGCATACACTGCACGTGATATTTGCATACTCTCTCGTCAATATTCCCTCGAAAGTTTGATTGTCGATTATTTTTTGACAAAGGCCTTTTGTAAATGAATGGCTTAGGTGATGCACGAAGTTAGCTAGATCCGAGTCAAGGTTGTCCGATGTAACCTTATCCGTGTCATGGGGAGTGGGTGGTGGTCACCGACGCTCAAGAATGGCAAATAACCAGCATCACACACTACTACTATAATGTCATTGATTGAATAACAGATGATGATAAGCCAGAAGCCGTGATTGTGTTCCAAATGAGGCTATTCAGAGGTGAGACATTGAAAAATGCTGCCCACTTGGGTTTTGCATGGGCTAGTCACGTGACATATAACAAACACAGTTGCTATCTCATCTGTTGTTGGTGATGTTACATTGGTATGATGAGCTGTGAAAATTATAAAAGAACATGCGATTAATTAAACTTATTGCTCGCCCACATGGTTCGCTGGCAGCAAGGGTAAATAAGCTCAATCATTATCATCACTTATTGATTGAACAGGCCCATAGCTAAACGGAGGAACTTTTGGGTTGTAGCATTAGAATGGGTTTTGAATTATAAAATTTATATAAAAACATCACTAAAAGATTAATTGTATTGTTGACATTGTGTAAGATATGGACAAACTGGTATAAAATGCAGATTTACGGCTTAAATGTCTCTGTGGGGTACAGGGGTATTTCTCCACCAATAACCGATGGAGACTCGCCATATGATCTGTAAACTGTTGGTGCGACGTTAAACACAAAACTAAGGAAGATCAATAGGAATTTGTCCCTTTAAAATGGCAGTAAAATAGTTCTATAACAAAAGTTCCTGGAAACTTACTGGTAAATGTAGGCTGAACTTTCCTCTTTCTCAGCAAATATTTGTGGGGGTTATGTGCTGAAGGCATATGCGTCTGAAAATAAAATGAGCCGTAATTATAGATTTACTGAATGAGTGAATTGATAGGACCTGTGCATACACATCCGCTATAGTGTCATCATAAGTGAAGTCATGCCGCCATCAATGCACTATAATTATTTGGGCGACAACGACACTTAATATAGAATTATGGGAATTACAATAACCTGAGGTTATAACACTTTGCTAGCACCTCAATTGATATGATTGGTTGAGCTTGAGATTTGATCTTGTCTCAACCAATCTGAAATATTGAGACTGAGTTTGGAGAAAATGTATAATCCCTGACCTGATTAGTGTAATCCGAGAATCATACACAGCTCAACCAATCAGAAAGGTTGAGACTAAGTTTTAGCTGGAGGAAACATTTATAGCCCACATGTCAGATGTAGTAAATCTAGTCAAATGAGTCCATGGTGGAGTGGTTAAATTCGCTGACTTGTATATCACTGTAACCTATCATCACTGATGATCACGGGTTCAAGCCTCTGTCTCTTTATATGATAAAGTTGACAGTTTATTATGGAGGTTGGTGCACCAAGTACTGGTTAACCACAGGAGCCTGCCCAGGAAAGGTGTTGTTAGGTAAACTGTCATTCGCTAATATGGGCAAACGGTAGCGACGATAAATAAACTTAAAAAAAAATTAAATCTAGTTTAGGTGATTCAATGATTCACATGTAGTGGTTTGAACAGAAATGTTCATGTCCCAAATAGAGAGCGAATATTAGAGCCCAGTGTTTCGTAGTAGGGTAGGCTGCACTGTGACGTCGGTCACTAATTCACAACATTAATTCATCCTCGTGCAACTTAATAATGACCACAATAGTACATAATCTATCCATCATGCTTCATACTTACAGAATCATAGGCAGGCAGCATCATCTCTGATCTGATGTCCGATTCACTGCCTCTTATGTTCCATGGCACTACAAACAATAGAAAACATGTGGAGTAAGTACTGTGTTAAAAGTACCGGTACAGTCAGTACGATGTCGATCATGGTATTTTTTCAATACAATAAACATGGCTCTAGCGTATTGTTTCTTATGAGTAATTAATAATCACATTTGCAAACAATATAGATAATCAACCGAGGCGTAACGCTGATCAGGATCTATGTTGTTTGCTATTCAGCCAAGTGTTTTATCTCCACACTGTCCGAATAGCAAACAGCATAGAGCCTGAGCTGCCTCTATGCTGTTTGCAAACGTGATTTTATCTGCCGCTAGCTTGCAAAGGGTTAAGGCGATCCCGTATAAACCTGATCTAATCACTTGTAGCCGTAACGGAAACATTACGTTCTCATTAGATGAGCAGTAGACAGGGGATTCAATGTATATACACGACTAATAATAATATAAAGAATAGCGTCACAAAGTTAACTCTGTGGAAGAAAGCGAACTCTGCCTATTATGGATGTGTGGCGTAGTTCTACTCACAGGCACAAGACACAAATTATTTTTGTTTAGTTTATACAAATTTATTTTAGCTCGATTGCGAAACAAGTTCTTTCAACTTATATTAATCACTCTCGAGACCTCATTCCTGAAGCCATCACCATGAAGGAGAGAGAAGAGGCATGTGGAATTTAAATGCCTTGCCACAAGGGCACAATCTTAACAGCTCCAGCGGGGCTCAAACTCCAGACTGGATATTTTTGCTTGCCCTATGGTCATATAGTAAATACTGACAGTAAACATCACTTACTATATGACCATAGGGCAAACAAAATGTGTGTCTTGTGCTGCTACTGAGCAACTTCATTGTGTGTAAGACTTCTTAGTTTGACCTACACTTCTGAGTTATTCAATTACTCACAATCCTTAGTTTGACCTATACTTCTGAGTTATTCAATTACTCATAATCCTTAGTTTGACCTATACTTCTGAGTTATTCAATTACTCACAATCCTTAGATTGACCTATACTTCTGAGTTATTCAATTACTCATAATCCTTAGTTTGACCTATACTTCTGAGTTATTCAATTACTCATAATCCTTAGTTTGACCTACACTTCTGAGTTATTCAATTACTCATAATCCTTAGTTTGACCTATACTTCTGAGTTATTCAATTACTCACAATCCTTAGTTTGACCTATACTTCTGAGTTATTCAATTACTCACAATCCTTAGTTTGACCTATACTTCTGAGTTATTCAATTACTCACAATCCTTAGTTTGACCTATACTTCTGAGTTATTCAATTACTCACAATCCTTAGATTGACCTACACTTCTTGAGTTATTCAATTACTCATAATCCTTAGATTGACCTATACTTCTGAGTTATTCAATTACTCACAATCCTTAGTTTGACCTATACTTCTGAGTTATTCAATTACTCACAATCCTTAGATTGACCTACACTTCTTGAGTTATTCAATTACTCATAATCCTTAGATTTACCTATACTTCTGAGTTATTCAATTACTCACAATCCTTAGATTGACCTACACTTCTGAGTTATTCAATTACTCACAATCCTTAGATTGACCTACACTTCTATGATTAATTCAATTACTCACAATCCTTAGATTGACCTACACTTCTGAGTTTTTCAATTACTCACAATCCTTAGTTTGACCTACACTTCTATGATTAATTCAATTACTCACAATCCTTAGATTGACCTACACTTCTATAATTTATTCAATTACACACATAATCCTTAGACTGACCTACACTTCTATGATTTCTATAACAGTTTACCTATTCCAGCGATTGGTCTATCATTCTGTTCTTTATGCACTCCATGTATTGGTTTTGGTCGGCGTTCCTTGTATGCAACCATATAGGTTGAGGGTCGAGACTGCGTCTTTATGCCACCAGTGCTTGCACAAGACTGAACAGTGCATATGGGCTAGAAAATAGAATTTGATGGACATATGTACAATTTGCCATTTGTTGTATTGTAAATACATTTTAATCTAGCTTTTGATATATAATATAAAACAGTGGGTGTAATATTTAGGGCGAGTTCACATAGGTCTCGAAGTAAACCAGACTCCATCTGAATGACATCGGTTTCGATACTTCACTCAACAAAATTCCTAATCGGTCATCTGGTGTTTCATAATAGTGAGAACCCAATTAATAATCGTACAATATTAAAATATTTTCATTTAGTGCATTTTATGCCATATGATTATACAGCAACTCCTTGCATATGCATCGGTATTAACATGTATCAGATAAGATGATACATGAATGTATGAATAACTAATGATAATATATGGATATTATTAGTTTGCTCCAAATACTGTAAATCACCAGGTGACCGATTAGAATTGTGTTGAGTGTTGGTGATGAAATTCAAATTGTAATCTTTTGACCCTAACCATGCACTGGTTTGTTGAGTTCCTTGCTGGAACAGTTAGATTACATTTGTATCCAAGGAAACAAAGGGAGATTTGTTCCCCCGCAGGTAATGTTGACTGTGACTCGATAATTAGTGTTATTAGCAATGTACATAATATATTCGTAGAATTTTGTCCAAGCGTATAACATTGGCATGGTCAAAATAATATGCACAACAACATGAATACTGTATTTTCCATAACATGGTATTTGGCTATTCCAGAAAGTGTTCGAAACCCCTGTGGAAGGTGTTAAACATATTTCATTCGTCATGAGAATAGTACAGTCTACATCCTTTATGTTGAATTCCGTCGGACCGAACAAAATACTTCGACATAAACAAAGATTGACTTAACGAAATTCGATATAAACAGAGCCAGTTATAGTGTAAAATGATAGTGTCTGGAACGGGACTTTGATCCGACTTTGAGATAACCGGAGAATTCGACATAACCGACTTTGACATAGCGGATGTAGACTGTATATAACAAGTGATTATACACACATTAAAGACATGTGAATATAATGGGAAGTTTGTAGCTTATTTTAGATTCACTCCACTGCATGCTAGAACTCGGTAGAAAGAATGGCGATACGGTAGTTATATAAAATGTGACGAAATAATTGTTATGGCTGTATTATTTAGAAACTTGTATGAATGTAATGCGAAGTATATTCAGTTTAGCACTAACGTGTTCCAAGCACAATGTTGGTTCACAGGCAATTGAAGTTGACTGCTAAGAATAATAGGAAAGGAGAGCGACAATGGAACTACTAGTGAGGCTAAACTCCTTGCTGAGCTCTTTGAAGAGATCCTGGAATGTATGTACTTCAGTCACAGCGTTTAGATTTATCTATAAATTGACGTACCGCTAGGAAGATTCTTTCATTATTTTCGTTTGACAGGGGTCGAGTTTCCAAAGAGGATGACCCTTAAGACATACGGCAATGTATGCTAATATCATTTATCAGTGACGTCCTTACGTCATCATACTTCGTACACTGGAACAAGTAGTGGGAGGTTGTTTCACGCTGGCCACATGGACATATAGGTGACGGGATGCTGTGTTTTGTGAAAAGATCATCGGCTAATGCACTAGTGTGTTCGAAGTTTGGTGTGGTGAACTTTGTTTTTCCGTTTCCACGAGTAGAAATATGCTACTACTTTGTCCAAGCCAAATTCATTTAGGAGCGTTTGCACCAGTAGCTAACTAACTGTACATGTATTGGATTTTTTTCAAGCGTATCTTGCGATGTACAATTGTCAAATATGACGTCCGTATGCTCAAGAATCGGACGAATAAATGATAAATACATGGTTTCTAGGGATCATAGAGGACAAATTTAAGTTTACTCATGATATTTATACGTTGATTGGAATTTTCTGCTACATGGTCAATATGGTGTGCCATTTTAAATCCCGTGACAAGAAGAGTCCCAACTGTTTGTGGCTAGTCACCTTGTATTTCCTCATTGTTCATGAACACAATTTGATGGTGTACCGAAATTGTTTTACGAGGGATAATAAGCGATTCAGTATTTTAGAATTTAATTTTACACCACTGTGTTGCCCATTTTTAAAATTGTCTTTAGATTTGTATTTAGGGTCACGGCTGCTGTCATTGGATCTTAAACTGTCATAATTATAGAGACTAGTGTCGTCTACAATGAGACGGATATGATTTTTTTTTTGTATCTACAACTATGTCGTTAATGACAGTTTAAAAGAGGAGAGGGCCCAAGATAGATCCTTGTGGAACACCAGTACTAATGATGTTCCAGCTGGACTTTGCTGGAATAACTACACTCTGTCTCCTGCAGATAAGATGAAAACCATTTGAGCAAACTACCAGTGATTCCTAGTTTCTTGAGTCCAGTATGCCACAACCGATCGAAAGCTTTGCCGATATCCCAGAAGACAACCCGAACCTCCGTGCCCGAACTCGATTGTCTATGTGAAGAAGTTATAAAAGAGAGATAGGACGATAGCTTCTAGCTAATGACCAATCATCGGATTTAAAAATGGGTGATACAGATGCTTCTCTCCAGGTATCTGGAAACTGTGGTGTAGAAATTGAGTATACAGTTAATGTATTACATGGATCGTTTATGGCATAACTGTGGAACTATAGACATGGATAGTTCAGGTCGCAACTGTGGAACTATAGACATGGATAGTTCAGGTCGCAACTGTGGAACTATAGACATGGATAGTTCAGGTCGCAACTGTGGAATTATAGACATGGATAGTTCAGGTCGCAACTGTGGAATTATAGACATGGATAGTTCAGGTCGCAACTGTGGAACTATAGACATGGATAGTTTAGGCCACAACTGTGGAATTATAGACATGGATAGTTCAGGTCGCAACAAACCTTTTTATTGAGCCCCTTTATATGGAACAACTGTGTAGAGTGTGGGTTATGTCTTCTCGTATCCAGTGATGTAATGGGGAAGTCTGGTTTCTCTCGTCTGTGCTCTTCGGGATCCCACCCAGGGAACTTGTCCCTGTTCTCGGATACCCACTGGAAACTCGGACACATGTTACTGAAATAGCGAAACGGTATTTAGTAGTTTTATGTGTTACCTCCAGACGTATGCGAGTTATAGGTAGATAGTTTTATTCTAGTAAAATAGAATATATGTCATAAAACAAATACAAAATCAATGTCAACATAGTACATGTGAGTATTAACGTGCAGAGTAGATGACATATAATCAATACCAAGGATAACACAAAAAGAGAAACAAAACTCTTATTTCCATTGTGGTCCTTAGAATTAATCATATGACATCGGAAAGGCAAATTAGTCAATTAAATTATTGCACATAGTGAATTACAGTAACAAAGCACATGATTGCATGACAATTTATATAATATCACAGGGAATTGCCTGACATTGAACAGGTATTTACTAAAACTCAATACATTGGAAAAATAAAAACATTAAATGAAATGAAAATAATGACCAGATAAAAGGACTAGATTGATACAGATTGCAGCTATTCTATACTGACAACCATAAAAAGCGTTACTTTTTGTGACACATTTTAGAATTATGAATTTTACTATCATGAGTGAAGAAAATAACCCTTCACGTTTTCCACTAATGTACCCAATATTTCGCATAATAATATTATGTTCTCTATTTTTTCTAAAAGGATATAAATTTTACCTCTAAGGCAAGTGCACAGTTTCGTTTTGGTGTCAGTATATATTAGCATCCCTTGTTATTTTTCATGCCCGGTGTATAAGCACGGATACATGTGACATCGGTTTATAATCCCTCCCTACATACTCGTAACTTTGCCATAATAAGCTATTCATTTTGTATAATTGGATTAGGGTTCGTAATGGATTATCCCATACATTAGGGATGTAGTAAAGTGTCACGAGACTGTATTTATGTGTAGCATGCTCTATTTTTCTCACATAATGTGTGTTTTACGATTATTTATCATCGCTACCGGTTGCCCATATAATCGGCGCCTCCTGAAGAGATTAGTCTTTTTAGATTTTTGGAGGATAGTGCAATGATACAGACAAACCCATTCCAGAGTTCCTCTGGTTCTTTTACGTGCACGGTGTACAGCACCGACACGAAATCTCGGTTCAAAGTCCCATCTGAAAGACTTAATTTTATTAGGGTCAGATGGGGGATCGAACCTGCGATCCATGGATTACCAGTCCAGCGTGTTACCACTGGACTACAGATCCGTCTCACATAACTCTGCTTGTATTCAGTATAATACAGTCATCTCATAAGTTCTTATATGCACACACGTGTAATAACACTTGGAAGGATTCCGATTGGTTGAGAGATAATCCTTATAATTTGTATATTAAATTTTAAGCATATTTGAAATGGTACATAACGTAAATAGTAAGTTAAACTACGGTTTAAGAGATGTCCTGGCGAAATTATAACGCTGTTTAAAACATAAATATAACACTGTTTTGTGTAGTGACGTCATGAAAATTTGCGCTGAAAGTAGCAGCGTTATTTTGTGCAAAAATATGATTAAAACTCAATAATGTTTTTATGGTAATGTGATTAAAAAAGGATCTTGGTAGCTTCGTGTCAGAATTCGCATTAGAAGGGCTGGTTGGAAAGCTCCCTCTTGAAGAATCAGCTACAGATGTTGGTTATTGGGGAGAAGGTGTAATTAGAGTAATATGTGAATGCACATACTGATGGAAAATGTTGGCGTTCACTGCTCTTGTCCTGGAAGTATTTGGTTTCATGTATGATCTTGTTAAAGGCGTTCTCTACAGTTTTGTAAAAAAGTTTACAATAATAGAATGTGTCCATACTTGGTACATCACTAGTACTATGTATTACTAACCAAAATATGAAATAAAATTGATATGCTAATGACTTCGGGTTTTTTTATTAATTTTTTTTATAACATGCCTATTTTCCATTTCGGCCAATAATTTCTCATTTTGGCGACAAAAGTAAAATAAAATAATATTTGCAATTATTATGTGTGTATTGATTGATATACTAATATGTTACATATGACTATTAATCATAATTGCATGTAACTACAAACATAACATATGCATATTTAGAATACAATAATCCTAAATCATGAATTTTCCATGTTCGAGTACTTGATTTTGATGAGATTTGTCATGTAATATTTAGGAATATAATTTCAAATATTTCTTTTTCAGAATAATAATTAATTTCTTCAACTGATGTATATCAATAGTTCAATGTATGCCTAAGTAAAACATTAAATACAATTGGTATGCTAATGACTTCGGGGTTTTTTATGAATTGATTTTAACATGCCAATTTTCCTACTGTTTCTTTAAAACTGTTGGAAATCTATGTATATGTATCTGTATACACATTTATTTTAGCTCGATTTGCGAAACAAGTTCTTACAACTTATATTAATCACTCTCGAGACCTCATTCCTAATGGAATCCATCGCCACGAGGGAGAGAGAAGACGCAACGTGGAATTTAAATGCCTTGCCTAAGAGCACAATCGTAACGGCTACAGCGGGGCTCGAACTCCGGACCTTTCGCACCTGAAGCTATGTATCTCGTCAGTAAGCTTCTTATACAACATTATAGAAGATCTAATTATGTTTATGTCCGCCTAGTGGTCGAGTGGTTAAGGTCGCTGACTTGTATACCACTGTAACCTATCATCACTGATGGTCACGGGTTCGAGCCCCGCTCAGGCCGTGTCTCATTTATATGAAAAAATTGGCAATTTCTTATGGAGGTTGGTGCACCCAAGTACTGGTTAACCGCTGGAGCCTGCCCAGGAAAGGTGTTGTTAGGTAAACTGCCCGCCAGCGATATAGCCCAAAATGGTGCTGATGCAGGCGTAAAACCCGAAATATAATAATAATAATAATTATGTTCATTGTTGACACAGGAAATAAGTAACGTAATGTAAGGGAGGTAATTTTTCTATCATAAAAATGCAAATATTGTGATAATATTTGATGATGATTCCGTTTATTTACCCTCGCAGCCGGTAAACCATATGGGCGATAATATTTAAAACTAAGCACCATATATAACACTGATTAATACAGTCAAACCTGCCCAAGAGAATACCTCGATAAAGATACCACCTGTCCTAAGAGGTACAATTAGGTGTGTATTGATGTAATAACTAGCTAATATTGTGGAAGTCATGAAAGCGCTTTCGCTTTAGGTGCGAAAGCCCCGGAGTGTTCGCACCCAGCTGTACCCATTGAGATTGTGTCCTTAGGCAAGGCATTTAAATTCCACATTGCCTCTTCTCACTCGTGGCGATGGATTCCATCAGGAATGAGTTCTCGAGAGGAATTAATAGGCCAAGTTTTAAGAACTTGTTTCGCAATCAAGCTAAAATAAATTTGTGTTATAAACTAAAATTCCATAAATATCCCAACTTCAACTTGTTCTCAACTCAAGATTCTCAAAGTTAATAATTCTTTAAATGCCTTCATTGAGATATTGTATCTGAATATTAAATAAAACATACACCCCAAACTCGTTCAAGTTTAATGATTTATTAGTATTGTATAGTTTAGAAGTAAGTACGGGAACAATAACAGAAGCGGATAACCGGAGGAATCTTGCACTAAGGCCACCATAACATGTAGTTTTTTGAATGTCAAATGGATTTAGTTGACTGTCTACAAATGACATATCTACTGGGATAATTTTGCAGGGTGGTGTATTTTGCAGATTAACGTTATTAATGTCTGCAATACTTTGATTGTCATAATTATGTACTGAGCTGGAGGGTTATTTGTTTGGGAGGTGTCACATACGGATGTAAAATGGACACTGAACGTGTTGTCTGGATACAGTCAGCGTTATTTGCGCAGGTTTTTCAGGGTTATGGCTGAAATGCATTACCACAACGGTTAGATTTGTCATTGCTAAGCGTACATGTAGTCGCTTTGGAGATGCGAGTTGGGATCCGGGTAAAATTATGCATGTATAATTATATCTAATCTGAGAAAGGACGCATGCTCGTCCTGGTTTCAAGGATGGTATTATAACATGACTACATATAACATGGACATGAAACAAGAACGGTCGCTCATATGGGCAACCGGTAGTAACGATAAATAAACGTAAAACACACAGATCGGTCCGATATTAGGTTAATATTATAACATGTCGGTTTAGATACAGTCTGGGAAATGAAACACACTCGACCTCGAGTGTTGGTATTATAACATACCATATCGCCGGGAAAGAAACACAATCGGATCTATCCAAGGTTGGTAGTGTTACCTGGGAAAGGACACCCGGAAAAGAAACACACTCGGTCATATCTAAGGTTGGTATTGTTATCTGGGAAAGGACACCCGGAAAAGAAACACACTCGGTCATATCTAAGGTTGGTATTGTTATCTGGGAAAGGACACCCGGAAAAGAAACACAATGGGTCATATCTAAGGTTGCTATTATCATATAACCTGGTAACGGACACACGGACAAGAAACACACTCGTCATATCTAAGGTTGGTATTGTTATCTGGGAAAGGACACCCGGAAAAGAAACACACTCGGTCATATCTAAGGTTGCTATTATCATATAACCTGGTAACGGACACACGGACAAGAAACACACTCGGTCATATCTAAGGTTGGTATTGTTATCTGGGAAAGGACACCCGGAAAAGAAACGCAATGGGTCATATCTAAGGTTGCTATTATCATATAACCTGGTAACGGACACACGGACAAGAAACACACTCGTCATATCTAAGGTTGGTATTGTTATCTGGGAAAGGACACCCGGAAAAGAAACACACTCGGTCATATCTAAGGTTGCTATTATCATATAACCTGGTAACGGACACACGGACAAGAAACACACTCGGTCATATCTAAGGTTGGTATTGTTATCTGGGAAAGGACACCCGGAAAAGAAACGCAATGGGTCATATCTAAGGTTGCTATTATCATATAACCTGGTAACGGACACACGGACAAGAAACACACTCGTCATATCTAAGGTTGCTATTATCATATAACTTGGTAACGGACACCTGGACAAGAAACACACTTCATATCTACGGTTGCTATTATCATATAACCTGGTAAAGGACACCCGGACAAGAAACACACACGGTCATATCTAAGGTTGCTATTATCATATAACTTGGTAACGGAAACCAGGGCAAGAAACACGCTCGGTCATATCTACAGTTGCTATTATCATATAATCTGGTAAAGGAAACACGCTCGGTCATATCTACGGTTGCTATTATAATATATCACATAATCTGGTAAAGGACACCCGGTAAAAATACACACCATGTCATGTCTAAGATTGGTATTATAACATCAAATAACGTGGGAATGGTATATTAAACTCAAATAGTATCTAAAAATGAAACACACCTATCTTAGGGTAAACTAACGGAAATGTTCGACGGTGTGGTATATCTATATAACATACTTACAAATAATCTGGTAACAGAAACTTATTCGGCTTATTGCTGTACTTTCTGTAATTCCGTTCCAACATATTCCAGTTCAACCATGCGACAATTTGCTTTAGTAATCCACTTTTAGATTTAATTACACGGTGTTTCTCGAGTTTATTGTAGACTGACTGCACGACACAATGGTTGTCGTGGAAATTCCACGACGTCATTCTGACGTTGAAGAGGCGTAACGTCATTTAAAGGGAGGTAATAATTGTAAATGACGTTTACTGAATTTACATTTGTAATTTTACTACTCAACTTTTCAAAATTTGTAAAAAAAAAAATTATTATTCGTATGTTTTACATGTAATTTATTGGAATAATTACTGTTTAAACTAAAATCATACCACATGTTACAACACGAAATGCATTGATGTATAACACCAAAGGCACGACAAAATTGGTGTAATTTGGTAATTAATTGTACATGTAATTTAGAAGAAGTCGATGTGGAAAAACATTGTTGACATACCGCGGTATACATTGATTTTTGAATTACTTCTCAACGATGTCTCCGTTGTTTCATTCCACTTTAATAGCTTTTATTCAAGACTCTCGTTGTTCTTTGTGTTCAATGGTTAACACAACTTTACCTAATTGCCATGGTAACCAATCAAAATAAATGTAGCCTGAAATCTGTCGTCAGTGATAATTTACCTCACCGTGTGGCCGCCTGACAAATTCCTGTAATTTTAAATATTCAACTATACAAACACATGACAACGTCATGAAATGTTTGATACACTGAGATATACTGACTTGTATACCACTGTAAAATAAATAAAATCTAAAATTACTAATCTCTTCAGGAGGCGTCGCTCATATGGGCAACCGGTAGCGACGATAAATAAACGTAAAACACACACTATACCACTGTAACCTATCATCACTTATGACCACGGGTTCGAGCCCCGCACAGAGTTTGTCATCATGAAATGGAATATTTATATCCAGGGTATACAAACCATTTTATAATTGAGTGTTCAATACCAGTGGACCGTTTTTGTGCACGTGATGTTTAGCGGGTATTCGGGGGCGAATAAATCAGTTCTATACATCTACTTTATGCTATTCCAGTTTATAATGATGTAAAAGGAAAGTTATATATATTTTATTGTTTTCACGATTGAGTAATAATGTTTTGGGCATAGAAACATACTTCAGAACAGAGTCCGCTATGTACAGTAGTCTGAGGAGTTGACCTCGGGCATGTTACGGTTTATTGAATAATAGTATGTGTATGCTAGATGGGTGGAATGTTACAGGTGCAGTTTTCCAAAGTATTTTACATTAACTACAGTGCGTGCAGTTTTTTCTATGGGTTTTACCATGGCTTCGTACATCACATATCGCATATGTCATAGTTAGCATTTACAGAGATACAGTATATACAAAGCATTTTAGAAAGTATGTTATTTGCTATAGTATGTTGTTGGGATAGGAGACACTGTCCATGAGATAGTATGTACACGAATTATTATCAGAGAAATACTGCAGTGCATGTACATAGTGATGTGTACATAGTGATGCATGTACATAGTTACATAGTGATGCATGTAAAGTGTCGGTTAATAAAATTATACAATGGTTATGTTATCTCACTAGTCGCACAATAAAGTATACAGCTTGCCATTGCAATAGGTGTTTGTTGTTTTGTGATTAGTTCTGTTTAGACATATTACATTTCTCAATTTCGGTCTATTCTGACACCTTCCCCTGTACAATTGATTAATTGTCCGAGTATATTGTATATGCTTAATTGTAGCACTGTAATCTCTTATACAGACGGATCTGTAGTCCAGTGGTAACACGCTGGACTGATAATCCAGGGATCTGACCCTAATGAAATTAACAGTCTTTCAGATGGGACGTTAAACCGAGATCTCGTGTCGGTGTTGTACATCGTGCACGTAAAATAACCAGAGGAGATTCTGGAATGGGTCTCTGTCTGTATCATTGCACTATCCTCCACAATCTAAAATGACGAATCTCTTCAGGAGGCGTCGCTCAAATGGGCAACCGGTAGCGACGATAAATACACGTAAAACAAACAATACTTTTTAATAATTTCTGTGATGATTTGTAGTCATGCATGTATGTGAACCATTAATGTATATTAATATTATGTTTTCTATCATTCCATTCAGCCAAACATAAATTATTTATAATCTAACCAATATACCGTGCTTTCAAAGATAAGTAATAATACCGTTGGAATATTACACTACTGTATAGGTAAGGCAATATACCATAGCTTACAGGTATTGTGATTTATTGTTTAATAGGTTATACCTGACTTACCTATAATGCAATAGTGTATCGAATGTTTGTTTACAAACATTATTACTTTACTTTGAAAGCACAGTATAGTTCGTAATGTAGGTCATATGTATTTTTGTACTTTTAAAATAGACTTACCCAGTAACGAGGTAACTCACCTCTATAACTATTCAAAATCATAAAACGTGGATTTGCAGGTACTAAAATGCTTCACTCCCTTGTAATTATTCTGATTGGACTAGGCCATGTTTTTAAACACGTTTGTTTATCAATCGGACTGCAGTTATAAGTCATTATAATTAATTTACCAATTTTTACCCAATGTAAAATAACAAACACTTGTATATGAATTGGTTGTACAGGCTACGTATCGTTTTATTACATTTACACATACATATACAATCAATTCATTCACATGATGGTTCCTCCAAACATCTTGCTACAGAATGTAGCTGGGTGTCCATGCACTTATAACAATACATAGTTCCCGCGGCAGTCAAAAACACTGATAAAATCTTATCTTGGCAGCCATTTTGACTGGTAAGTTTTATTAACGGCAATTTCATGATTTTACTAGTAATTCTTTAATTGCAATAACTTTATTAATTTTGGTTTCTTAATATAAAATTTGGTATGATTTTAAAGGTATTGAAATGCACTTTTTAAATATTAATTTATTTTTTGACAATGATGTATGGATTATAAATTATAAGAACTTAACTTGCACCTATTTTTGAAAGTCTATTTTCACAGTTGAAATATTAATATACAGGTAACTTATTATGTATTCGTCATTGATACCCAATTTGTGAAATGATACAAAAAATATGTCTATTGAGAGCTTTCCAACAATGTATGAACCATGGTGATGGGATGAAAAATAAATATTTTATGAAGAAAGCAAAATTATGCTATCCCGGTGTTACTGGTTTTCGACGACGTAGTACATAACGGACTCCTATAGGTTTAGATTTGTCATACACTGCAAACAATTTTATGTCACCAAATAAACAATATTTTACCTTTCATTCCCCAAAATCTCGAAGAAAACCGATGGTTTACTTATTGAGAAAAGTTGACAAAATAGCGGTACCTCATTCTCAGTAATCCGGAATGACTGTAATCCGGAATGACGTCACATGTTTTCGCCTAACTGTGGAAATTGCCTACAGCGCGAGCATTATTATGTAAGCAACAGTTTTTTTTAACAAAACAATATAAATAAGGAACACTTACTTTAATAATAGGCTTAATTTATCATTTTCACTCAAAATTCATTTGTTGGAGAGCATTTTGTCTATATACTGTATCTAAAACACTAATTGAGTTTAACTTAGACAAACACACGGGGCATAAGAAGTCGTCGCCCCTCCTAATTACTCTGACTGGGTGCAGAACCGTAACTGGACCCATCCATCGAACACATCACACGGTGCCTAACAGAGAATAACTAGGTTTACACAACCATGTATATCAGTTGGAGAACCTCTGTGAAAACACGTGGACCTGAAGGCGAAAAACGGTGAAAATCGATATTATGAATAAGGACCCCTTGTGTGTAATAACGGACATAACTCATAAACACGGGGCAGTGAGACTATAATGACATTTTTATTCGTAAATATATTGGCGTGGCAGACGATGCATATGTCATTTTGGAGAAAAAATTGCCAATTTCTTTAAAAAATGATATTTATATGGTGACATAAAACGGATATAGTGAAATTAGTGAAAACTGGGGTAGGTTTAAAGTTTTCACCGCTAATTTACCTTGTCTGATATATTATGATCAGTTAGAAATAGATTGGAAGTGCAAAAGGTATGTTTATTTATAATTCCGGTAACTGGAGCGTGAAATATTGCGTGATCTCTCGCGACTTGCTATTTCCACAGTTGGGCGAAAACCTGTTCTGGGCGAAAACTCTTCACGCCGGGATACTATATATTATATATAATATCTGATCAACTTTGCCAGTCAAAATGGCAGCCACAGTAGGAATGATGACGTCACACGGGAACTATATATACAGGGTATACACGTAGATGTAACACTGCCGTTATTGAGTGTCACACTTATTGTCCAGATCCATCATTTCACTCTCTCCAGCATCACGCACACGGTGTGACACACATATTACATCAGTTTGATCGATGATAGGTATATTTGATAGGTATAGTACGACAGAAAATCGTTTTTATCTGCAACAGAGAACATATGATAACAACATATCGTAACATAACAGAGCGGGTGGGTGGGAAAACGTAGATACGCTTGATACCTGCTTAACATTGAATGAGAACTCGATTACAATACATGTACTTGCATACAGTACACCTGTACATGCATGTCTTCTGATTGGCTACTACCTGATGGTCAGATAAACTATAACTATAGTATAGCCCCTCAAGTATAACTTACACTGATCGAATATAAATATATATTATACCATATTTAATCGAACATAAATTAATACATAAGAGCCGTTTATTATCTGACACTAAAGTTTAAACTTTATTTGTTTTACAACGATTGCGAATCAAGCTTTAACAACTTATAGTAATCACTCTCGTTGGCGCATATGAGAGCGTAAATGTGGTCTCGTGTGGGAGGAAACCAGAGGACCCGGAGAAAACCCACCTGTCCGATCTGGCGACCACCGTACCATCTCACATACTTCCCGGTCATAATTACTCTGACAGTGACGGGGTGTCATTTTTAAATATGCTTGGATATGGTCTAACAGTTTTGTATGTATAGTGTCAAGCATATGATTTCTCAAAATATTCTTTAAAAATGGTTTTAAACACGCAACCACTTGTCCAGGCCACAGGGATTCGGCACGTTTGGGGGTACTAGTATATATAGTACTTAAATATATATACTAGTACCCCCAAACGTGCCGAATCCCTGTGGTCCAGGCCCCACGCGTCTGTGTATTTATATAATACAATCGAAAAAATGTTTATCAGTTTTAAGACAATGCTTTTATTGTAAAGTTTGTTGATAGTTGAACACATTGAAGTGCGGGTCATTCAATAAAATCGAAAATCGCCACATGCAACGCCCAGTGGTACTGCTGCGTAAGACGAGGCCGAGGGTCGAGTTGACTAGGGTACGGGTTAGCCACGTACATGTATAATATGTCAAAAGTTGCATGGGTCCTATCTATGCAATCGGCTGCCTATGATTGCGATACGAATTTGTAGTAAACCTACCTTTTCTTGTGTAATTTTAAAGTGGCATATAAACCAATATATTCTACAGGTATATCCACTGCTTCATTGCTAGTAAGTAAAATAGTAACGCGACACACTTTAATACACACATGTTGCATATATACTTACAACTTCCGTTGCTTATCTATACTTGGAAATCCCATAACGTGTACTTTCGTTTTAAGTTCAGTTTCGTTTCAATAGTAAAATAACTTGTTTTGGATATCTACCCAACGAAGCTGCACGAGAAGGTTTTAGAATTTAACATAATTATTATATATTGTAAGTAGCTATATATACATTCTACATTATATTTTCTACACCAAATTAAAGTTGGATATTACAAGCTTCATAATCTGAATAATTTTATTACTTTCTGAATCAATTTAAAACTAAATGAAGCAATAGTGGAGTCACAAGCATCCGGCGCATACCCTGGACCCCACCCTGGTTACTACATCCCAGGACCATGTTACAACCCAAAAGTCATTGTAGCAGCAATCAAACATCATTTCTAGACAACAATATGTGTGTTAATTTGTTTTCAAAATTGTGTGTTTTTGATTGATGCTACAATGTATTGTGGGTTGCAACATGATCCTGTGGTGTAGTATTAAGGCGTTCAGTGTATGCGCCGGGTGCCTGTGAGTGGAACCACTTTGAGGTATTCGATACTATGGCTGGCTCGTAACCTATTGGGTGCAAGCCCCCCAAGAACCAATGTGGCGGTGTTTATAGGCAAGACATATAGAATCCATATTGTCTCCTCAAATACATTCCTTTTATAGAGAATTTCAAATATGGCAATGCAAACAAAATGTGTCAATGTAGATAACCATCATTAGTTTATTCAAGGAACAAGTTGTAAGGAGTGTAGAAGACGAACATCCCTGTATGTATAGGATATTGCCTGTCGAGAACACACCAGCAAATTCAATATGGGAAATAGCAATTTCAGTAAGAGTGAAATTAAGGAGCTTACGGTAAGTATCAACTGTTCACAAGCTACTTATACATTATTATTGTTATACTGAAAATTATATACACTAAACAGACTGCCCATAATGCTCTATCAGCATTTGGGAAGTAATTAAAATGGAAGTATTTAACAAATGAAGTCAGAGGACGCCATGTGTAGCTTCTCATATAGTCACATTTAGTCTGGCTTTATTCATGCAGGAACAATAGTTTGTTCTTACAACAGTTACTAACTAATACAGTGAAACATGTGTTAGTGGTCACCTCCATTAAGCAGTCAACCTGCATTAACCCATTCAACCCCAAGTAAATGACATGAACTGGTGCATGATATTTTTAGACCAATAAATTAATAAGAAAATTACCTTTGGACCAGTTCATTTATCAACATGGGTAATTTATTTAAAAATAGTAATAATTATTACTGGCAAAAAGTGCAGATCCTGATGAGACAGCTCGTTACGAGCCGGCTCATCTGGATCTACACTTTTTATATGTCTATTTAGAGGCCTGTAGTGCTGAAAGGGTTAAGCAGCCAGTTTCCAGATTTCCAATATGTTGTGTTATTATACATTTGAACCCTATTAAGCAGCCACTTGTGCTAAGCAGACACTCTGTGATTCCCTCATTGATGACTGCTTAACACAGGTTTGACTGTATATAAACCTATTAATGAGGGAAGACGGTTTATACCACTTTGAGATCACCGTTGTTGCTCTTGGTTCAGCTAAGTGAGGCCAGCTTTCCCCTAAATACTGATATTATTATATATTATGTATAAAATACAATGCATATCTAATAAAATGCCATATTGGTGAGATATTGATTAACTATTGATTAACCTATGCAATTGATTACAGTCAAACTTGTCTTAAGCAGCCATTGAAGGGAATAACAGAAAGTGGCTGCTTAGCACAGGTGACTGCTTAATAGAGGTCAAATGTATAATAAAACTACATATTGGGAATCTGGAAAATGGCTGCTTAATACAGGTTGGCTGCTTAATAGAGGTGACCACTAACTCAGGTTTGACTGCATTTCTTTTTCCATAGGTGCTATATATATATATATAAGTGTGCAGTAGATGCAGCAATGATTGCGCCACAATTTTGTTTTTACAGGACAGGGTCGGAATAGTGGAAAGCACGTTGGTTGATCTGGCTAAGCATCTAGATTCCATTCAAGCCATCGCTGAGACCTTTAAGTGTGGGCTTGGGAAGTTGGATACAGATTCAAGAGGTATCTACTATTGTTTCTCATGTCCTAATTGTAATTACTGTTCTGTATACATAAATACAATCATTTGTTTTGTTAGTTTTCATGATGGTTAATGTCGCATCGACAACTATGGTCATATGGCGACTCTCCAGCTGTTAGTCGTGGAGGAAGACTTTGATTAGTATTCCAGGAACGAAAGTGCACCATCATAGAACCATTGACCTTCCACAAATAGCAGCATGGATTCCTCACATTAAATACTTCGACACAATCATTCGGATTTGAACCTACAGCAGTGAGGGGCTAGTGATTTGAAGTCAACGACCGTGACCACTTGACCACCTAAAGACAATCTACAATCCGAAAGCAATATGATATAGTTTCCATTTATTATGACAATGATATACTCGAACGACAAACAGTTGTGGCACATATACATATCAGGGTACGTCTTCTTTGGGCTATGTCAACATAGATCTGCAACCTCATTGATATGTTATACAAAATGTCCCAAGCAGGTTGAATATCCATTCAGATAACCATTGTAAGTCGGACAACCGAATATGTAAACTTATATGTTGTTTTTATGCAATTTGTGTGTGTTACCTTCATCCCTTCATTTCGTTTCGGCAAGGTATGTTTGATGATCGGTATATATTCATTCAGTAATATTTGCAAGGTTATCCACATGTTAATGCATTGTGAACGAACTATGCATACGCATTTAACGTGAATACAACATTGTTACTGGGAACACAATTCAAGTGCTATACAACATTGTTACTGGGAACACAATTTACGTGCCATACAACATTGTTACTGGAACACAATTCAAGTGTCATACAACATTGTTACTGGGAACACAATTTAAGTGTCATACAACATTGGTACTGGAACACAATTTAAGTGTCATACAACATTGGTACTGGAACACAATTTAAGTGTCATACAACATTGGTACTGGGACACAATTTAAGTGTCATACAACATTGGTACTGGAACACAATTTAAGTGTCATACAACATTGGTACTGGAACACAATTTAAGTGTCATACAACATTGGTACTGGGACACAATTTAAGTGTCATACAACATTGGTACTGGAACACAATTTAAGTGTCATACAACATTGGTACTGGAACACAATTTAAGTGTCATACAACATTGGTACTGGGACACAATTTAAGTGTCATACAACATTGGTACTGGAACACAATTTAAGTGTCATACAACATTGGTACTGGAACACAATTTAAGTGTCATACAACATTGGTACTGGGACACAATTTAAGTGTCATACAACATTGGTACTGGGACACAATTTAAGTGTCATACAACATTGGTACTGGGACACAATTTAAGTGTCATACAACATTGGTACTGGGACACAATTTAAGTGTCATACAACATTGGTACTGGGACACAATTTAAGTGTCATACAACATTGGTACTGGGACACAATTTAAGTGTCATACAACATTGGTACTGGGACACAATTTAAGTGTCATACAACATTGGTACTGGGACACCATTCAAGTGTCATACAACATTGGTACTGGGACACAATTTAAGTGTCATACAACATTGGTACTGGGACACCATTCAAGTGCTTCTGACTAAGCTTGTGTATTTGTATTACCTTGTACATGTACCGGTATGTATGTTTATGATGTCCATGTAAACTATGTACTTGTATATTATGTCTGTTCAGTTCTCCTGTTCATGTACATGTGTGCATATGGAGGTAATAAAGGAATTATAACTATTGCCAATGTTCCTAAACATTGACCCTAAGTGGTGATGAACTGTAATCTCTGATAGTGACAATGAACATGCGTGTATATATACACACTTATGTACACGAACACACTAACATAAAACATGAGTATTTCATAGAACAGAATCATCTTAATGACTCATAGTTTTCCCTTTCTCTAGATGATGATTCTTCAAATGCTGGCAAGCTGTATGAGAAACTAATGAATGTATATGCGTTAGCAATGCCTTTGTTGGTGAAAATTGAGGTAAGACACATATGTATCTTTTGATTGCAGGTTAAAGTTCTAAGAACCCTATATCACGCCTCTTTATATTATGCTAGCATGGAATTTAGTCGGGATATCATACTGCGTACGTATATTGTCTGATTCTAGTAATGTTGTCGTATGTTACGGCATGGACATATGAACGTTTGGTACCTATATTGTATGACCTGGTGTGATATGATCAAGATCTATGTTGTTTGCTATTCAGCCAAGTTTTTCAGCTCCACTATCCAATACATAACTGTGCCGTATGATCTGGCTCTATGCTGTTTGCAAAAGCGGCTTTTGTTGTGAATGGCGGGTTAAGGGTTAATGTTAGAACTAATTTAGAAATGTAACTGTTTACCTTTATTACCAATAATACATCTCTTACACTAATGCTAGAGTGGTGGAACCTATGCTCGGCGTAAATCCTACATATCATGGCCTATGAAAGAAGTTAAATGCATTTGCCGTATATTATTATTTTCTTAAGTCGTGAAAACAACTTTCAAATAATTGTTGTTGAAAATGTTAGCTTCATTACGTGACCATGCACCTCAATACAGCTATCGCAATGGCACCTGTTTCCATGGGAAACTAGATACTTTAGGGCACATATGCACGGCATACATGAATTGTTTTATTTATGCACAGGTAAATGTTGAATATATTATTTTGACTTAGTAACATCAATAACTAACAATATTACAACTGGTAAGAAACTTTTTTCTGGTTATTTGTACATTTTTTCCAATTAGGATAGCTACCTGAAATGCTCATTATAAACTGCATCATTTCGGTGAAAACAATTTCCCCAACAACTTGTATGTTATATTCGGCTACTGAGCCAGTCAGGTGACAGTTGCATTAGGCTACCGGTACGCACAATGAATGCTTTTGAACCATGCTTCACCTCTGTCAGCGAAAATAGGTTAAAACTATTTAAATATTTTAAATACGGATGTAAATGGAAAAAATACGCCGAGCATAGGAATACGCCGAGCATATGTTCCACCACTCTATATTTGTATCTCTATATGTTTTAGTGTTCCAAAAAGGGAACGAATAATGATATATATATATGCTATAGTCTCTCAATTTCCAAATTTTCTGCTAAGAAAGCCTTCTTCAAGTAAAGTTATAACTAAAAGATCAACTAATTCATTTTCTTTCAGCTTGTTTTGTGAAGTAATAGTTATAACTTTGCCTGAAGAAGGCTTTTTTAGCAGAAAATGTTGAAATTGAGAGACTATTACATATATATATATATATATATATTTGTGTCATTGTAGGCAGTACAGATGCAGAAAATATTTACAATGGATTCGGTCAACAATTCTCTTTGTGTTATTACCAAAAGAATTGGGAAAAGAAACAAAACAAGAGCTGATGATTTTAATAACCAGTCATTAGATAACTACCTAGCAGTACATAGATCTGCTACACCAAGCCACAAGCATAGTGCAATACCAGAAGAACATCAGTATCAAAGCAAACCATTAAATATGCAACCAAAGGTTCCCAAATTAGAAAAGAAACATACACACATTAAAGGGAAGGCACACTCATTAAGTTCAGATAATTATCACAGCACTGCAGTGAAGACTAAATTTCGAGGCAGAAATTCTGACACTGAACAAGAAATTGATATCACATCAGGAAGAGGTACTGGTCCTGAAGCAAGCGAGAAAATGACTGGAGATGAGGATTTCCAGACTCATCAACAGGTAACAAAACTACAAATGGAAAATAAATCGCTTAAACTGAATATAGAGCAATTGGAGCAACAAATATCAATAACGAAAAGTGAGTTGGAAAGGTCAAGACTGAATAATATTTACCTTAATGAAACAGTAGATCAGGATAAGAATGATATAGAAGAGAAGAACCGGTTGATGAGAGAAATGCAGATAAGCATATCCAAGTTAAAAACAGATAACAAAATACAACAAGACAAGTCAACAGCAGCGCTGGATGGTGCAAAAATGAAGATGATAGAATTGGAAAAAACAAACCATACAGTACAACAAGATAACGAAACATTAAAATTGGAACTACAGAAACTTGTGAACAAGAACTCACTGCAAGGTATTATGTACAAATAATCGCTGCAAAGTATTACGTACAAATAATCACTGCAAGGTATTATGTACAAATAATCACTGCAAGGTATTATGTACAAATAATCATTGCAAGGTATTATGTACAAATAATCTCTGCAAGGTATGTACAAATAATCTCTGCAAGGTATTATGTACAAATAATCTCTGCAAGGTATTATGTACAAATAATCATTGCAAGGTATTATGTACAAATAATCTCTGCAAGGTATTATGTACAAATAATCTCTGCAAGGTATTATGTACAAATAATCTCTGCATGGTATTATGTACAAATAATCTCTGCATGGTATTATGTACAAATAATCCCTGCAAGGTATGTACAAATAATCTCTGCAAGGTATGTACAAATAATCTCTGCAAGGTATTATGTACAAATAATCTCTGCAAGGTATTATGTACAAATAATCATTGCAAGGTATTATGTACAAATAATCTCTGCAAGGTATTATGTACAAATAATCTCTGCAAGGTATTATGTACAAATAATCTCTGCATGGTATTATGTACAAATAATCTCTGCATGGTATTATGTACAAATAATCCCTGCAAGGTATGTACAAATAATCTCTGCAAGGTATGTACAAATAATCTCTGCAAGGTATTATGTACAAATAATCTCTGCAAGGTATGTACAAATAATCTCTGCATGGTATTATGTACAAATAATCCCTGCAAGGTATGTACAAATAATCTCTGCAGGGTATTATGTACAAATAATCGCTGCAAGGTATTATGTACAAATAATCACTGCATGGTATTATGTACAAATAATCACTGCAAGGTATGTACAAATAATCGCTGCAAGGTATGTACAAATAATCCCTGCAAGGTATGTACAAATAATCACTGCAAGGTATGTACAAATAATCACTGCAAGGTATGTACAAATAATCGCTGCAAGGTATGTACAAATAATCGCTGCAAGGTATGTACAAATAATCCCTGCATGGTATGTACAAATAATCACTGCAAGGTATTATGTACAAATAATCGCTGCAAGGTATGTACAAATAATCGCTGCAAGGTATGTACAAATAATCCCTGCAAGGTATGTACAAATAATCCCTGCAAGGTATGTACAAATAATCCCTGCAAGGTATGTACAAATAATCCCTGCATGGTATGTACAAATAATCACTGCAAGGTATTATGTACAAATAATCCCTGCAAGGTATGTACAAATAATCACTGCAAGGTATTATGTACAAATAATCACTGCAAGGTATGTACAAATAATCCCTGCAAGGTATTATGTACAAATAATCTCTGCAAGGTATTATGTACAAATAATCACTGCAAGGTATTATGTACAAATAATCACTGCAAGGTATGTACAAATAATCCCTGCAAGGTATTATGTACAAATAATCCCTGCAAGGTATTATGTACAAATAATCCCTGCAAGGTATGTACAAATAATCCCTGCATGGTATTATGTACAAATAATCCCTGCAAGGTATGTACAAATAATCACTGCAAGGTATTATGTACAAATAATCAGCAGAATTCATTCAATCATATGTTGTTTGTTTGTGTCTGTTCTCTATACACACATAATACACGATAACAAAAATCAAACCACTACAAAGAAATGCACATCGGCCCCGAGGTTATAACACTTTTCTCCAATCTCAAACTCTGTCTCAAGCTTTGGTTTGGTTCAGCGTTTTGGTTCAGAGTGTAAAATTCAGACTCAACCAATCAAATTCATTGAGCTTGAGATCGAGAAAAGTTTTATAACATCGAGTTCGATTTATCATCATTGTTGTTTATAGAATATACTAGTACTAGTAATTAATTAATATACATGTAATATCGTTATAGTAATCATTACAAGCTTGTTCTTCAGTCTCAAACTAGCAAAATTCATTTTTAATTAATTTTATTTAAACATGCTTTACTAGGTATTGCAGAACCATACATTGTTTTAGTGACAATGACATCATTCTCATGATTTGGATGGGTTTTTTTAAAACTTTATTTATTTTACAACGATTGCGAAGCAAGTTTTAACAACTTATAGTAATCATTCTCGTTGGCGCGGATGTAAGCGTATATTCGTGGTCATTCGTGTGGGAGGAAACTGGAGTACCTGGAGAAAACCCACCTGTCTGATCTGGCGACCACCGTACCATCTCACATACTTCCCGGTCAGAGGATCGAACCCGAGTTGCATTGGGGAGAATTTGGATCTGGATGTTGAGCGTTCTGATCTCGTTCGAGATATCTGTGGTCGAAACTTGAGTAATGTAGAATAACGACCCTATTTTATTTACATTCATTACATCTGGTTGAAAATTAACGAATGATAGCCCTATTGCATTTCTATGATTATACATGTACGTTGCAGTCCAGATTTACTGTCATCAGCGAGGTGATTTGATGGCTACAATTGAAGATGAGCTGATGTCATTGCTTAAAACCAGGATGGGCCTTACCAGCATGGAGCTTGAATTCAGGCAATGTACGATGTCATCCAGCATAAAACATGACACGCCACTGCTGCTGCTATGCATCATGGCGTCAAGACTCGGTACAGATGTATCAAATGCCATTCAAGGAATAACTTGTAAGAATTTATAATACACAAATCATATTCAAAATATTTTGTCTATGGTACTATTTATACTGTCTGTGGTACTATTTATACTGTCTGTGGTACTATTTATACTGTCTATGGTACTATTTATACTGTCTATGGTACTATTTATACTGTCTGTGGTACTATTTATACTGTCTATGGTACTATTTATACTGTCTGTGGTACTATTTATACTGTATGTGGTACTATTTATACTGTCTGTGGTACTATTTATACTGTCTATGGTACTATTTATACTGTCTATGGTACTATTTATACTGTCTATGGTACTATTTATCCTGTCTATGGTACTATTTATACTGTCTATGGTACTATTTATACTGTCTGTGGTACTATTTATACTGTCTGTGGTACTATTTATACTGTCTGTGGTACTATTTATTCTGTCTGTGGTACTATTTATACTGTATGTGGTACTATTTATTCTGTCTGGTACTATTTATACTGTCTATGGTACTATTTATACTGTATGTGGTACTATTTATTCTGTCTGGTACTATTTATACTGTCTATGGTACTATTTATACTGTCTGTGGTACTATTTATACTGTCTATGGTACTATTTATACTGTCTGTGGTACTATTTATACTGTCTATGGTACTATTTATACTGTCTGTGGTACTATTTATACTGTCTGTGGTACTATTTATTCTGTCTATGGTACTATTTATACTGTCTATGGTACTATTTATACTGTCTGTGGTACTATTTATACTGTCTGTGGTACTATTTATACTGTCTGTGGTACTATTTATACTGTCTATGGTACTATTTATACTGTCTATGGTACTATTTATACTGTCTATGGTACTATTTATCCTGTCTATGGTACTATTTATACTGTCTATGGTACTATTTATACTGTCTGTGGTACTATTTATACTGTCTGTGGTACTATTTATACTGTCTGTGGTACTATTTATTCTGTCTGTGGTACTATTTATACTGTATGTGGTACTATTTATTCTGTCTGGTACTATTTATACTGTCTATGGTACTATTTATACTGTATGTGGTACTATTTATTCTGTCTGGTACTATTTATACTGTCTATGGTACTATTTATACTGTCTGTGGTACTATTTATACTGTCTATGGTACTATTTATACTGTCTGTGGTACTATTTATACTGTCTATGGTACTATTTATACTGTCTGTGGTACTATTTATACTGTCTGTGGTACTATTTATTCTGTCTATGGTACTATTTATACTGTCTATGGTACTATTTATACTGTATGTGGTACTATTTATACTGTCTATGGTACTATTTATACTGTCTATGGTACTATTTATACTGTCTATGGTACTATTTATACTGTCTATGGTACTATTTATTCTGTCTATGGTACTATTTATACTGTCTATGGTACTATTTATACTGTATGTGGTACTATTTATACTGTCTATGGTACTATTTATACTGTCTATGGTACTATTTATACTGTCTGTGGTATTATTTATACTGTCTATGGTACTATTTATTCTGTCTATGGTACTATTTATACTGTCTATGGTACTATTTATACTGTATGTGGTACTATTTATCCTGTCTGTGGTATTATTTATACTGTCTATGGTACTATTTATACTGTCTGTGGTACTATTTATACTGTCTGTGGTACTATTTATACTGTCTGTGGTACTATTTATACTGTCTATGGTACTATTTATCCTGTCTGTGGTATTATTTATACTGTCTATGGTACTATTTATACTGTCTGTGGTATTATTTATACTGTCTATGGTACTATTTATACTGTCTGTTGTACTATTTATACTGTCTATGGTACTATTTATACTGTCTGTGGTACTATTTATACTGTCTATGGTATTATTTATACTGTCTATGGTACTATTTATACTGTCTATGGTATTATTTATACTGTCTATGGTACTATTTATACTGTCTGTGGTACTATTTATACTGTCTATGGTACTATTTATACTGTCTGTGGTATTATTTATACTGTCTATGGTACTATTTATACTGTCTGTGGTACTATTTATGCTGTCTATGGTATTATTTATACTGTCTATGGTACTATTTATACTGTCTGTGGTACTATTTATACTGTCTGTGGTACTATTTATACTGTCTGTGGTACTATTTATACTGTCTGTGGTACTATTTATACTGTCTGTGGTATTATTTATACTGTCTATGGTACTATTTATACTGTCTGTGGTATTATTTATACTGTCTATGGTACTATTTATACTGTCTGTGGTATTATTTATACTGTCTATGGTACTATTTATACTGTCTATGGTATTATTTATACTGTCTGTGGTACTATTTATCCTGTCTGTGGTACTATTTATTCTGTCTGTGGTACTATTTATCCTGTCTGTGGTACTATTTATACTGTCTGGTACTATTTATTCTGTCTGTGGTACTATTTATACTGTCTGTGGTACTATTTATACTGTCTGTGGTACTATTTATTCTGTCTGTGGTACTATTTATACTGTCTGTGGTACTATTTATATTGTCTGTGGTACTATTTATACTGTCTGGTACTATTTATTTTGTCTGTGGTACTATTTATGCTGTCTGATACTGTTTATACTGGCTGTGGAACTATTTATTCTGTCTGTGGTACTATTTATTCTGTCTGTGGTACTATTTATTCTGTCTATGGTACTATTTATACTGTCTGTGGTACTATTTATTCTGTCTATGGTACTATTTATACTGTCTATGGTACTATTTATTCCGTCTGGTACTATTTATACTGTCTGTGGTATTATTTATACTGTCTGTGGTACTATTTATACTGTCTGTGGTACTATTTATACTGTTTATGGTACTATTTATACTGTCTGTGGTACTATTTATCCTGTCTGTGGTACTATTTATACTGTGGGGTACTATTTATCCTGTCTATGGTACTATTTATCCTGTCTATGGTACTATTTATACTGTGTGGTACTATTTATCCTGTCTGTGGTACTATTTATCCTGTCTGTGTGGTACTATTTATCCTGTCTGTGGTACTATTTATACTATGTGGTACTATTTATACTGTCTTTGGTACTATTTATGCTGTCTGATACTATTTATTTTGTCTGTGGTACTATTTATGCTGTCTGATACTGTTTATACTGGCTGTGGTACTATTTATTCTGTCTGTGGTACTATTTATACTGTCTGGTACTATTTATTCTGTCTGTGGTATTATTTATACTGTCTGTGGTACTATTTATACTGTCTGTGGTACTATTTATCCTGTCTGTGGTACTATTTATCCTGTCTGTGGTACTATTTATCCTGTCTGTGGTACTATTTATACTGTGTGGTACTATTTATCCTGTCTGTGGTACTATTTATACTGTGTGGTACTATTTATCCTGTCTGTGGTACTATTTATCCTGTCTGTGGTACTATTTATACTGTGTGGTACTATTTATACTGTCTATGGTACTATTTATCCTGTCTGTGGTACTATTTATACTGTGTGGTACTATTTATACTGTCTATGGTACTATTTATTCTGTCTGTGGTACTATTTATACTGTCTGTGGTACTATTTATCCTGTCTGTGGTACTATTTATACTGTGTGGTACTATTTATACTGTCTATGGTACTATTTATTCTGTCTGTGGTACTATTTATACTGTCTATGGTACTATTTATACTGTCTGTGGTACTATTTATATTGTCTGTGGTACTATTTATACTGTCTGGTACTATTTATTTTGTCTGTGGTACTATTTATGCTGTCTGATACTGTTTATACTGGCTGTGGTACTATTTATTCTGTCTGTGGTACTATTTATACTGTCTGGTACTATTTATTCTGTCTGTGGTATTATTTATACTGTCTGTGGTACTATTTATCCTGTCTGTGGTACTATTTATACTGTCTGTGGTACTATTTATTCTGTCTGTGGTATTATTTATACTGTCTGTGGTACTATTTATACTGTTTATGGTACTATTTATACTGTTTATGGTACTATTTATACTGTCTGTGGTACTATTTATCCTGTCTGTGGTACTATGTATACTGTGTGGTACTATTTATCCTGTCTATGGTACTATTTATCATGTCTATGGTACTATTTATACTGTGTGGTACTATTTATCCTGTCTGTGGTACTATTTATCCTGTCTGTGGTACTATTTATACTGTGTGGTACTATTTATACTGTCTATGGTACTATTTATTCTGTCTGTGGTACTATTTATACTGTCTGGTACTATTTATTCTGTCTGTGGTACTATTTATACTGTCTATGGTACTATTTATACTGTCTGTGGTACTATTTATACTGTCTTTGGTACTATTTATACTGTTTATGGTACTATTTATACTGTCTGTGGTACTATTTATTCTGTCTGTGGTACTATTTATACTGTCTTTGGTACTATTTATACTGTTTATGGTACTATTTATACTGTATGTGGTACTATTTATACTGTCTATGGTACTATTTATACTGTTTATGGTACTGTTTATACTGTCGGTGGTACTATTTATACTGTGGGGTACTATTTATACTGTCTGTGGTACTATTTATACTGTTTATGGTACTATTTATACTGTCTGTGGTACTATTTATACTGTCTATGGTAATATTTATACTGTCTATGGTACTATTTATACTGTTTATGGTACTGTTTATACTGTCGGTGGTACTATTTATACTGTGGGGTACTATTTATACTGTTTATGGTACTATTTATACTGTCTGTGGTACTATTTATACTGTCTATGGTACTATTTATACTGTCTATGGTACTATTTATACTGTCTATGGTACTATTTATACTGTCTGGTATTATTTATACTGTCTGTGGTACTATTTATACTGTCTGTAGTACTATGTATACTGTCTATGGTACTATTTATTCTGTATATGGTACTATTTATCCTGTCTATGGTACTATTTATACTGTCTGTGGTACTATTTATTCTGTCTGTGGTACTATTTATACTGTCTGTGGTATTATTTATTCTGTCTATGGTACTATTTATTCTGTCTATGGTACTATTTATTCTGTCTGTAATACTATTTATTCTTTCTGTGGTACTATTTATACTGTCTGTGGTACTATTTATTCTGTCTGGTACTATTTATACTGTCTGTGGTACTATTTATTCCATCTGGTACTATTTATACTGTCTATGGTACTATTTATACTGTTTATGGTACTATTTATACTGTCTGTGGTACTATTTATACTGTCTATGGTACTATTTATACTGTCTGTGGTACTATTTATACTGTCTGTATACTATTTATTCTTTCTGTGGTACTATTTATTCTGTCTGGTACTATTTATACTGTCTGTGGTACTATTTATTCCATCTGGTACTATTTATACTGTCTATGGTACTATTTATACTGTTTATGGTACTATTTATACTGTCTATGGTACTATTTATTCTGTCTGTGGTACTATTTATACTGTCTGTGGTACTATTTATTCTGTCTGTGGTACTATTTATTCTGTCTGGTACTATTTATACTGCCTGTGGTACTATTTATTCTGTCTGTGGTACTATTTATCCTGTCTGTGGTACTATTTATACTGTGTGGTACTATTTATACTGTCTATGGTACTATTTATCCTGTCTGTGGTACTATTTATACTGTGTGGTACTATTTATCCTGTCTGTGGTACTATTTATACTGTGTGGTACTATTTATACTGTCTATGGTACTATTTATTCTGTCTGTGGTACTATTTATACTGTCTATGGTACTATTTATACTGTCTGTGGTACTATTTATATTGTCTGTGGTACTATTTATACTGTCTGGTACTATTTATTTTGTCTGTGGTACTATTTATGCTGTCTGATACTGTTTATACTGGCTGTGGTACTATTTATTCTGTCTGTGGTACTATTTATACTGTCTGGTACTATTTATTCTGTCTGTGGTATTATTTATACTGTCTGTGGTACTATTTATCCTGTCTGTGGTACTATTTATACTGTCTGTGGTACTATTTATTCTGTCTGTGGTATTATTTATACTGTCTGTGGTACTATTTATACTGTTTATGGTACTATTTATACTGTTTATGGTACTATTTATACTGTCTGTGGTACTATTTATCCTGTCTGTGGTACTATGTATACTGTGTGGTACTATTTATCCTGTCTATGGTACTATTTATCATGTCTATGGTACTATTTATACTGTGTGGTACTATTTATCCTGTCTGTGGTACTATTTATCCTGTCTGTGGTACTATTTATACTGTGTGGTACTATTTATACTGTCTATGGTACTATTTATTCTGTCTGTGGTACTATTTATACTGTCTGGTACTATTTATTCTGTCTGTGGTACTATTTATACTGTCTTTGGTACTATTTATACTGTCTATGGTACTATTTATACTGTCTGTGGTACTATTTATTCTGTCTGTGGTACTATTTATACTGTCTTGGTACTATTTATACTGTTTATGGTACTATTTATACTGTTGTGGTACTATTTATACTGTCTATGGTACTATTTATACTGTCTTGGTACTATTTATACTGTCTATGGTACTATTTATACTGTCTGTGGTACTATTTATACTGTCTGTGGTACTATTTATACTGTCTGTGGTACTATTTATACTGTCTGTGGTACTATTTATACTGTCTGTGGTACTATTTATACTGTCTATGGTACTATTTATACTGTCTATGGTACTATTTATACTGTCGTGGTACTATTTATACTGTGTGGTACTATTTATACTGTCTGTGGTACTATTTATACTGTCTATGGTACTATTTATACTGTCTGTGGTACTATTTATACTGTCTATGGTACTATTTATACTGTCTATGGTACTATTTATACTGTCTATGGTACTATTTATACTGTCTGTGGTACTATTTATACTGTCTGGTACTATTTATACTGTCTGTGGTACTATTTATACTGTCTGTGGTACTATTTATACTGTCTGTGGTACTATTTATACTGTCTATGGTACTATTTATACTGTCTGGTACTATTTATACTGTCTGTGGTACTATTTATACTGTCTGTGGTACTATTTATACTGTCTGTGGTACTATTTATACTGTCTATGGTACTATTTATACTGTCTGTGGTACTATTTATACTGTCTGGTACTATTTATACTGTCTGTGGTACTATTTATACTGTCTGTGGTACTATTTATACTGTCTGTGGTACTATTTATACTGTCTGGTACTATTTATTTGTTGTACTATTTATCTGTCTGATACTTTTATCTGCTGTGGTACTATTTATTCTGTCTGGTACTATTTATACTGTCTGGTACTATTTATTCTGTCTGTGGTACTATTTATACTGTCTGTGGTACTATTTATACTGTCTGTGGTACTATTTATACTGTCTGTGGTACTATTTATACTGTCTGTGGTACTATTTATACTGTCTATGGTACTATTTATACTGTCTGTGGTACTATTTATACTGTCTGTTACTATTTATTCTTCTGTGGTACTATTTATTCTGTCTGGTTTTTTGTTTGGTTTTTTTGGTACTATTTATACTGTCTTGGTACTATTTATACTGTCTATGGTACTATTTATACTGTCTATGGTACTATTTATACTGTCTGTGGTACTATTTATACTGTCTGTGGTACTATTTATACTGTCTGTGGTACTATTTATTCTGTCTGGTACTATTTATACTGTCTGTGGTACTATTTATTCTGTCTGTGGTACTATTTATACTGTCTGTGGTACTATTTATACTGTCTATGGTACTATTTATTCTGTCTGGTACTATTTATACTGTCTATGGTACTATTTATACTGTCTATGGTACTATTTATACTGTCTGTGGTACTATTTATTCTGTCTGTGGTACTATTTATACTGTCTATGGTACTATTTATTCTGTCTGGTACTATTTATTCTGTCTGGTACTATTTACTGTGACTATTTATACTGTTTATGGTACTATTTATTCTGTCTATGGTACTATTTATACTGTGTATGGTACTATATATGTCTTGGTACTATTTATCTGTCTGGTACTATTTATACTGTCTGGTACTATTTATACTGTATGTGGTATTATTTATACTGTCTATGGTACTATTTATACTGTCTGTGGTACTATTTATACTGTCTGGTACTATTTATACTGTCTGGTACTATTTATACTGTCTGTGGTATTATTTATACTGTCTATGGTACTATTTATACTGTCTATGGTACTATTTATACTGTCTGTGGTACTATTTATACTGTCTGGTACTATTTATACTGTCTGTGGTACTATTTATACTGTCTATGGTACTATTTATACTGTCTGTGGTACTATTTATTTATTTATACTGTCTATGGTACTATTTATACTGTCTATGGTACTATTTATACTGTCTATGGTACTATTTATACTGTCTGTGGTACTATTTATACTGTCTGGTACTATTTATACTGTCTGTGGTACTATTTATACTGTCTGTGGTACTATTTATACTGTCTGTGGTACTATTTATACTGTCTGTGGTACTATTTATACTGTCTGTGGTACTATTTATACTGTCTGTGGTACTATTTATACTGTCTATGGTACTATTTATACTGTCTGTGGTACTATTTATACTGTGTGGTACTATTTATACTGTCTGTGGTACTATTTATACTGTCTGTGGTACTATTTATACTGTCTGGTACTATTTATTCTGTCTGTGGTACTATTTATACTGTCTGTGGTACTATTTATACTGTCTGGTACTATTTATACTGTCTGTGGTACTATTTATACTGTCTGTGGTACTATTTATCCTGTCTGTGGTACTATTTATACTGTGTGGTACTATTTATCCTGTCTATGGTACTATTTATACTGTCTGTGGTACTATTTATACTGTCTATGGTACTATTTATACTGTCTGTGGTACTATTTATACTGTGTGGTACTATTTATACTGTCTGTGGTACTATTTATACTGTCTGTGGTACTATTTATACTGTCTGGTACTATTTATTCTGTCTGTGGTACTATTTATACTGTCTGTGGTACTATTTATACTGTCTGGTACTATTTATTCTGTCTGTGGTACTATTTATACTGTCTGTGGTACTATTTATCCTGTCTGTGGTACTATTTATACTGTGTGGTACTATTTATACTGTCTATGGTACTATTTATACTGTCTGTGGTACTATTTATACTGTCTATGGTACTATTTATACTGTCTGTGGTACTATTTATACTGTCTGTGGTACTATTTATACTGTCTGGTACTATTTATACTGTCTGGTACTATTTATTCTGTCTGTGGTACTATTTATACTGTCTGTGGTACTATTTATACTGTCTGTGGTACTATTTATACTGTCTGTGGTACTATTTATACTGTCTGTGGTACTATTTATACTGTCTGTGGTACTATTTATACTGTCTGTGGTACTATTTATACTGTGTGGTACTATTTATTCTGTCTATGGTACTATTTATACTGTCTGTGGTACTATTTATACTGTCTTGGTACTATTTATACTGTCTGTGGTACTATTTATACTGTGTGGTACTATTTATACTGTCTGTGGTACTATTTATACTGTCTGTGGTACTATTTATACTGTCTGGTACTATTTATTCTGTCTGTGGTACTATTTATACTGTCTGTGGTACTATTTATACTGTCTGGTACTATTTATCTGTCTGTGGTACTATTTATACTGTCTGTGGTACTATTTATACTGTCTGTGGTACTATTTATACTGTTGGTACTATTTATCTGTCTTGGTACTATTTATACTGTCTGTGGTACTATTTATACTGTCTATGGTACTATTTATACTGTCTGTGGTACTATTTATACTGTGTGGTACTATTTATACTGTCTGTGGTACTATTTATACTGTCTGTGGTACTATTTATACTGTCTGGTACTATTTATTCTGTCTGTGGTACTATTTATACTGTCTGTGGTACTATTTATACTGTCTGGTACTATTTATACTGTCTGTGGTACTATTTATACTGTCTGTGGTACTATTTATACTGTCTGTGGTACTATTTATACTGTGTGGTACTATTTATCTGTCTATGGTACTATTTATACTGTCTGTGGTACTATTTATACTGTCTGGTACTATTTATACTGTCTGTGGTACTATTTATACTGTCTGGTACTATTTATACTGTCTGTGGTACTATTTATACTGTCTGTGGTACTATTTATACTGTCTGGTACTATTTATACTGTCTGTGGTACTATTTATACTGTCTGTGGTACTATTTATACTGTGTGGTACTATTTATACTGTCTGTGGTACTATTTATACTGTCTGTGGTACTATTTATACTGTCTATGGTACTATTTATACTGTCTATGGTACTATTTATACTGTCTGTGGTACTATTTATACTGTCTATGGTACTATTTATACTGTCTATGGTACTATTTATACTGTCTGTGGTACTATTTATACTGTCTATGGTACTATTTATACTGTCTATGGTACTATTTATACTGTCTATGGTACTATTTATACTGTTTGGTACTATTTATACTGTGTGGTACTATTTATACTGTCTGTGGTACTATTTATACTGTCTGTGGTACTATTTATACTGTCTATGGTACTATTTATACTGTCTATGGTACTATTTATACTGTCTTGGTACTATTTATACTGTTTGGTACTATTTATACTGTGTGGTACTATTTATACTGTCTGTGGTACTATTTATACTGTCTGTGGTACTATTTATACTGTCTGTGGTACTATTTATACTGTCTGTGGTACTATTTATACTGTCTGTGGTACTATTTATACTGTCTGTGGTACTATTTATACTGTCTATGGTACTATTTATACTGTCTGTGGTACTATTTATACTGTGTGGTACTATTTATACTGTCTGTGGTACTATTTATACTGTCTGTGGTACTATTTATACTGTCTGGTACTATTTATTCTGTCTGTGGTACTATTTATACTGTCTGTGGTACTATTTATACTGTCTGGTACTATTTATTCTGTCTGTGGTACTATTTATACTGTGTGGTACTATTTATACTGTCTGTGGTACTATTTATACTGTCTGTGGTACTATTTATACTGTCTGGTACTATTTATTCTGTCTGTGGTACTATTTATACTGTCTGTGGTACTATTTATACTGTGTGGTACTATTTATACTGTCTGTGGTACTATTTATACTGTCTGTGGTACTATTTATACTGTCTATGGTACTATTTATACTGTCTATGGTACTATTTATACTGTCTGTGGTACTATTTATCCTGTCTGTGGTACTATTTATACTGTGTGGTACTATTTATCCTGTCTATGGTACTATTTATACTGTCTGTGGTACTATTTATACTGTCTGTGGTACTATTTATACTGTGTGGTACTATTTATACTGTCTGTGGTATTATTTATACTGTCTATGGTACTATTTATACTGTCTGTGGTACTATTTATACTGTCTGTGGTATTATTTATACTGTCTATGGTACTATTTATACTGTCTATGGTACTATTTATACTGTCTGTGGTACTATTTATACTGTCTATGGTACTATTTATACTGTATATGGTACTATTTATCCTGTCTATGGTACTATTTATACTGTATATGGTACTATTTATACTGTGTGGTACTATTTATACTGTCTGTGGTACTATTTATACTGTCTGTGGTATTATTTATACTGTCTATGGTACTATTTATACTGTCTATGGTACTATTTATCCTGTCTATGGTACTATTTATACTGTATATGGTACTATTTATACTGTGTGGTACTATTTATACTGTCTATGGTACTATTTATACTGTCTGTGGTACTATTTATACTGTCTATGGTACTATTTATACTGTCTGTGGTACTATTTATACTGTGTGGTACTATTTATACTGTCTGTGGTACTATTTATACTGTCTGGTACTATTTATTCTGTCTGTGGTACTATTTATACTGTCTGTGGTACTATTTATACTGTCTATGGTACTATTTATACTGTCTATGGTACTATTTATACTGTCGTGGTACTATTTATACTCTGTGGTACTATTTATACTGTCTGTGGTACTATTTATACTGTCTGGTACTATTTATTCTGTCTGTGGTACTATTTATACTGTCTGTGGTACTATTTATACTGTCTGTGGTACTATTTATACTGTCTGTGGTACTATTTATACTGTCTGTGGTACTATTTATACTGTCTGGTACTATTTATACTGTCTATGGTACTATTTATACTGTCTGTGGTACTATTTATACTGTCTGTGGTACTATTTATTCTGTCTGTGGTACTATTTATACTGTCTGTGGTACTATTTATACTGTCTGTGGTACTATTTATACTGTCTATGGTACTATTTATTCTGTCTGTGGTACTATTTATACTGTCTGTGGTACTATTTATACTGTCTATGGTACTATTTATACTGTCTATGGT